>OX411312.1:41244658-41564658 GCA_948150685.1 Rhaphigaster nebulosa | reverse complement strand
TACTTAATTGCTTTAATTTTGAGTAATGAAATGTGCTTTATGAAGGTTCTATATTATTACATTATCATAAAATGTCAATGTTACGATATGTATGTAACCTTATCGTTTTACGTATACTTTATGGTTAACGCTGCTTTATTCAGATTTTTTTTAGTGATGAAATTTGGTATGAAAACGAAACCCATTCTTCCAACACAAACTCCCATGACTATGTCGACTAGCTACCATTTTTCAAAATAAAAGTTTTTTTTTTTTTAGTATTGTATTTCAATCTTCCCTAAAAGAGGGTCAGTAAAATTACAGATATCATAGCGTACTCACTTTACCATAGGTATTGTTATTACTCGGAACCGAGGAAAATAATATGAATTGACCCAAGGTGGGAATCGAACCCACACCGTTCCGAATCGAGCACTCTGGAACCTACAGATGGGCAAAAAGTACTCTGAGTAACGAGTACCGAATATTTTACACGAATACCCCCACTAGACTAGCCAGGATTATAGATTATATACGACTAAGGATGGAAGGGGTTGCGAAGATTGAATTATCCCTTCTATTCCCAGTCATATTTAATCCCGGCTAGTGAGAGTATTCGAATAAAATAATTGGTACTCAGGAGTACTTTTTGTCCATCTTTACGATGAACCTCGCCCCAACGATTTCGATCTATCTTTGGCATCGATAGATGAGGGGTTTATTCACAGACAATTCATTGCTAGTTAAAGTACCAAAAAGATGAACGCAGGACATGTCTGAAAAGGCTCTCAAAGCATTGAAAAGCAAATGGATGAGAGATCTCATTACATACAGCAGTATATGTTCATACAGTTCAATTACCATTGTTTAGAATTCGATTGGATTAAAAATAAATAAATATATATAGAAATAAATTCATCCATCAGAACAAACATCAGATTTTTTTCGAAAGATTTTTTTTAATATATCTTTGTAAAAACGAATGTATCTGACACATCTACGAATTAAATATTTTTTGTATCGTTTTTATCCTCAAAGGAAAAAGAAATATTCGTATTCAGGTTTATCTAGATGATTGAACCAGCAATATCACAGTTTGTGGTCACTATAAAAAATTTGATTACTTTCCCCCTGTATTAGGTTTTTACCAGTATAAAAAAAAAACTCTTTTAAATAAACTGAATCAGACCACTCACCACACTGTTGGAATGAGCCATGTAAATATTTATTGAAAAAAAAAATAACCTTAGTTAAATAATGAAGGTAATATATATTTAATTTAGTTTTATTACTTGGCAATATTACATTTTCGTTTAAAAATAATTGTAAATCGAATTCCGGAAATTGTCCATTTTTTTTTATTAAATGCTTACAAAAATTAATTCGAATATTACTTCATTAATTACATTTGGTGTATCATGGTGATTGGAATCAAAAATAAATTTCCAAAATCGCATTCCGTTCCCACGTGTTAGAATCTTCCTAGGCCAGAACAGAGATTAAAACAGATGTTTTTAGATGTCACCATTTCAGACATCCAAATGCAGTAGAACACCGTTTATACGGAATTAATATGACAAGAGCTATTCCGAATAATACGAAATTTCGGATATGAGATGGTATGAACAATATTCAAAATTGCCTAATTTTAGCAACGGGCCAACGTATCATTCCTTCTTTTATATTTTCATTAATTTTGAAAATATTTTTGGCTAAATAAAATTACTTTTATTTTTTTATTTTTTAATAAAGAGTTTATAACGATTCGAAAAAGAAGAAGAATTTTTTTTTCTTTACGAAAAATTCATGATCAAATCTTACAATCTCTGTTTTCTTTTGGATCAAATTTCAAATATCAAATATCAAATTTTTTTGATTTATTTGATTTTCATATAAATATCTTTAATTCGTCAAATATTTTAATTAATATATGAAACTAAGCTAGTCATAAAAATTATTCTTGGTAATTATTATTTTTTTTTTTTGATTTACTAAATAAATAGAATGTCAGTTAGGAGTCAAAATGGGAGAGTGAATTTTTTTTTTCTTTTGCCAAAAATTTGGAAAACTGCAGATTTTGTTGTGTTTCTGCCTTACACATATAAACAATTATATAACTCTATGATGTTTGGGTAAGAGGGTAGAAGTAAATTTTTACCAAAATTGGCTTACGTTATATTTTGTCCCTTTCAATGAACTTTGCAACAATTAAGGTATATTTTTGCAAGTATACCTTATACTAACTTATAAGTATTTTTGCAATTGCAAGTTTTAAAGTATATTTGTTAATTTTTATTGAATTTTACCTTTTTGATAAATATTATTTGTCGCTAAAAAAAGTGTTAACATGAAATGCAAAATGTTTTATTGACTTCTTTTCTTTTCCTCAAAGGTAAAGTTCAATAAAAAAAAAACAAATATACCTTAAAACTATTGCTGAAAAAAAAATTACTTGTTTCCCTTTATCCAACACTACAGAATTTACAATTGATATTCTATAATTGACACTAGCATTGGAAACATTTACGTAAGAAGTTATTGCCTTGTGAGAACCATCCAGTTCAAGACTTTAAACCATATTAGAAAAACCCAAAGCAGTGAACTCAATTTAGGTTCTGATGAATTCTACTTAGCTATAACATAAGGAAATTCGAAGAAGAACTTAAAATTTCATAAAAAAAAAAGTCGCAGGTTATACGTAAATATACATACTATTTATTTTTTGTTGACAATTTCCTTTTATTCGACCTTTTTCGAAAAATCCTGTCCCCTTTTCATTTCAAAAGCTATTTGTAGTTTAAGCGACCCCCATTAAAACCGGCTACTTTGAAGGCTGCTATGGGTTCTTTCATCTTATATCTGGGGTCGTTTTTTTTTTTTTTTTTTTTTTTGGCTCTTGCAATTAAGTTACCCTTTCCTTTAAAACTTTTTGTTTACGTTTTTCTTTAGCCTCGATTTCTTTTCTTTGAAGGCATTCAGGAATTGTTTTTTTCTTTGTATAGTCACTGTTCCAGTATTAAAATTTGGTTTCAGGGATTAGGTAGTGTTTGATATAATTTGGGTCTGCCAATGGATTGAGCCAGTGTGCCCGCCTGACGTCATATTTGCCCGCGGGCACAATTGTGCCCATATTACATAACCTGTACCCTACTTTACCTGTACTTTACGGGTTATATTTTTTTTTTTTTAATTTCTTATAATTAATTTGAAATATTTCTGAATTGAAAATAGTAATGTATTTATATTAAAGCATTTTATATTTTTCTGTCTATCATCATTACTTTATTATGTGACCTAATACCAGTCTTCAATAAAATATTTGTTTTTAATTTTTTTTTATATATCTGATAATTAACAGGACATTTGTTTGAATAAGCGATATTTTTTTTTAAATGGTAATTTATTGATATAACAGTATTTTATGTCTTTCCTTTAATCGTCATTGTTGTTTTGTTTATTCCATATTTTAGCAGTTACAAAAATGGAATGGCAAAGTTGGTAACACAGCATTTAACTTGTTTTATACATCGTTATAAGCATATTCTTTTTAAATTATAAAATATTGTTATAAATTATAACAGTATTTTATAAACATTAAATTAGTTTTTTAATCCTAATTTCAAAACGTGTGAACTAATATAACAAAAATACGTATAATTTTAAAAACGGTAGGGAAGAATCATATTGCTTTTTCAATTTCGAAGATTAATTTGTTTCTTGTGTGGTTGTAGCATGGTAATACCGAAGAAATGTTACCTCCAGCATAACTTCCATAGATTTGATGCTATTTTCAACAGGAAATATCCTCTTAAATATGAACATTATTAACAAATATTATTAACAATATGCAGCATCCAATTCACCTTGAATAAAAATACACTAAAACATATCGACGTCGTTTTTGAAAAAAGCTAAAGCGCCGAAAATTCCAAATTTATGTTTCAATTTATTATGATGTAAACACTACTTCTGTCGATTCTCGCTCAATTTTATACATGGTGTAGAATTAGAATATTATATGTATAGTTATTTAAATATATTTTATATATATATGTATATATATATTTTTTTTTCTTTTTTCGGTTGGTACTATAGACCATGGAGATCTTTGGCAGCGCGATGTGGTATTCATACAGACATGTGTTGCATACGGGAGAACAGACAGCCTGGAGGGGGTAACCCAACCTCACATTTCGAACCATGGCTTCTATGGAGCAGTGGCAGGCTATCCATACCTCCATAACCGGTCTCTTTGGGGCCAATTCGGCAGTGTACTTCCCACCGACTCACTCGGGTTCAAGGACAGTGACAAATTGGTCTAGACCCAAGGATTATGGCTATTTGGGGTCAGCAGACGCACGAGGACCTATATTTCTTTCCCCGAAGCAGACGTTATTAACGTAATTAATAAGACGAAAATAAGAACGGAGCAAAACGCGTACCTGATATTTTTGGAGCTGACTAAGAGAGACATTAGCTTTATATTCATTTAAAAAATATAGCGTTGGTACCTTGCGGTGCGCGCAAGTAATCACCCAGAGAACTAAAACTTTTGGTTGGCAAGAAACAAAAATAATTAATAATATTTTAAAAGAGAAATTGAATATTGATAATAGATAAAGGACCCGTATTTCGGGATAAACACTAACTATTTTAATCCTATTTGTATATTCCTATAAATTTCCATAACGAAAAACATTTTTAATAGGTTAAGTCCCTACATCTCTATGTTAAATTTTGGCGTATAAGAATGACATTTCTAAAAAAAAAAATTTTTTAAATATTAATATAATCTTAGTAGGCGATTGTCTTAGGGCAAGTCGAGGCCCTGAAGAAACCAAGGGATAAGAAGACACTAATTTAACAATGGCAAAGCTCCATAATAGATGTATAATATTTAAATGTCTTGAAAAGAACTAGTGGAGGGCGAGTATTCTGGCAGTATACCTAAATCTTAGACTGTTGGTTGCGTTGGCATAAACTCTAAACCAACAGTGGCTGTAAAAAATGAATGAATTTTAGTTTTAACCTTTTCTAATGATGATGTTAGTATATATTTTTAATAGAAACGCTGATGCACCCCATTTGTCTTTGGCACGCGTCAAATATAGTATGTATACACGAAGAGTGGACAGCGTGTTTCAGATTTTCGGCAGATGTAGAAGTAAATCAAGACGGAGTTCAAATATGGTGATGAAAAATTCCCGCTGTCTTGTTATCAGGCGAAGAAGCATTTACTTACATAAAGTGCAGTTTTTGCAATTGACTTTACCGCTGCAGAACGCAAAGTTTTATATTCTAACTTTGGGGTTGATGGCTCGAGAATATGTACGGTGAAGTTTCTTATGCTTAAGTATCGCACTGAAGAAAATGCAGGTTTAGCGTTCTCTTTTACTGTTGAGAGTACTACCAGTAATTTTGAAGCTGTCATCAGATCGCCACCCTTGATGCTTACTACTTATCTTGGAAGTTTTACTTTACGTTGTCCAAGATCTACGGATTTTGCATATCCATCAGGAGCCACCTCCCTAACTAACATCATCATTTACTGCAGTGCAACCAACCGTCCAAGATTTAGGTATATTACCAAAATACGCGCCCTACACTAGTTCTTTTCAAGACATTTAAGTACTATACATCTACTATGGAGCTTGGCCATTGTTAATAGGGTCTTCTTATCCCTTGGTCCCTTCAGGGCCTCGACTTACCCTAAGACAATCGCCTTGTCATGGTGTGCAAGCTTGCTCGTACTATTATTTTCTTAATATTTTTTTTAGAAACGTCATTATTGTACGTCAAAATTTAACATCGTGATATCGGGACTTAACCTATTATAAATGTTTTTCTTTAACGAAAATTACTTATTCATTACGGAATTGATATTAAAAAATAACTTACCTGCCTATGACAAGTCCATCAAGAGAGAGTGGAAGAATTAAATCGTTTGAAAACTCAAACAGTTTGGGTGTAATTCACTTCCGGACTATTTGTACCCCTATCCTATTTATATTATCATATATCATATATATCCTATTATATTTGTCAACATCAGCTGATGACGTAGAAAGAGTTGCACTCAAGGATTTAATCCGTTCATGTTTTGACAAGTGTACAAGGATTAGCTGGTTGATACAAGTGACAAGGTATTAGAGATGATACAAGTGACAAGGTATTAGCTGGTTAATATAGAACACGTTTCACCACTAAAAGGTTACACTACAGCAAAATAACTTTTTGACTTCTGGCCAGGAAATCAAGGTTTATGAACCACTTTGCGACGTTTTCATTGGATAATTTTAGATTCCATCGGTTTACTGTCACCATTAATTATGTTACCTTAAAATGATTCACCTCAAAAGAAAATATCTGATGTGGACAACACATGGCTTCCTTGTACGAATATTAAACTATAAATCGGTGGCTCAAAAAGCGATCCTGAATTTGGTTACTAGTTTCCGAAAATTGCAGTATCTCAAAAACGACGCTCGGCGTCAAGACATCCATCTATTGGCACACGCACGCACACAAATGGGGAGGAAAACCAGTATTTTACACCCAATTTTAACACTTAAAACAAGTAATAAAAATGTTTAATTAAATTGGAAACCAAATTGCGTTTGTAACCTTCATTACCGAAACATATGATTTATGTATTTAATTTAAATATAATTTTAGATGTAAGCTTATTATGACCTTCAAGTACCATTTTCGGCTCACCAATTTTAACTAAAATATAGTAAATACATTCATATGTCCTGCAAGTAAAGTACCGCTTCCGGTTTTCCAATTTAGACCAAAATCTAGTATGTTATTTAAATCAATGTATAAGTTATAAATACTAAATTTGAGAAGTTTTGCATAACATTTAAATATAATTTTTGATGAAAATCAATTATGACCTTCAAGTAAAGTACCACTTCCGGTGATCAAGCAGTGACCAAAAAAGGAGGTTCACAACTAGATTTTACAACAATCTTAAATACAAAATTTCAACTTTCTACGGCTAACCGTTTTTGAGTTATGCGAGATACGAACGTACGTCCAGACGCCACGACGAAACTAGTCAGAATGGATTCAGGGATGGTCAAAATGGATATTTCCGTTGAAATCTGAAAACCGAAAATTTTCGCGATTACAATACTTCCTTTACTTCGTACAAGGAAGTAAAAAGGAATTCATTTTCATAATTTAATATTTGATTAGACACTGTTGTAAATTTCAATAAATAGTTAAAAAAATATATATATATATTACTTTCAAATATCTACTTGCACACAGCGGCAGCCAATATGTTAATACTTATTAATCACTCAAATAAAGTTGAGTATTTAAGCGTTTAGTGAAATTAGCATTTAAGTATATATTATACTCATTATAGGAACATAAATTATTTACTATCAATGGCTATTAAAATCATATTAATTGGCTAATGGAGCAATTATTTCAAATCATAAATCTGCTAAGAGATCCTTAAAGAAGAGCTTAATTTTCATTAATTTCATCTTTGTTACTTCATTCCAAGAATTTAATTAAACTTATATTTGTGTTTTACTTCCATTTCATTCTCTTAGTTATATTCATTGTTATATATTCACCTGGAGTGGGGTAACTATTAACCTAAAATACTTCTGTAACCTAATTGTATAATACAATTTTTTTTTTTTTTTTGTTCGTTTGAAATAATTTTGTAATATATTTGAACTTTTCTAAATTTATCTTAGCCAAAGTTTACAACTGGTTTTTAAATCCTTATTACACAATATTTTCGCTTCACTGTCGCTTCCTAAGTTCAATTAAACACTCTCCCCATCAAAAAAGTAAGTAACTGACATATTTCAGAGGATAAATCAGGTGGTTGGAGAACCGAGCATACCACACTATCTCCTAAGGATATCTTAGATTGATAATAACGCAACCATCTAACATAGATAAAGGTTTTCCAATTTGTGAAGGTATTTCCCTTATTAAGGAAATTCCAGGATTCGGGAGTGAAAAAAAAGAGAAACAGTTCAAAGAGGGAAAATTTTCCCTTTTTTCAAGATCAGCTGCTCCATATCTCAGCATCGGGTCTACTTTAATCTACTAATCTAAAAAAGTGTCATTGTGAAAACTATTAATCTATATAGATGGACATTAAATTTGATTTGTTTTATTTCTTAAAAAAATTTATACAAATGCCATCCCAATCAATTTTATATATACTAATAGATTATAACGTTTTAATTAAAAATTTCTTTTCTAGTCTAAAATGGGTTCTTTTTTCTGCTCCTATTTTTTAGTTCGCTTGAAAAAAAAAACCTTAGCGTTTATTACGCGATTCTTATTTTTGATATTTACTCATTAAATACGAATTTTCTTTAGAGAGGTCATCTAAAAGCTGAACTGATTTTTCCCCTCTTATTTATTTGAATTCAGCCAATGTGGTATTTGACAGACGTATTTAAATGGTAATAACATTATACTAACAAATTACTGGCTGTCAATTTATTAATTATATTTAAAATTTATATTTATTTAATATAGCATACATTTATTTAAATACCTATGATTTTATTTATATTTATATTAGGGCGAGGGAAAAATTAAGAAATATTTAGGATCTGGCTGCGGGAAATGTAGAGAAAATTTGGCCGATCGGAAGGGAAATTTAATAACGAAACTAGGAAGGAAACGCTACAGGAGAGATTATAATTTAAAATTTTGTGTCAAATGAAAATTTCTATCAAATGTAAAACTTTGAGTGCCAGTTTTTTTTTTTTATTTTGAGCATATATGCTTGTAGCATATAAATCACACTGAAATTACTTCTCTTCTAAGCAATTCAAGGTAGAATACCCCAAACGTCGCAACCTACCCCTGCCCCAAGCCACAAATTGCCTGATCAAAGTGGAATCGCTCTTAATATCAGTACACTATTCAAAAATAATATTAGTAAAGTGTTGCCGGATAATATTTTTCAATTCGGTTTACGAAATTTTGTAACCCATATAACCAAAGAGGGGTCTCAAAATATTTTTCGCTGTCATTACCTTCCCCCTTCTGATTTAAGTGCATTTTTCTGATACTATATGGAATCTAGAAGATATTTTGAGCATATGTAACATTTTACAATAGGTTTTACACGAAACCGAAGTAAATCCACGCGTTTTTCACGAGTTAAGAGGGGGAAAAAAAAATAAAGGTAAGAAAATTCGTTGTGTAGATTTTTTTTGGTTATTAACGCCCCCTCTTTTATATACATTAGTTTTATAATTAGACAATATGAATGTATTTTATCTTATAAATAAATGAAGCAAAACAACATTAGTAGCAATGTTTGTTTGCAAACATTACCTCAATTCAGGTAAGACAAAAAAAAAAAGGTAAGTTGCACAATCATTACCATCCCCATAATTACCCACCCCCCTCCATATCTCTATTAATTTCTTGAAAAATCTTTGTAATTAAGCTTTTTAGAGGTCTTCATCCATGCGCTGCTGAAATTTGAGATCCGTATACAAGCCACCGAGATAAAATTCCAGGGGAAAGCTTCAATTGCTCTCATGAAATATATACATGAATTGACCGTATGAGGAATCAGGGTATAAGAGAAGAGGGTAGGGACCTCTCATGGAGAACATACATAGAAGGGAAATGGGAAATGATATGGTTCGGCCATGTCCAAAGAATGCCGATAAATCATCTGCCGAAAAATGTATGAGAAGAAAACGACTTCGAAGCCGGCCAAGAAACAAATGGAAAGACTCGTAGCTGCTAGGAAGAGAGGCCCCTCTCTGGGGGAAGTCAAGAAGCTTGCTACAGATCGAGAAGTGTTTAAGAAATGGACACAGGCTGCCCCGACATAGTAAGGTATAAGGGAAGAATAAAAAGAGGAAAGATTTAAAGATATTTTTTATTAAAAATAATGGTAATAATAACACTCTACTTTTAGTATACACTTTTCATATATTTTTATTTTTAAAGGAAATATTAACACATTTTTTTTTTTTAAAATACGAGTTTAACGTTTCTTTCTAGGAAAATTATTTGAAATATAATATAACCTTATTTCAATGTTCGTTTCTGGGTATTCAATCTTTAGTTTGCTCAATAATTGAACAGTTAACAACAAAAACAAAGGAACGAGGAAGGGGGTGGTAATGATGAAACTTGTAATTTCTTCTTCCAGCTTTAATCAACAGGATTTTTAATGAAAGTTTGGCACAATATGAAAAATAAAATAAAGTAAGGTCAAAATTTTAAGAACTTTATTTTTTATATAAATTTATTCCTTTTTTTTTTTTTAATGCCGCCAAAAAAAGTACCAAAGAATCGCTCTTATAGGTACTACTTGCATGTATAGTCAGACATGTTAAACATAAATTATTATAGATAATTACAATGAAAATTATTATATCTCCCATCACTGACAATGAGTCCCGTAAAAAAATAAATATAAAACCTAAGAGCTGACATAATATTCTAATATACGTCTCCAACTAAGCCGTCTGTCATGCAGTAATTAGTTTTTTATTGGCTCGTTTTGTAAACAGCTCAACAACTTTCCAGGGTCATTTCGATTAATTAGTACAATTAAAGAAATATCATCCATTGCTTCAATTATACTTACCGGGAATATTATGTTATGGTTAAGGTCCCCTTAACGTATTATAGTTGTCCCAACTTAAGGTTAAGGTAACAGAACGTGGAACGACCTTGTTTTTGAAATCCTGGGTTATATTTTGGAGTGATGTAGAGTGGCTGGGCTGGAATTCTATCGATCGTGAATTCCAAAATGCCACGTCAAAATCCAATCACTCCAGCCGACCGTGGGTGTGGAAAACTTATTGAGTGGCATGAATTTTTCTCGTAGTTTTTAGGCTGTGCCGTGTTAATAAAAATAATTACTGGTCAGAAAATACAGCATATTTATACATTTAATTTTCGTTAAATTATGCTAAAAAATATAGATTTATAGATTAATTAAAAAGACACAAACATCTTTAAGTGAATTTATTATTTATAATATGCTAATATGCAAGAGCAAAACCTATAAAGGACATAAATGGAAAATTCCAAAAATGAAGCCAAGAGTCTCAAAAATAACAGACATAAATAAAAATAATCATCTGTCGATATTTCGCTTATTTATGCATCATCAGAACATCAGGAGAGAAAGAAATAAAATATTAAGAAAAAACCTAATAAAAAAACCCATGTAACCTCCCTTTCCCTCAGTATGTGCCTGGGTGTCTTGGTGTAGGGTGGTCTCTCAGGTTAGTGATTTTTTTTTATTCTTGATGTGAGATGTGCTGCATTTTGTTCTTTATCAGGGTTTTTTTTTTCTTAAAATTTTATTTCTTTCTCTCCTTCGGTCCTGACGATGCCTGGTTTGGCGAAATATCGATAGATGATTTTTTTTTTTTTTTTGTTTCTGTTATTTTTGATACTCTCGGCTTCTTTTTTGGATTTATAATATGCTGAAAATGTACACCATTTTTTTTTTAATTTTTAATATTTTGAGTAAATTAAGCCTTGCTATTGCAGTGGCTTTATTTATATTTATTTATTACTCTACAGTTATTTTAATCTGAAATATTTGTTGACTGCAAATATTATCAAATACGTGTTTACCAATTTTTTTCCCCTTTTATTGAAAACAAGTCTGAACAAAATTATCAATCAGGTGTTGTAGGTAGTTAAATTCCCAACCTTCTGACTATTAATATAATTTTCATAATATTCAAAGATTTCTTATTTATGCCTGAAATAGGAGCTTGAAGGTCCTGTAGGAGCTTGAATCACTACATGTTTGTAATAAATAGAACGATGGAATGAAGTTACCGTCAGGTACTCCATTGAAATCTTCTTCACTCAAGTACTCCAGCCGCTCCACTTCATCGTCCCATTATTCTATTTGGAGTGATCGTCAGAGGCCGCCTTTACACGCTGAATTACACGTATAAATTTTCCACTCCACTTTTTACGGGCCAAATATTCAGCCCGAGCCTATATTTTTGAAAACCACAAGTAATTTTTCGACTTTTAAAGTAAGTTACCGTGTATTTAATTCGTAAATAACAGTAGAAAGTGTAATAATCTTGTAAACTCAAACTTTTTAAGCGACAGAGAAACAAAAAGTATTTCCCACCTTTATCACCTCGCTTTCATTTCCTCTTGAATATCGTTTCTTTGTGATATTATAGCCCTTACTTCTCTGCGTTTTCAACTTTATTCCCCCTTCGCATATTCGTAAATTTCAGAAACCACTGTTTCTATTACTAAGTATATTTTTTTTTATCCATATTTATTTCGAGTAGTTAACTATTATCATACTTCGTTGAACTAAATCACATAATGCCCTTTTTAATTTTTTTTAATTACATTAATTTATTATTGTATTTGAATTGAATATGAAGTATAAAATGACCAAATTTGCTGGGGTAGAAAAAAATTATTGTTAACCTCTAATAAATTTTTTTTTTTTTTGTATACTATATGAATGTTTTCAGGAAGGCTTATATTATTTTTACTTAACTTAATTTTTCTTTTTATTGTTTGTTATTGTTATTTTGATATTATTTAAATTGTCTATCTATAAATTTTTACTAATTGTGTACATTTTGTTTTCTTTTTATATGATATTTATTATTTTTATGATTTTTTTCTTTTTTTTTTTGTTTTCATTTTTTTTTCTTTCATCTTTTATATATGGTATGAATGGATTCTTAGCCCTAATAGCTAATGCTCTTGAGTGTGGCAGCTTATATTATTTTTCAAATAAAATATAAATATATTTTTTTTATCTTATGCCTCCGTTAAAAAAAAAATAAAAATAAGACCAAACCTTCGATTCACGAACCACTAAAAATATCCATCTAGAAACATTTTATTCCTTCACTGAGCTCTGTCAAAACCTAATTCTAAAAAAATCATACCAAACGTAATCTTTCCATCTACGTCACGGTCTACAATAATTCCAGACCGTGACGTAAATGGGATATCCATCTGTATTTTATTGATATAAATTATTTATTATACGAGAGTTTAGTACAGTTTTATGGCAATCAAATCAAACAAAGTCATTTTAAGAAATATATATTTTATCTTTAACACGGGTCTTAGCTATTTCTCGTCTTTTTCATTCGACCAACTGGTGCGTTTTTAGAAAAAAAAAATAATGGGATTGCTACAATGAAAATTTAATTGTCATTTAAATGTACGAAAATAGGCGAATAATGTTTAAAAGGAGTCGGTTCAAAGATCTCTACGAATAAAAATCATTCGAAATTTCAAGTTAGGAGTGGTTACAGTCCGGGACCAAAAGGTAGCCCAAACTAATATTTCAAATGAATTATCCACATAATTATTCTATATAAAAAAAATATATATATTACTCAAATATAATCAATCCTTTTTATATCCTACGGAAAAAAAAAGCAGGAAAACAAATATGAACAAAAGCATTGCGATAAACGTTTTTCAAACAATATCATCACTTCAGTTCAATGTCTGCTCCAAGACTGTTCTCATTTAAATGATCGGACGTTCTGATTCTTTTTTCTTTTTTTTTTTTTTTAATAATAAATTCTTTATTTATTCCGGGACATGTCCCTTTGGAATAATATTACATGTAAAATCAGTAGAGCTTTAGAGCCTTAGAGATAAGAAAAACAATTAAATCATAATAAATAATAATAAAATAACTTTTAAACCTTTAAGGAAAAATAAACTCTTTGAGTTTACCCTAATTAGGTTGATCCTTCTATACCATCATGCGGACGTCAACTTATATTTTGAATTAATTAAAGACTATAAAATCTCTTGATATTTCGTAATAAGACCTTGAATAAAAGCTCTTCTGCATGTCTCATCTTCCAGACAAACTCGCTTAAGTACCCACGAGTACATGAAAATTAACACCTTACACAGAGGGAGTCTTGTTTCTTCCAACTAGGTCCCTGCAAAAGCACCCTTTTCCTTACGGTATTTACTCGTGTAACATCACCGACAGTGATGTTCTGTGATCTTCTTCCCTCATTATAAAATAACTTCATTTCATGGCCATTCTGATAAATCCTAGTTTTATGAAGTATCTCTTCATCTCGGAACATTTGGAATTCCTTCATCTCATCATTATATCTCATTAGAGATATGAATATAATTCACATCCATTCATTGCTTCTTATGGCCAGTGACAATTTGGAGAATATCCTTTTCTATTTTTAGCTATGAAATCATATTGATTGATAGAATAGAATAGAGTAGAAGAAGAATTTTATTCTGGGACTAGGTCCCTTAAGAAGAACACAATAAAACAGAAACAGTATCTGGCCTTAAGATTACAAAATAAAGATCAATTAATATTTACAATATTTTCAATAAAATAATAAACAAACAATAATTGTCTTGAAAAGAATAATTAATGTTAACAAAAAAAAAAAGAGAGAGAAAATGAAAAATACAAAAATTATGGGCTGATTAGCAAAGTTGAAGCTAGTGCATTAAAAACTATTATTGAATCCTGATCTATATGTTAATCTTAAATTTCAATTTCGTAATTAGAGAGCATGAATGAGGTTAGAGAAAAAGCATGGCGGATATTAGAAGGAAAGGATAGAGGATAGAGGAACGGGCGATAAAGGAACGTTCGAATGTTTTGGTTCTGTGGGAAGGGGTATAGAGGTCAGAAAGGCGCGATCGTTTTTCCTGTGCGTGGAACGAGGATTTTAATTGTAGGAAGGGTGCTGGGTGGTGATAGTTTGGTATAGGAAAGATCCGAGGAAACATTGTCTACGGTTGGAGGGGAAGAGCCACTTTAACTCGCCGTAAAGGTGGGCCAAATCTTAAAAAGCAGTTCATGATCCGCATTGATTGATCATTGATCATGTGTTATTCCCAAAGAGGTAATAACTTCCCACCTCCATGTGGTTATAATAACCACTATTATTTGAAGGTTAACTGTTAAATAAATGAACCAGAAAAAAAAATCACTGAGGGAAGTAAAGTAGAAAAGAGCCGATGTGAGTTTCAGCTTGTTTCCAACTCTCTTAAGATTTTTTTTTTTTTTATTAAAAACTGTCATATTTCTTTAAAATAATTTATTATATATAAATTCTTACA
Organism: Rhaphigaster nebulosa; assembly: GCA_948150685.1. Lineage (NCBI taxonomy): Eukaryota > Metazoa > Arthropoda > Insecta > Hemiptera > Pentatomidae > Rhaphigaster > Rhaphigaster nebulosa. Next base: position 41,549,577 of record OX411312.1, on the reverse strand, counting down.
AAAATTTGAAATGTACATTATTTTTTTAAATAACAAAAAAAGAAAATAAGTGTTGAGAATCAATGATATGTTTTCAAAATCATAAAACCAATTTCTGGCCTTGACAATGTATAAATATACATTCAATTTTCACAACATATATTTGTATTGTTGGTAGACCAATAAGTCTTACATCTTCTATAACTTTTTTTTGTTATCGAACATCGAAAAATGGTCGACCAATCAGGAGTTCTCAAAATAGAGTGGATAAGCACTAAATCTTCTAGATTATTCAGAATAAAAATATGTTCTAGAAAGGAAAATGAATAATATAAAAACTACTGTTGAGACCTGATGTCCAACATACTGGGCAGATGATTTAAAAAAAATTTATTATGCCGATAATATCCATTACACCACAAACAATTTTTTTTTAAGAGAATGTCTGATGATTTACTTAATAACAAAATCTATATGGATTTCTGAAGTAAAATTAATTTTTTACTAATAATTTTAATAATAATAGTAATACTTGATCTCTTCATGATGAGACTGTCTTACATACAAAAACAAATGGAATTTACCTCACACTGTAATTCATATAGACTCGATATAATATAGATTTATTATATTTATTATAATATTTATATTTATATATGTATATATATATATATATGATAAGATGAAAAAATGTCGAAAAAAAAAAACTAAAGTATACTATTGAAAAAATAAAAAAAATATCTATCCAGTCTACTGGACACGAGGTGTGAAGGGGTTAGAGATTCTTGAGGGTATATAAAGGAAAAAAATAATAAAGTGTGAGTTGTGAACTTGATTTGTTATTGGCGACCACGTACAACTGAAGACTGACAAAATAAGAGGAAAATGCATTAATTAAAACTGATAACTGGAGTGGAAATACTAAAAAAAAAAAAAAAGAAAATAAATGGGATATTTTTATTTCTGGACCATACCAGTAGATAACTAACATTTTAATTATACTAACTAGACCCATTCCGATTATTGACATAGCCTTCGATGAAAAAAAAAATAATAAAAAAAAAAACCTATATATAGGTTTGATGAAGATAAGTTTTAATTTGAGAGCCAAATATGCCTCTCAAATTTAAGCGTATCTTAATCGAAAATTCCCAATTTGAAAGGTTAACGGATTGATTCTAACTGCTAAAATCGTTTAGAGTATAATTGAAGGAAGCTCAATATATTCCGAATTCATGGAACAGCCGGGCAGAGCTATATAAAATTAAGACATAAAGGAACAAAACATTTTTTTTTTCAAAAAAAACCTTTCAGAAAAACATATATTATTTATTTTGGGATGGGGATGTATCGAAAAGTAGCCAGAGATATATGTTAAAAAAAAAAAGAAAAAAAAAATAAATAAAAAAAAAAAGAAAAAATAAACACCCTAAAATTAGCATACAATTGCCATGCTATATCATATAAACATCTGTAGAAAATGTATTCAATTTATATATTTCATTGAATATTTTTTTTTTATAATCGGATTAATGTTGATATATTTTTATGAAGGGTTCAAGAAGTTTTTATTATATAGAGATATTTGGACGGTTTACACATCAGTGACGATAATCAAAAAATCAATGTTAATAATTTTCAAGAGCATGCTGTTTTGAATAGCTAACAAATTGATACGAACAGCTTCAAAACTCTAGCAGTGAGTAGTTCCATCGCAGGTTAGGCCCACACTTCGTACTGCGCAATTCTGAAGGAACGGGACGGACATCGCTATATTATCAGAGCATCTAGGGAATCACTTCCAACGTAAATTATAGGCGAGGCACAAACACTAATGGAAGATTGAAAACGCGTAAATCGGCGGCTCAAAAAGTGACCCTTTTCCGAAGATTGCAGTATCTCAAAAACGACAATCGGCGTCGCGACGTCCATCTATTGACACATACACATAAGCTAATGTTTCTGTGGATCTCATTCCGTTATTATAACTCGTTTTATTTCAGTAGGTAACAAGTACCCAAAAGATTTCTCCGTGTTCCTTGATAACATTAGAACTGTCTTTGTCACTAGATAAAGCAGCGGAAATCGACGGTTTGAACATTTTAAGCGGAAGAACCCGCTTAACTCGCTAACTGCAGGCTTGTTCAGCTCACAAATGGGGAGGAAAGAAAAGCATTTTAACACTTGAAACAAGTAATAAAATTGTTTAATTCGAGTGAAAAAATCGCTTTCATAACCTTTATAACCGAACCATATCATCTCTGTATTAAATGTCAATATAACTTTTGATGTAAGTTTATTACGACCTTCCAGTTAAGTACCCCTTTCTGCTCACCAATTTTAACCAAAATATAGTATATTATTTATATTGATATAAAAGTCCTATTCACCAAATTTTAGATGTTATAAATTATATTTTAATATAATTTTTGATGAAAGTTTATAATGTCCTTCAAGTAAAGTACCACTTCCTGTGATCATGTAGTGACCAAAAAGGGAGGTTCGCAATTAGATTTTAAAACAATCCCAAATACAAAATTTTACCTTTCTATGGCTAACCGTTTTTGAGTTTTGAGAGATACCCACGTACGAACATACGTACAGACGTCACGACGATACTAGTCAAAATGGAATCAGGGATGGTCAAAATCGATATTTCCGTTGAAATCTTAAAACCGAAAATTTTCGCGATTACAATACTTCCTTTACTGCGTAGAAGGAAGTAAAAAATTGATAAAAACTGAAATTTTGCATTTTTTATCCTCACTGATAGATTTTATCCTCACTACATTTGCACAAAAAATCATTGATTTTTGAGACGTCAAGTATACTTAAATTAAATATACTTAAAATATACTATTAATCGATTTGATTTGATTGGTCGATTTATTTCAACTCTGTATAATTCAGGAAGTTTTTTTTAATAATAATAAGATTTTTAAGGAAGTAAAAATCTGTTAAACGTGTTAAATGAAAAAAATAACCAAATGTTAAAATTTTAAATTCACGGACACAAAATAAGTACCAGAAAAAAATAAATAAAAAGAAAGATAAATAACAATATAAATAAATATATTAAAAAATAGAATAAATAAATGGACCCGTTCCTAACTTCCCGCTTTCATCTTTCCCATCATTCCCAATTACTTAGAATGTAGCAACTGATAAATTATTTGCAGAAGGCTTGTTTTAAGAATGCGAAGAAGCAATAAGTCATCAGTCCAGATGCTTCGGTATTAGAAAAAGCTTTCAGAGGAGTTCAGCGGGCTAATACTTTCATTTTGTTATTTTATTACAATATTACCAAAAATATAACTATTATTGAAGTGTGTGTGTGTGTATTAATTAATCGAAAGTTCATATAAAGGTAATCTGTTCGATGTTCACGTTAAAACGGCCATTGGTCGAAATTGTTCCTAAGAAGAATGCCCTTTGTACACGCCCTTGTTAGAGGTAAATACCTCTGTCGTTATCGTAGTAGCTTTGTTAAAGAGGTCTGAGTTGTGATAAGGCATACGATACATGAGCTAAACGATGTCGCGATAAAAAAAAAAATTGGAGAAAAAAAGTATGCATATTTAACTTTATTATATATTTAAACGACCATTAAACTTCATGGTAAATGGAAATTTGGCACTTTGGATATTCCGACATAATTGTTTGAAATTTTATTAACTCTATACCTGTATATAAATTAAAATTTTATGAAATAAAATTAACGAAATACATGGATTGAAAATAAATATAATTGAACCTAGATAATACCAGTCAATTGATAATATTTATTAATAATAAAATTCGATTAAAGGTCTGAATTGAAAAATCGATATTACAATTGTTTATAATATTCAATTTATATTAAAAGCCTCAAATCTCTGGAGAAAATTTTTATTTATAATATTTTTTGCACAGAGAATTGTAAACGGTACTATATATTTAATATATTTTGTGAGATGCACAACTGTATTATGACATATGTTCAATACAGACAATATTTATCCTATGCGTTTGTACGATTGGCCTCAGAAATTTGTTACATAACAAGTAAGACTATGCAATTTGTACAAAAAGTTACTCGCGTGACTTCTCAAAAAGTTCCCTAGACAAAGTAACTTTACAAAGTAAGTAAATTAACTATGTATATATATATATTTATATATGTGTTTGTATATATATATATATATATATATATATATATATATATATATATATATATATATGTATGTTTTTTTTTTGTTTTTTTTTCCTTTGTATAATAATTCTAAAACACGTATATAGTCCAGGAAGAATGGGTAATTCCCTTCCTCCATCAGTCTCGGGAATTTGATCTCTCATATGACATACATACCAGTCTTTATATGTTTCCTCTATCTCCATGTACGGCTAAGATACGGACGTATGAAAACTCCAATCGGCCACCATTTCGGAAGAAAACAATAAAATGAAAATAAAAAAACAAAAATCGGCCCGTATGGCGTTTATAAATACAAAAAAATCCTTCAATGTTAATTAACGGGAGTAATTATTTAAAGGTATATTGTCAGTAAAAAAAAAATATAATAAAATCAATTAAAAAATTCAGTAGAGGAATCGTTTTAATGAAAATAAACTCTTGACAGCGCGGCTAAATATGCTTTTCCTTTTTTATTAATTTTTTTTTTTAAATTACCGCATATATTCCTGACAAATATCACTTTTAGAAACATATAGAAAAGAAAACAAAGTTTCGGGAATTTTAGTTTTCTTTTTCTTTATTTCAACCGTGTATTTTTAGAAAATAAAAAAATTTAAATTATTAAAAAAAATTAATTATTCTATCTCTTATTATTACAAATTAAATTTATTAGAAAAGATTATTTAATAAACTTTAAATACACGTATAGATCGCATACACCCTTCAATAAAATAATTTATTCTAATTTAATTTTGAAAATGTTACCTTTGAAGTTCTTACGACACATCACATTTTTAATTTGTTTTGTTATTAGATATAGAATTTGTAAATTAGACCTGGCAGGTTCTGATAATCTTTAAAATTGAAAATGTCAATAACAATGCCAGGAAAATATATTACAGCTAAATAAAAAAAGAACCCTTCTAAAACACCATTATTTTAAATCGAACCAATATTTATGTCGATTCTTACCAATACTAAATATCACGGAAACTCCTCATTGTTTCAAAAATTAAATTATTTTCACCAATCACAGATAAAAATAATTGCACAAATTATGTTTCATCATTTTTAACATCTTGTGTATTACAGATTTGACGCGAAATGCATTATTAATTCTTCGATTATAAGCTTTAACCACACGCCAAGCAGCATGCAATTTAGTTTCTTGTTTCTACGTGATTATTTCATTTCTTAAACGAACATGGCTTTCTTTATAATTAAATATGAAAAGAAAATGGCGACCTTAGCAGAAGCGAGAACATTCCTATAAGTTATATATGATTGTTATTGACTTATTTTATTTTATATCATACAGTTCTCGGCAATAAATAAAACATAAAATTTAAAATTTGTTTAATGTTGTGTCATATGATTCTGGCTCAAAAAACGTGATACATATGCTATAAAAAAATTAAAATTATATGCTAAATTTCTTATTTATTTTGATAAAATTAATCCTCACTCTATATCCATCACTCAATTAGTAGCATTAATGAAAATTGGGTGAGAGGGTTTTGAAAAGAATTGCAAATAATATGCTATATTTATTTAATCGAAATATAATAATATCATATTGTTTTTTAATACAAATTTTATATATATATATATATATATATATATATATATATATATATATATATATATATATATATATATATATATATATATTTCATATCATATTCAAGAAGTACACCATTTTTTTTTTTAAATCAAATACAGTTTAATATATATATATTTTTCATATCATATTCAAGAAGTACACCATTTTTTTTTTTTAAATCAAATACAGTTTAAATTTTTGTAACGTTATTATAAGTCTCACAGTCCTAAAATGTTTTAACTAACATATTATTATTTTAAATAAATTTAAAACATGGTCAAGAAAAGTATCAAATATATTAGTATTCTGCTATTAGTACACGTAATTGATCAATAATATTTTCAAAAACAGTTGCAAATCATTTTACTGATTTATTTATTTATATATGCCTACTTTATTTACTTATTTATTACAGCTTAATATTAAATAATTACATCTTATTTTAAGAATGATTTTTATAGTTAAAAGAAAAATAAATCAGAAATTATTTATTTGTTGATGTATTTTAGGATATAAAATGTAATATTAATGATACATACTTAGATTAAGGATACTGTTTAAAATTATAATAAAATAGTTTAATGAAATTTTTGTATTCTTTACTTTTTTTTATGATTTAAATATTTTTTTATATTAATACTATCATATGTTATTAAAGAAGGCTCAATAACCCATAATTTTGTTTTATTGGAATATAGAATGTTTTGATTATATAATGTCGTAACAGGTTATACACTCTTAATACGATTTAACGAATATATTTAATTTTTTTAAATCGGCCAAGAAAATTTTATGAATATTTATTCTATAACAGGGAGCGAGTAACTCAGTGGTAAGGCACTAAGTTACAATGCTCCCGGTCCCGGGTTTCGAGACCGGCTGTAGCAGATAATTATTTATTCTGTTATCAGCCGTGGATCGACCCTGTGGGATCGGGAGACCCTCCTGGGGACCACCCAGCCTCTATAAAATGGGTACCCTTAATTGGGGGAAAAACCTGGCGGTTGAGCGTGATCACCAAAGCCAAATCAAGCCAAATCACCTCCTTGCACAACCGTTGGCCTAGAAACAGTATGGTCCCTTAACAAGTACTGAAGCCAAGACCCTTCATGGGTTGTAGTGGTACAGGTTTTTTTTTTTTTTTTATTCTATAACATTACTTCAGAATATTAATAAGTAATTGTGGGAAAAATTAACAAATTTTTATCTCTAATATAAAATACATTAAACAAATTAATATTAAATAATGGTTTTTGTTTTTTATGTAAGACTTTTTTTTTATATTTTATATGAAATGTAATGAAAAAAATATAAATTATTATTTGCTGACATATTTTAGGATATGAAAAGTAGCATTCGGGAAATAGACTTTTTTTTTAAGTTTGAAATATAATATTCAAACATAAAACACTTTTGAATATTTTATTTCTAGTGTAAACACTATAAATATATATTTTAAAAATAAAATCCAGTATGTAATTTATTAGTCGTACGAAGTGCGTCTTTTTTATATATATATATCTTTTTTTTTTAACTTTTATCATTCCTTATCTCATAATTTTTCTAATAACAAATTTTTGATTTCTAATATGAAATTATCAAACAGAATAATTTTGCTCTTTAACTACACGATATTTTTTGTACTTTATAAAACAAGAAATTATTTATCCGTTGACATATCTTTGAAAACTAAAAGTAATATTAATGATATATACTTACTGTTTTAAATCATAATGAAAATATATATCGAAATTCACAATTTTTTATTTGTTGTTTTTATTTATATATAAATTATACATTTTTTTAAAAATATTTTACTTTAGTCAGAACTATCAATATTTGATAAAATGCAGTATATAATATATATTGAGTAGCGCAATTTTTCAAAAATATTTTTAAAGTTTAATTAAATGCATTAAAAATTAAATATCCGTCGACTTACTTTTAATATTAAAAGTAATATTGATGATTTATATTTTTAAATTCAATTGAAATTATTTGGAGAAATTTACAATTTTATTTGTTATTTTAATTGTTCTATTTATTAATTATTTTTGGTAGATATTTTGATATTTATAAAATATTCAATATTTTATAAATATTTTCAAAATATTTGATAAAATTCAGTATATATTATGATTAGTCCAAAACTGTAATTTCTTTAAATGAAGGATACGTTTCGACCCACATTGCATATCTTGATCAGCACTAAATGAACAATATAAAAAAATTATATAAATATTAACAAAGTAAATAAAAAAATATAATGAGAAAAATGAAAACAGAAATGACTTATGCAGAGAGGAATTTGTAAAATGTTATAAGATTATATTGATAAGATTCTACTGATAGGGAACTAACAGATAACTAATTAAAAAATAAAAATAATAACATTGATAAAAGTAATAAAACTGGGAAATATAATATAAAATAAAACTAAATAAATAGAAAAAATTACGTACCTCGACAACTCGGATTGTAGTTGAGGACTTATTTTTTTAATTTTATTTTTTTATCAGTTATTACTCTATCAGTATCACATTTTACAAATACTTTGTAATCTTTTTATTTACTTTGTTAATATTTATTGGTAATAACAGTGATAAACGTAATAAAACTGGGAAATTAATGCCTGGGCGAGGAATGGTCCCTGCATACATCATTTTTGTATCTTGCTCATTCATTCGCCTTGATGAAGACCTGAAATATGGTTTGAAACGTTGGCTTATAATAAATAGTGTAACTATTTTGAGATCCGTTTCTTGACTGCCACACGGACCATATTGTGCTTTATTATGATCTAAAAGGTCAACTAATAATCATTCGATATATATATATATATATATATATATATATATATATATATATATATATATATATATATATATATATATATATATATATACCAGATTAAAAAAATATATATAAATAAATTATGAGTTATTTAATTTGACATACTTTTTAATATTAAAAATAATATTAATGATTTATTGTTTTAAGTTAGAATAAAATAATTTATTGAAATTTACAATTCTTTTTTTTATTTTTTTTAAATATTAATTTCTTTTATTTATGCCAGAATAATCACTATTTAATCAAATCCAGTATGAAACTATTATATGCAGTCTGAAATATTTTTTATTTATTGTTGATTTTTTTCAACTTTTTTTTTTATATCAGTCTTGATTATTTGTTATACTTTTCCATTTAATAACCGCACCATACCCTTCTGAAGAAGATCTCCCGGAAAATATTAGAATATTTATTTCTCACCTCGGTGTCGCGATGTCTAGATGGCGAAGAGCGAAAGATACTCGCGGTAAGAGGTGCAGGCGGTAACTGACTGAATCCTGCCGCAGAATTCGCGCACGCGTTCTAACGTTCCTATAATTACCCTCGGCACTTTGCGATCTTATTTTTATCACAATCTTTCTGTTTTTTTTTTTTTTTTGTTTGTTTGTTTTTTTTCTTCGGCATAAACTAATTTTCTTTTGCCCATGGGCTACAGGGAAATGTCGGAAAATTATTATACTCAAGGCTGCTGTTTTGTGGAGTTTAATAAAGTTCTGATGTCGAACTAATGACTCTTCAGAAAATCCTTAAAGTAAATCGGTATCGAATTATAAGCGTGTTTTTTTTAAACAGGGAAAATATTTATACTTGTAACTCAAACATAAATGATTAAAACTGAAATATTAAAAACATAAATTTAGAATCGTTTTCAAAATTTATGCGGCATTGCAGTCCATAGCTTTCACTATATTTTCAAAATTTTCTACGTCACCATAGAGATAATTTTAAATTTTACAGATAATGGACAAATAGTTATAAAAAAATTCTAACAGTCAAGCTAAACAGTTAATAAAATAAACCTTTTGCTGAATATCCTTTTTTTTTTCCTTTCCTAAACGAGGCTATAAATGTTTAATTACTTCTGTATACAAAAATAAATTTATCTAAGGATTAATATTTTAAAAATATGTTATTAGAGAGAATAATCGAATAGTGTAATGCAAGATATACCATTAAAATTACTTTAGCAATGTCAGTTTATCAAGTTTTAGTACTGTTCTATATCGTGTCATGAATGTTATTTCTGGATAGTTATCTGGATTTATAAAAAAAAAATATATAATAACAATAAACCTGTACCTCTCAAAACCCATGATGCGTTTTAGGTTCAGTACTTGATAAGGACATGAATAACGGGGCTGGGTGTGCCCCAGGAGGTTTTTTCCGAACACAGGTTCGATCCACGGCTGGTATAAATGAATAAATAATTATCTGCCAAAGCCGGAATCGAACTCGAGGGGGTTAAGAATCCAGAGCCTTATTCAGATAGTTATATCTTTTAGAAAAATATATACTTCCGAAAATTATACAAAGCTTATCAGAGGAATAAATGCTACCGTTATTTACATGGCCCTAAAATTATTCCAACGTTGAATCTGACCCGCAAAATAGTTCAGGCGCGTAGTTAATTTTTTAAAATAAATTGAACGAATAAATGAATTTCCCTACGTGATATTTAGGAGAAAAATTGTAGAAACTAGTTGTATATGTTTTAGACAAAAACCGTACTTAACAACTTGGTGAAAAATATTCATAAACATCCCGAAAAGTGTTTTTTTTACAAGTTTAATATGTGAAAAAAAAATTTTAAACAATAAAACAAAAAATTAAGTTGTAGCATTTATAGCGGCGAAAAAAAATGAGTTTCAAATAATGTAAGTCAGTCAACAACTTTTCTAAAAATTAATTAAAAAACACCGAAATATGACCATTTTTGAACATTTTATTACAGAGCTTTTAATTACTGGAGGAACTTCTTTTTGTGCTTAAATTGGTGGCTTTAGTTAGTGCCTATCTGTAATAAAACATCCCCCTTCGTTACCTCGCCCCTAGCAGCCGAACAGAGACAAAGCACGATGCTCAAAGCGTTTTTAAGGTATTAAATGAAATCTCACATATATTTTATGAAAATAGGGTCGTAGAGGAACTCCTCGGAAATAAATTGTACTTTGAAAAATCGCTCTGGGACCATTTTGACCCTTGTTCAAATCTTTTTTTGAAAACACCTATTTTTTTCATTTTCTCAATCCCCGAGAAAATTTATTATTCTTTAGCATAAAAGTTATAATATAGATAGATCCTAATAAAAAACCACAATTTAAGCGCCAAAACAAGTTACCTGCGGAAGTTACACACTTTGTAATAAAATGTCCAAAAATGGCTTTATCGCGATTTTTAGTTGTTTTTTTTTTTTTGCAAAAATTTGTTGACCGGCTTCAATTGCTTAAAGCTCATTTTCCCCGCATTTTTAAACTATTTTACGTACTATTTTTTATTTTTATTAAACATTTAAAAATCCCACCTTAAACGTGGAAAAACCGCTTTTCGACACCTTTTTTTTCACCATTTTTCTATACACCGATTTTATCTAAGGCATAAAAAAATTTTCTACTATTTTTCTCCTAATTATCACGTCGAGAAAGTCTATTGCCAATTTATTTCAAAATGAATTTATTTACTCAATCGCGCCTGGACTATTCCGTACAACTTCGTAATCTTATATAAATGAACGTGAATATAAAACGTGATCTTATATAAATGAGGAAGGATGACCGAGACTATTGGTTATTTAATAAAATCCTTTTCCTGAACTAAATACACTATAAACTTGTATTTGTTTTATATTTTACTATTCCCATAATTGTAATAAATAAATATGTCCTATAATATAAATTAAAGTCCTATAATATAAGTAATTTCCTATAATATAAGTTAAATTACATATAAATTAAATAAATATATTATATATTATATATTGTATATATTATCATTAATATAAAATATATATTTACACATATATCTTCTTTTTCCATGGGACTGGCGCATTAAGTTACCCTTGCACAACCCAACAACTGCCAACTATCTCTCTCTTGCGTGAGCAACAGAGATCTCCAGTTTCTGAAGATCCTGCAATATGGCATATCTCCATCAATACTTCCGCCTCCCATGTCGGTTCGCTCCATCTGGAACGTTCTCACGCTCGATTGGCAACTCTTTTATCACTCATACTCAAAACGTGGCCTTATCCATTAAAGCCTCTCAACCCTTATGCATGAGGTTGCATGACACGAGTTCGTTGTTCTTTCTTTGCTAGCATTGACCATTATCACCTGCAGCCCTTGGAATCCACCTCAAAATAATTCATTCAAACCTACCAAGGCCAATGCTTGTCTTATTGAGCGTCCAAGTTTCTTCAGAGATATCTGGTCCTATAATTGTCTTATACAGCGTGCACAAACTGGAGCGACCTCTAACGCCAAATATTCAAGGCTCTTTTCCTTGATTATAGAACCGAGTTATTGAAAATTCCTTACAACTTTAAAACTTTATTATCACATTTAATAGTGGTTCCGTCTCTGAGCCTGCCGTTTTTTGCTAACTACATAATATTGGTCTTATTCTCATTAATATTTAGGGAAATTCTTTTTACCTCTGCAACGTTTCAAAGGCCATTCATCTGCTCTGATTGGGTCCTCCAATGATGACTACGTTATCTCCAAAAGCTCTTCTTTTGAACGACTTAAACGATTAATGTCATATTTACACCAATATATTTGTGAACTCGAGATGATGGCTTATAGCTATACCAGGATAGGGTAGGTTGTGCTGTAGCCAAATTACAAACAAATTATATATTTTGCACCTGCCGTAGAATAAAGGTACAACTAAAATTTTTAAGTGATTGGAAAATCATATTTTAAGTTTTTTTTTTACACTTTTTAATTCCTCTTTATTAATACATCCTAAAAATTTGTCATACCAAACGAATGTTCAGTATATTAAATTGAGAAGGTATTTAAAGATGTAAAAAAACAAAACAATTTTTGATATAATTTACCAATAATTTCGAATTTTTAGTTGTTTCTTTATTCTACGACAGCTACGTTTGTTGCATATGTGCATGCATTATTAATATTTGTTGTTCTCTTCATCAAAAACATTATTATAAACCGTATTAAAAACTTATTACAATTAAAGTATCCGTATATAATTATCAAACATATCAAAAGAAAATCTCGATTAAAATATTTGAAACCATTTGATGATATAAACATTTATTGAAATATGAAATTCATTTGCTTAAACTGACTACTAAATTGACAGCGGATGCAAAATACAACGTGCATTAACAAAATCATCGTTAAATAAAAAATTAACCAGATATAAAATAAATAAATAATGATGCATTTAAATTTAAAAATTAAGCAGCTGAAATTTGTTGCGCAGCAGGAAAAGTTGTATTCCCTAGATTGAATCCACCATCTGATCCATTGAAAACTTTGTTAATTTGTGTTACTGTGGAATCGAAATTGTTTCTGAATAATATTCTAAAATTTAATTTTCGCTTTCAAATGACATCCTTTGGACCAAAAAAAAAAATGGCCCAAAATAGGAGTAATGATGCTCGCGATGTTGAAACAACGTATAAAATTCCGAGTAAAAATTATAAAGGCCGAAAAACGCCAATTTAGTTGGAAAAGCGGAGTAGCTCAGTGGGTAAGGCACTGCGCTACTAATCTGAAGGTACCGGGTTCGAGACCGGCTGAGGCAGTAATTATTTATTCTGTATTTAGCTGTGAATCGAGCCTATGGGATCGAGAGACCCTCCTGGGGCTCACCCAGGCTCTATAAAATGGGTACCCTTAATAGGTGGAAAAACCTGGCGGTTGAGCGTGATCTTGGCCGAATCGCCTCCTTGCACAACCGTTGGCCTAGAAACTCTACGATCTTGACCAAGTACTGAACCCAAGACCCTTATTGGGTTGTAGTGGTTGGTACAGGTACACATATATATATATATATATATATATATATATATATATATATATATATATATATACATATATATATAACTATTATTATTTTCTTTTTTTTTTTTCTTTGAGATGAAATATTAACTTTAGCTGAGCGCAGATTTAGCTAATTTCACGATACACCAATAATTATTTTCTCTACCCCAACATTAGAAATAAGTAGCAAGACACAAAACAGGATCAAGGCAAGGGCCTTTAAGCTAATTAAATGAAGTATATTAATTAAAGCAGAGTTAATAAAATTCAGAGCTTAAAAACTCATTTATTATCTGTTTCATCCTATCCTAGAAATATTAAAGTTGGTAATAATAAGAAAAAATAATAAAAAAAAAGGGATAATTTATAAAATGCTTTACAATAGACTATAAGAAGGTACAAGTTAATTGGAGTCCACTCAAAGGTTTATTAATTCTACTCACCAAGAAGCCTCCTTAATTAGTCCACAGCTCCATTAGCCCATGGATTGTATTTATTTTCTGCCGATTCTTCAACTGACTACTTTATTGCTACGTCCATTGTTAATTAAATAGATTCCGAGTCAAAGGGGAGTGGGAGTAATATCTTCACTGGCTTCAATTAGCGAAGATGGGAGCCTCTGGATGAAATTCTCCAGAGCTCCAGAGGTTCCTCCTCGTTTTTGGGGGGAAGGAGTGAAATGCTATATTAACACTTTACCAATTACTTAACAAACCAAGGGGAACTAGAAAGTGATATACTTAGCTTGAGAAAGGTAAAATAAGAACGATAATTCGTAAATCTGAATACTCTATTTTTTTCGAGGAAAATACGACTAAAAAAGATAGTGTATAAGATTATCAGGCCATGCATTAGAAAATGATAAAATAATAAAATATATGAAACACACAAGATGATATTGTTCGGCGACAAAAGAATGATGTGAATGAACGAACACACCACGATTTTCTTTCCATGTAAGAAATGTAAGACTCAGGCAGGAAATTCAAACTTTGCAAAATGAATGAGAATCGAATCATGCAAAATCTAGCCTAGACGTCTCTTTGTCTCTTAGGCAGACTGTTGAAAGTAACAAAGCGTTACTTTGGACACCCCAAAATAATGAGAATAGGGTTGTTTATAATAAATTAAATTATGATATTTAACGATTTCGAGATTAAAATATGAACACTGTAATAGCCCATGACAGATATTAAGTTATAAAAAAGGATCCGGACAAAAATTGTTTATGTGATCCACACAAAGATATTAAGCCTCAATATGAGCGTTTTTGAAACGGAATCGAAGTAATTTATTGCTCAATAATTAAATAATATAGTCTTTCTACTATATTTTGTAAAAGAAGAAGTTATTTTAATCCTAAACTAGTTTAACAATTAATTTACAAGTTTTGCCTGAAAGTTTGGAAACAATTTTCCGTGAAACTCTAAACAAACAGAATTTTATATTTAATTCAACCATCGAAATTTATGTGATTCATATCAGATAATAAACTATAAAAAAAATTTTAAAAAGTAATTACTTGATTCGCCTTAAATTTTAACCAAAACGGTGTAATTATGTTCAAAACAATAAATTTTGAGAGCACTAAACTCTTTTTTTTTTTCTTATTCAACGATTTCCATTCTTCATCAAACTTAGAAATATGTATGAATCCTATAAAAAATAAATAACGATAATAAATTTAAACAAAATAAATTATAACACCATGTATTTGAAATTGGCAAAAATGAACAAACGTGGGAATAACGATTTATTATTTAAAATATTTATATTTAGTCTACCTTCTATCCCAGCTTAATTTAAAAGTTAAAAAAAAAATAAAAAACTTGAACCGACGCTTTATTTTTGAAAGCTTACCCTAAAAGCTATTCCATGAAGCTGATTATTGTTCGGAGAATATAAAATATATTAGATTTATTTATATATTCCAAACAGAGGAGAAATGTTGGCTACCAATTAGTCGACTAATCATCAAATATTTAAATCTGAGTTGGAATACAAATAAATAAATAAATAATGGGCAATTTAAAACTTCCAAGATCATTTTCAGTGTTATTACGTATTCTCTCTTGTTAACGTTTTTGAGAAAACCATCCCCTCTTCATAATTTTCATTAAAAATATATATATATATATATATATATATATATATATATATATATATATATATATATGCATGTATACATATAAATAAACATACTTCCTTTATATATTTCATTCATGGATTCATATATATATATATATATATATATATATATATATATATATATATATGAATTTTGGTTCTGATTAGATTTAGCATTAGCTTAATAGTATTAAAAAAATTTCACTTATACAATTTCACGAGGCATAAAGTATTAAATTACTTCATTATGGATTTTTTTAAAATACACTAAATATTTCAAACTACAAACGCTATAATAATATATATTTTAGTATTTGTTCTGGATGGTTTTTATAAATTACCTTAACGTGGTAGTATGATTTCCTAATGAATAATTCATCATATCGGGCGTTTATCAATCCTATTTATCTTTATTTTAGAGTTTATGTGTGTGTGTGAGATTAATGTTTTAAATGCAAAGGTCTATTTTTTATAAATTATTAAACAGTCCGCAATGTTTTACATCTCTTGTTCCTTTTTTTATTTTTTTGTTTTAATTTAATTCAAAAAACATATCATTTAACTGCAGCTTGTATCTAATTTACAATTCTTATAACTCTGACGAAGGCAGTTATTGTAACATTACATTAAACGTTATTACTTTCATTACATCAATGAGTGTAAATCAATTCGAAGTTTATTATGATGACCGGTAGAGTATACCTTGATGATTATTACAATATTTAGATTATAAAATATTTTATATAAAAAAAGTAATAATTTTTGTCAGCTCTGATTTTATAAATAACACAGGCCAACGATGAAAAAAACTTTTGTACTGAAAATACCTTATTTCTATAGTTTTTAGGGTGCTGAATCCAAATATGATATTAAAAAAGCTGTATCACCAACAATTTCTTCACATTTTAAAGTTAAATTTATTAAATTAAGCGATTTTTAAATAATTGAACAGCTTTCAGTCTTAGGCCTCATGAAACAATTTGTAAAGGCTTTGCCTAAAGATGGACCATGTTTCAAGTATCTCTGCCAAAAGTTTCCACGCCTTTCAGAAGCTAAACTAAAACAAGGGGTCTTTGTCGGACCTGACATTAGAAAAATGATGTTTGATGTTAACTTTGAATCCACAATGACCTTAAATGAGAAAGAAGCATGGGCATCATTCAAGCAAGTCGTTACAAAGTTCTTGGGAAACGAAAAAGGCCCAGGGTATGTTTCTATTGTAGCTAACATGTTACAGAAGTTTGAAAACTTAGGATAATTGATGAGCCTGAAACCTACGGAAAACTATGGGTGATACAAAAAAACTAAGGCCAGATTTAGATTCAGCACATAAAACTCTATAAAGATCAACTATTAAAGTTAAAAAAGTTTAAAATTTTTTTTTTTTTTGGTCTGTTCTGGATATTCAGCTGGACAGCAGGATGTTCAGAATATTAAATTATAATTTAATATTCTGAAAATCCTGCTGTATTATAAATCTTCGATAAAAAAAAAAGAAAAAAAAAGTTGGAAAAAAAAGGTTTTCAAAGCCTACTGAAGACCTTTTAGGAGCAACGTTAAAGGGGAATTGGCTGTTGAATGAAGAAGCCTTTCCGATGAATAGGAAACCACTCTGTGAAATCGAGTCAACTTGCCAAATAACAAGTAATGAAGGGAGTAATTTTATTTGTAAGGTTTCCCACAGTCACTATATTCCTATTTGATTGAAAAATCGTATGAATAATCAAATTACGAAAGTTGATAAATGTCCACTAAATTAGTTTAACTTTTTTAATAATTATTATCAAGTGGGAGGAAAAACTTGGTTTTGGGTTCCTTAGGCTAAGTATCAATATTTTACGTAAATATCTTTGCCTCTGTTTAAGATGTTAATTTTAATTTTTCTATCTTTAATTTAATTTTCTTTTTTTTTTTTCTATTTATTTAATTTTTCTATCCGGCGCCGCAGCAGTCTCGAGGTTGCAAAGGTGACGTTTTAACACTCTCGGCCACAGCGGCTTAGGAATACTCTGTATATCAGACATCCCTGAAACCCCAATAATCGTGTTCTAGGATATATGAAACGGATATGAAATGCACCCCCACTCCTTTCCTGCGACCCTCGATACAGCGCAATAGTCTATTACTTTCGGAGGAAATACGACTAAAACTAAAAATGAAAAATATAAACTTGTTTATAAAGGCGATTAAAATATTTAAAATTAAAATAATCAGTGTTATACCAGCCATAATTCAATTAAACTTTTAAAGGTATAAAATATGGATATTATCAGTTAATAAGCACCACCAGTCCAGGCGGGAGTAACTCAAGGTTCAATAATGGCTCTTATATATAAATTTATAATTGATATATTTTTCAACTGCATCTACCTTTGCGGTTCATTAGCAAAACCAAATAATGACATTACAACAAAGCTATACTGTTTCCTAACAGAAATTATTCATCCAGATCCAATATACGGAAGTAATCGATAGGTTTTCGGTTATCCGTTTGCAAAGCATACATCTATATAGGACAGCTTTGATGAAAGTCAAAGCAAATGATCCTCGAAGATATTTGCACACTGGTTAGATCCAGATTTCACTTCTCTTTGATCAGGCTTAAGTCAGTCCCGGCACACAAACGTTTTAAATACTATTTTCAAACCTATATGAAAAATATAAACTTGTTTATAAAGGCGATTGAAATATTTAAAATTTAAATAATCAGTGTTATATCAACCATAATTCAATTAAACTTTTAAAGGTATAAAATATGGATATTTTCAGTTAATAAGCACCACCAGTCCAGGGGGGAGTAACTCAAGGTTCAATAATGGCTCCTTGATTATACATTGTATTTACCTACGACGTATCACTATGGGCCACAATTCAAAAATAGCGGGAAATAATTCGGAATTATTAGTTGATCGAATACTTTAGCTTTATGTTTACTTTGTCTAGTACACAACCGGGCTTATTAGTCTCTTTTTTTTTTTTTTTTTTTTTTTTTTTTTTTTTTTTTTTTTTTTTTTTTTTTTTTTTTTTTTTTTTTTTTTTTTTTTTTTTTTTTTGGAATAAAAATTAAAGATTTATCTTCCTATGCGAGGGCTGGAATAAAGCCCTCGCATAGGAAGATAAATCGGCGAAGTTAGGATCACTCGGAACAGATGAAGCCAATTCTTTTCATCCAGGTATCAAATTGTAGCAATGATAAGCAGTATCGTGTTTGACATTTAGAATTACTAGCTCACGATTTTGATTTTCAATTCAATTTTCATTTATTTAGTCAGAAAATGCGGAGGAAAAGTTATAGCAAAAGAAAAGAAAATTTTATTTTCGCATAACTCAACTCGTTTTTCGCTGTCCATTCAAAAGTTATGAGTGAGTGAGGGAGGAGGGGTTAAAAAATTCCTACACGATTCTTCGGAAACACTGAGTCGCTGCTTGAACAAAAAGAAAAAAAAAACCTTCCGACCGGTTGGGAAGCCGTTAACGTTCCATTAAGTCTCAGAGGGTAGATACACCCCGGTATTTTGTCTATGTTAAGTTATCATAGGATGAATAGCTAAGTCCAGCAACGGTGGGGAGGCGGCTCGGGGATTCCCAGCGATTGGCAAAGGACATTATTCCGCCGTAGAAGTCCTACACTTGAGGTACATTCATGAAAACTGCAAGAACCAAGTAACTGACTTTTTCCCCGCACTCCAGTTATTGGGCCCCGACGAGATCTTCTTCGTCTGAATTCATCTTCAGCAACATTCCAGAAAGATTGTCAAATGTAAATTCATTATTTTTGGCTATTTAGCCATAATGCAAGTTTTTTACTAATACATTTACCTTCCATTGTGGGCTTTAGCCATCTTCTTAATTGTTTCAAGTTATAACAATAGTCAAACGTTACCTGTCTTTTATAGCTATCTTTCCTTGGGTTTATTCTTTGAACCAGCTCCTACTTGATTTTCTACAGCCTACTCATTTCAAGATTTTTTTAATTATTTATTCCAACACCTGGCTCACATCATTAAAGAGTTGGGTAGGAACTATACATGCATTACATGTCTGTAATCATATGAAAGGAAATTGAATTATCTAAAAAACAAAATAGAGATCATAAAAATCGGACCGATATTAGCAAAGATACAGCGTATCTTATAAGGACTACAAAACACTAGCTTGAAAGCCGAGCGAATCCGAAAGGAAACGGATACGACCGAACCTCATCCCACCAAGCCGCCAATCTATTGTCAACAATAGGCTCTGTAATAACGTAATGGAAAAGTAGAAATTAACTTAATAATTTCTACGTTCATATTATTTAATTGAAACGAAATGGAATTTATATGGAAACTAAACCGAAACTTTAAAAAATATTTTCAGCTTGACTAACCAAAAATACATAGTGTACAGAATTGTCGTACTAAAATTGTTTAAAAAACTCTATTATTGTACTTTTGTGGGGGAAGACGTAATAAAGTGCTACTCAGTTTATTTCAAGTACTATTAATCGGAACTCTATAAAATCACTACTATATATTATTCCGGTAGTATAGATCCCTTTTCCGGCTCTCAGGAGCGATGGATTTTGATGAATGAGGTATCAAAAGAAAAGGAATTTCATAGAGAAGTGACGAATCCTAATTTCGATTGTTAAATTCTTATTAGGGCTTAAATAAAAGTGATGAAAAAACGGGAAGGTTTCAAAACTTTGACGACTGAGAGTTGACGGATCGAGACGGGATAAGTTGGGTTTTAAAGATTTTGACGCGGCCATCAAGATCATATACGCTCCTGTGGAGCGTATTGGTCCAGCGTTTTAAAGCTTAAAAACCTACCGTTTTTGAGAGAATGCACGATATAGGTCCGGACGGGCCCTATGCCATCTTGCGTACGTGTCGTTGTCATGGCAACTTTATATCAATTTGAGTCTGTTTACAAAAACTTTTAATGAGTGGGAAATTATATTTTGTTTCCATGTCCAACCTTAAGGTAACTGTTAAGTATAAATACTACATATAGAAAACGGTATAGCTGAATCTAATTGCCTAACTGCTAAATTGAAGAGATGTTTTCCAGTGGGATAAGCTTTAAGTACTTAATAAGTATGAACTGTAACTTCAACATAGTCATTAAAAACTATGTAGCTTCACCAAATATGTGTGTTAAATAAACTTTCTTAATAATATTATATTGTTTATACGAATAAATATGATTCCCTAATATCGCTTATTCTTGAAATTAGGGATTAGAAGATATCTATTGCGAGAGTTCTCGCTCGGGTATACTAGTCACTACTATATATTATTACGGTAGTATAGATCCCTTTTCCGGCTCTCAGGAGCGATGGATTTTGAAGAATGAGGTATCAAAAGAAAGGGAATTTCATGGAGATGTGACGAATTCCGATTTTGTTTCTTAAATTCATACTAGGGCTTAAATAAAAGTGATGAAAAAACAGGGAGGTTTCAAAGATTTGACGACTAAGAGTCGACGGATCGAGACGGGACAAGTTGGGTTTTAAAGATTTTGACGCGGGCATCAACACCATGTACGCTCCCATGGAGCGTATTGGTCCAGCGGTTTAAAGCTTAAAAACCAACCGTTTTTGAGATAACGCATGATATAGGTTCGCACGAGTCTGATGCCATCTTGCGTGAGTGACGTTGTCATGGCAACTTTACACCTTTTAAAGCCAGTTGAGACTGTTAACAAAAACGTATTAATAACTGTGAAAATGTTTTGTAAATAAAATATTGTTTTTATGTTTCCATGAATGATAGAATACTACAAACAGAAAGTGGTATAGCTGAATCTTATTGCTTAAATGTTAAACTGAGGGGGTACTTTCTAGTAGGGCAAGTTAATTACTTAGTAAGTATTAACTATTACTTGAACATAATCATTATAAACTATTATAAAGCTTCGCCAAATGTGTGTGTTAAATGAACTTTCTTGATAATATTATATTATTAATCGCTTATACTTCGATTTCATTAAGGATTCATTAAGATATGTAATGCGAGAGTTCTCGCTCGGGTATACTAGTCACTACTATATATTATTACGGTAGTATAGATCCCTTTTCCGGCTCTCAGGAGCGATGGATTGTGACGAATGAGGTATCAAAAGACAGGGAATTTCATGGAGAAGTGACGAATCCTTATTTTGATTCTTGAAATCTTACAAGGGCTTAAATAAAAGTGATGAAAAAACTGGGAGGTTTCAAAGTTTTGACGACTATAAGTCGGCGGATCGAGACGGGAAGGGTTGGGTTTTAAAGATTTTGACGCGGGCATCAAGATCATATACGCTCCTATGGAGCGTATTGGTCCAGCGTTTTAAAGCTTAAAAACCTACCGTTTTCGAGATAAAGCACGATATAAGATTACATATTCCCTACGCCATCTTGCGTACGCGCCGTTGTCATGGCAACTTTATATCAATTTGAGTCTGTTTACAAACACTTTTAATGAGTGGGAAATTATATATTGTTTCATCTGTTCAATCCTAACTGTTAAATATGAATACGACACATAGAAAACGATATAGCTGAATCTTATCGCCTTACTGTTAAACTTAAGAGATGTTTTGCAGTGGGGTAAGCTAATTACTAATAAAGTATGAACACAGTCATTAAAAACTATGTAGCTTCACCAAATATGTGTGTTAAATAAACTTTCTTAATAATATTATATTGTTTATACGAATAAATATGATTCCCTAATATCGCTTATACTTGAAATTAGGGATTAGAAGACATCTAATGCGAGAGTTCTCGCTCGGGTACACTAGTCACTACTATATATTATTACGGTAGTATAGATCCCTTTTCCGGCTCTCAGGAGCGATGGATTTTGATAAATGAGGTATCAAAAGAAAGGGAATTTCACGGAGAAGTGACGAATCCTGATTTTGTTTCTTAAATTCATACTAGGGCTTAAATAAAAGTGATGAAAAAAACAGGGAGGTTTCAAAGATTTGACGACTAAGAGTCGACGGATCGAGACGGGACAAGTTGGGTTTTAAAGATTTTGACGCGGGTTTCAAGACCATATACGGAGCGTATTGGTCCAGCGTTTTAAAGCTTAAAAATCTACCTTTTTTTGAGATAACGCACGTTATAGGTCCGCACGGGCCACATGCCATCTTGCGTACGTGCCGTTGTCATGGCAACTTTATATCAATTTGAGTCTGTTTACAAAAACTTTTAATGAGTGGAAAATTATATTTTGTTTCCATGTCCAACCCTTAAGGTAACTGTTAAGTATAAATACTACACATAGAAAACGGTATAGCTGAATCTAATTGCCTAACTGCTAAATTGAAGAGATGTTTTCCAGTGGGATAAGCTTTAAGTACTTAATAAGTATGAACTGTAAATTCAACATAGTCATTACAAACTATGTAGCTTCACCAAATATGTGTGTTAAATAAACTTTCTTAATAATATTCTATTGTTTATACGAATAAATATGATTCCCTAAAGTCGCTTATACTTGAAATTAGGGATTAGAAGATATCTATTGCGAGAGTTCTCGCTCGGGTATACTAGTTATCTTTAAAAGATTATTATTATAGGGCTGTAAGGGAAAGTTGTGTGATGCGCCGCGCATCGCACCAGATTTTTCTAATAGTACGTACAAGCAAGTATTTATATTATCTAGTAGAAAAAATAATTGTTGTGGATAAAATGTATGCAAACATAAAATAACTCTAAATCAAATCGTTTTAATAATAATAATAAACTCTTAATTTATTCTGGGACAAGTCCCTTTAGAATAACAATTACAGGCAATGATAGGTGGGCTTCAGAGCCTTAGAGTTGATGATATAGGAATATATGCGTTAACAGATAATTAAAAAAGGAAAAAAAAAAAAGGAAAAAAGAAAAGTCAATAAATAAATACAAATAAAAATTATAACAAGTCATGATGCAATAACTTCTAGCATATGAAATAGGTATTAATACTCTAATTGATTACGTCTTAAAACAAAAACCACACGAAATTCGTATGTTGATAAGATATGACAAAATTAGATATGAAGTAACATATTTACAAATGCTGAGTGAAATAAGAGAAAATCTATTTACAATGTTTTTTTTGGAACTGGATGGAAAATAAGTGATTGAACAAGCGGGATTTGAAGGTGATAAGAGTATTGGAGCGACGAATGGAAGGAGGAATGGAAATCTATGAGGATCGGACAAGAAAAGATCTGTCGAAAGCTGCGGATCGGTTTTACACTCAACAAATTCCGACGATTTTTGTCCTGAATGTTTCAATTTGTTAATTTATAAAATAATTATTAACACGGTTATTAATTACCAAAACGATTTTTATATTCTTCAATTTATGTAACGTATTTCTTTCGATATTTAATATTTAAGTGTTTATTGAAACTTTTTCAAGCTTACACAAAATTAATCTTTGTATACCGCTGTATACCAACCTAATGGCAACAATACGCTCTGTAATAATGTAATGGAATATTATAAAATATCATATTATTCAATAGAAACAAAATGTTTCCATGTAAAATAAATGGAATTTACTTATTTACTTATATTTTCAGCTTGACCAGCCAAAAATAGAATTGTTGTATTAAAATTGTGTAAAAAACTCTTTTATTGTACTTTTGTGAGAGAAGAGGTAATGAAGAACTGTTTAGTTTATTTATAGTACTGTTTATGGGAACTCTTTAAAATTATGCTAAAAAGATTATTGTTACAGATTATGTGGTAAGGTAAAGATGTGTGATGCGTACAAGGAAGGGATATATTATCTAGTAAAAAAAAATTTTTGTGGATAAAATGTATGCAACAATAAAATAACTCTAAATCAAATCGATTTAGACTTTTACCGTCGCTTTTGTCCTGATTGTTTGAATTTGTTAATTTATAAAATAATTATTAACACGGTTACTTAAGCAATTTTTATATTCTTGAATTTATTTTATGTATTTCGATATTTAAAATTTAAATGCTTATAGAAACTTTTTCAAGTTTACACAAAATTAATCTTTGTATAACCTCCCTCCCCTCCTCCCCTCCATCCTCTGTTACTCCACATTTCTGAAAAGGCGAACTTTGGATTTAATGACAGTGTGCCATCAAGGTTATCGCAACTTTCGACAGCCAGAGCTGTCGTATCCAAAAATAGAGGCTGATGTCCTACCATGTTGTCGCTTCGTCAACGGGTACGATACACGCCTGTCACATCACCATCCGTCTGTCTCAATACAACTATACATGCAACCCCTATACAATTTACATGAGTCCCGCTTTCACAAGAGTTAAATGTAGGACGAATCAATATATCGTTAATAAATAAACTTTATTTGTATTTACTTCAATTATTTTTTTTTTTCGAATAAGAGCGAATCTCTAAAAATATTCATTTTTTGGGCAAGAATTTCGAGTATGTAAACCATCTTTGAAAATTCTTGATTTTTTCATGTGGCTTCCAGGCTGGGATCGTTAAGAACAATGTGCAACACAAAATAGAGGATCAAATCACTTATTCGGAGTCGAAATTCCAATTAACCGATTTGTTAGTTCGGTGGTAATGAAGAACGCCTAGTTGTCAGGGTGGGGGTAATGAGAATAAATAATGATGCTTGTGGATGAGAATTTCAAGTTATCCAGCTTTCTAATCCTACTCTGGCAGATATTCGCAAACCAAAGCACGCTTTCAAAGGTCATTCGTAGAAGACAAAACAATGAAATTACTTAATAAACAATGAAATTAATTAATAAAAATAAAATCATCGATAGGGAACATTCATTTGAAGGAATGAATACTCAATTTGCACTTTTTTTGAAAATCGCCCTTTAGAGGGCATATAAAAATTTTGGATTGAATAGTGTCAAATATATTATACCCATTAATATTTCCTTTTACAAAAACATATTATTAAAAACATTTTGTAAAATCATAGGTTTTTTTTTTTTTTTTTTTTTTTTTTTTTTTTTTTTTTTTTTTTTTTTTTTTTTTTTTTTACACCAACAGCAAATAAGAACCACTGGTGAATTCAAAAATGTCGTACAGCATGTAAACAAGCTGCCCCTGTTGAGGGCGAAACTTCATGCTGATGAAAGATTTGTTAATACCACAGATTTTATTTTAATACCAAAAGACAGTCAGGCAAGTATAGAGAAACTTTACTTTATCCACAATAATTATACTCTAGCATATCTTTCCTCAGTGAATGGCCGAAACTCTATATTCTATTCGTCTCACCTAATAAACTCCATCGGCGAACGGTAGGAAAAGCATTATATGGTGAAAAAGGGACGGGATAAAAAGAAAGAAAAAAAAAAAAAACAACAAGAAGACTTCTTAAGTCTTGAGGTCGTTCAAGTTGATCCGGGACATAAGAAGTTGTAAGAACCTTTAACAGTTGTAAACCTAAACCAAAGAAGAAACAAGTCCCACCAAAACTCGGGCTGTGTCGTAAATCCACGGGTTGTGGGTAATAGGCATTCAGTTTGAAAGTCTCTTGGAAAAAGGACGGAAGAAAAATGAAAACGTCGATTCGGAACTTGTTTTATATGAATTTGGAAAACAAAGTCCAAAAGAAAACAACAGAGTAGTTAGCACTGATTTTATTTAAGATTGTCTGAATTAAGAAGAAAATATAGCCATAATCAACAAAGAAGTAATTACAAACTAATATACAAATTAAGCGTTTTTTTGAAAAAGCGCTGTAAATTCGAAATTTAAGTTTCAATTTATGATGGGACGTAAACAGCACCACTATCGGTCCTGCTCACGATATCGAGAAAAAAAAATGGAAATGATCTAATAATCAACTATTTATGACGCAATCACCAAATACTAACAACTCTTGATCATCACCCTGGTCTTAATCAGTGCTGGAATCCTTAAAAATATATTTTAATTATAAAGGTTTTTCCACCTTAATAAATTCCTACTATAGACAATAAAGAATAAAATTAAAAAAAAAAAAATTGTTATTTGTGGAAAAGTAATTTCATGTTCCGTTGACGTCCGCATGATTTAACAAGCCCTAATAATTTCATGTGCTTCCAGTAAAGTTTGCTAACTGGCGCTATCGCCTAGATTTCCAAGTCACGTTTCATCCGAGACGAAACGTTTAATGGTTGATAACGTTCAAGTAATATTATATATAGTAATAATATATTACTATTATATTACAAGTAATACCATATTCGCAAAAATATCTTGCCCCCATTGCATGTTCCTAGCCAGGGGCGCAAGCAATTATATTTTGGGAGGAAATTTAATTGTTTTTTTCGGGAGGGGTCTTTGAAGGGAAATTTTACTTAAGTGTCTATAATCGCGTGTAAGTTTTAAAGATAATCACGAAAAATGGATCAAACATTACTATTAAAAATACTGCTCAAAATACAAACTTTATGTTGGAGGGTATGAAAGTAATATATCTTCCTAAATTTTGGGAAAAGTAGGGAATATATCCCTCTGATTCACCCCTCCTCTCCCCTCCCAGCTTACGCCACTGTTCCTACCCTTTTGCACAAAATTTGGTGAGTGAGTCAAGTAAAACTTTCTGTACGGCAACGTACTTAAGTAACACTGACAAGTTACTAATCTGTCTATTCGCGTTCACACACACATTCTTCTATTAACATTTAAAATAATTCTAAAATCAATTATTATTAAAAAATAAAAATAAATAAATAAAATATGGCAAAGATACGCCAACCGTTTTTGTTGATTATTTTCAACAATGAACATTAGTAATGGATCAAGAAAAAGAAAAATAACCTCAAAATTTGAGATTTTATGTTACAAGATATGTAGAATTTCTAAATCTAATGCATACAAAAATCCGTCCGTCCGCCATTCGCGGCTTTTCTCTGAGACAAGCCCGTTTTTTTTTTTTTTTTTTTAGATTTAGCGCCAAAGTCACAGGTAGATCCAGGATAATCCTCGGAACTCGTCATTATTATATACATATACCAATATTATATACCATTACTTTTAAAAATGTTGGGCATTAAAGGTTTCATATGCCCATACCTTGGTCAATTACGAAGATACAGAGACAATATAAAGTATTTTGGAATCATTAAATCTTATACTAGAGACTAAAAAAAATAAAAGAATCAAAATGTTTCATTTTTTTCTCGGATTTATACCTATTTGGAAAACATAAACTACAGTGTACTAATATTCGGGGTTTTTTAAACATAAAAATTATGTGAAAAACAGGTATTCAGTGATCTCTATAAAATTAAAATTGAATTGAAGCCTCCATAGAAAGTAAGTATTTTTTTTTATTAATGCGGGAGACATTAAGAGAGAAACTTAGGTGACCTACACGTCAGGAAATCTATATCGGGAAATCACGATATCATGTAACTTAAGGATGATTCCGAGAGAAAAACCTAATTTCGAAGATCAAAAACACAATTCAATTATTTTTCTTTCCAATCAAGATATAAAGAGCTCTACAAATTATTATACTATATTATTTTGATATAGTTAGGTATCCAAAATAAGTAATTAAAATATATACGGGTTTTGAAGGATGTTATTAATTTTTTTCTTAGTCAACAAAGGTTCATTATTGAAAATAATAAATAAGAATATCTGATGTGGACAACGCATGACTTCCTAGTACGCCTATTAAACTATAAATCGGTGACTCAAAAAGTGATCCTGAATTTGGTTACTAGTTTCAGAATATAGCATTAACTCAAAAACGCGACATCCATATATTGAAGCACACACACAAAAGCTCTTGTTTCTGGAGGTCTCATTCCGTTATTATATGTCGTTTTCTTTCAGCTGGTAACAAGTTCCCAAGAGATTTCTTCATGTTCCTTGACTACATTTGAACTGTCAATGTCAACAGATAAGCATTGGAAATCGACGGTTTCGAAGAGGAAGAACCCATTTAACTTCTCCTGCTGCAGACTTGTTCAGCTCACAAATAGGGATGAAAACAATTTTAACACTTAAAACAAGTAATAAAATTGCATAATGAGAATTTAAAAAAAAAATCGCAAAAGCGATCTTTATCACCAAGCCATATGATCTCTGTATTTAATTTTAATATGTTTATTATGACTTAAAAGTAAAGTACCCCTTCTGGCTCACCAATTTCAATCAAAATCTAGTATATTATTTATATTGGTATGAAAGTCTTATTTACCAAATTTGAGATGTTTTACATTATATTTTAATATAACATTTGATGAAAGTTTATTATGACCTTCAAGTAAAGTGCAACTTTAGGGTTCGCCAATTTATACTAAAATCTAGTATGTTATTGAAATCAGTATATAAACCATCAATGCTAAATTTTAGAATTTTTGTATTACATTTTAATTTAATTTTTGAAGGGAATCAATTATGACCGTCTAGTAAAGTACCACTTCCGGTGACCATGTATCAACCAAAAAAGAGAGGTTCACAACTAGATTTTACAACAATCCCAAATACAAAATTTTAACTTTCTACAGCAAACCGTTTTTGAGCTAAGCGAGATACGTAGGAACGAACGTATATACGTACAGACCTCACGACGAAGCTAGTCAAAATGGATTTAGGGGTGGTCAAAATGGATGTTTTCGTTAAAATCTGAAAAACTAAAATTTTACAATACTTCCTTTACTACGTACAATGAAGTAAAAACCAAATTTTATGTGTGTGTGTATACGGGGGGACAGCATAAGAACCAGGGATCTTCAGGGCCTGATTCTACACTTTAAGAGCAACAAAAAGTTCATATAAACTATGGCCACCTTGGTCAAAACACTTCTTTGTCGGGGGAACCTAAATTCCACAGGACACTTTTGGGCCAAATCAGGCGCCAATTGTAGACCAATTCCAACAGAAACCTAACCTTCATTTATATGACATAAAAGATTAATAAAATGAGAATTTTTCTTGCAAGTTGGATATCAGAGGGCTGAAAAAAACATTCACAAGTAAAGTACGATTTTAAAAATAAAATTAAACTTTTCGTTATTGGTCGCATCGAAAGCTCCTCCTTCCCCCTCCTCCTCCCATACAATAGATTCAGTTAAGTTAAACTATATTTCTTATAGGAAATTCTGTCTACTATACAATAGTGCAATTGAAACTTAATTACATTGAATATTTTTTAGTTATCGCTTCCTATTCAATAAAAAACGTGACACCTAAAATAACACAAAACTTAAATTTCCTGTTTTGTTTGTTTTTTGGGGGGGAATCGGACCATAGTTCATCTGGACTTTTTTGTTGCTCTTGAAGTGTTAAATCAGCCCCTGAAGTTTTCTGGTTCGTATACTATACACCCTGTATAGTTAGCTAAAGTGGCTCTTTCCCTCCACTCGTAGACAATATTTCTTCGGGTCTGCTATACCGAACCATCAACTCCCAGCGGCCTTTCTACATCTACAGCCTCCTACAATTCAAATCCTCGGTCCACTCACAAGAAACAAGATCGCGCCTTTCTGACCTCAATACTCCTTCCCACAGAACCAAAACGTTCTTTCTTGCCCACAGCATTGTCCTCTGAAATTCCTATTTTCTAATATCCGCCTTCTTCTTCTCTCTTCCCAAAAAGACGGTGTCTAATAATGAAATTTTAATTAAAATCTTGAGTAAATAATTGTTTTCAATGTTTGATTTTCAGCATTGTGAATTATTTCGTTATTTGTATAACCTATGTAATTCTGATTAGAAATGAGTAATTATTTTTAACTCTGGATTGTTTCATTATTTTACTACATTATTTTCTGTTTTTTTTTTCGTTATTTGTATCCGTTCAATTATATTTTTTCACCAAAGAATCTTTTTTAGTTAGACAAATGCGGAACCGTCTGTTCTTTTATTCACGAGGATCCGCTATAACTGATAATAAAAGGTAAAAACAGTCGAAAATATTTGATCTTGTTCAAATACTGGCAGATTTAGAAACAGCTATTTTAGGCTATAAAAGTTAACGGGGTTTAAAAAGTAGTCCCATTACCTTCAAAATGAGCGGTGTGGCGGTTGGTTATATCATTTTTACTTCCTTGTACGAAGTAAAGGAAGTATTGTAATCGCGAAAATTTTCGGTTTTCAGATTTCAACGGAAATATCCATTTTGACCATCCCTGAATCCATTTTGACTAGTTTCGTCGTGGCGTCTGTACGTACCTACGTTCGTACGTAAGGTTCGTATCTCGCATTAGTTAGTCGTAGAAAGTTGAAATTTCGTATTTGGGATTTTTGCAAAATCTAGTTGTGAACCTCTCTTTTTGATCACTGCTTGATCACCGGAAGTGGTTATATATTGATTTAAATAACATACTAGATTTTGATCTAAATCGGAAAACCGGAAGCGGTACTTTATTTTAAGGTCATGTTAGACTTTCACACCAAATTATATTAAAATATAATGTAAAACGTCTCAAATTTGGTAAATTGCTCTTTTATATCGATATGAATGTATTTACTATATTTTAGTTAAAATTGCTGAGCCGAAAAGGGTACTTTACTTGAAAGTCATAATAAGCTTACATCAAAAATTATATTTAAATTAAATACATAAATAATATGTTTCGGTAATAAAGGTTAAAAACGCAATTTGGTTTCCAATCCAATTAAACATTTTTATTACTTGTTTTAAGTGTTAAAATTGAATGTAAAATACTGGTTTTCCTCCCCATTTGTGTGAGTGTGTGTGTCAATAGATGGATGTCGCGACGCCGAATGTCGTTTTTGAGACACTGCGATCTTCGGAAACTAGTAACCAAGTTCAGGATCACTTTTTTGAGCCACCGATTTATAGTTTAATAGGCGTACAAGGAAGTCATGTGTCGTCCACATCAGATTTTTTTTTTCGTTGATTATATATTGTAATTGACATCACGGTAAATATTTATTCACTATTACTATTGTAGTCTTTGGCCAGAAATATTTTCTGTTTTCTTTTTTATTTCTACATACTTGTTATTCTTAAGGGATCTAGTCCCGGAATAAAGTTTATTTTTCTATTTTATTCTATATACACACACATATAAATTTACCTCATATTTATTTATTTTCAAATATTCTGAATTCAAGTGACCTCTTCAGCGTCACTGCTTTTGCAGAAATTTTAAAACATCTGCTTGTTTTTCAATCTAAAACTACTATTCAATATTAAATGCAATTATTCAACAAATAAAATATTTGACTTTTGCCAGTATGTCTCTAATCAAGCAATTTATATTTAAATAATTGTTTCATGTAAAAGAAAAAAATTTAAAAATATTCTCGTTAGCAATAGATATAGTATAGTAAACATTACATTGTTCAGAAGCTGTATTATTTTTAACTAGTTAAAAACAACATATTACTATAGTAAAATATAACTATATAATTATATTTAAAAAATTTCAATATTTTTGTTTAAAACTTTACTCTTGGAACTCACGATTTCCTAATTATATGTTCGTAATTTATTTAATATAGTGTAATACTCGTTACTTAGTAAAAAAAATACCTGATGTGGGAAACACATGACTTCCTTGTACGCCTATTAAATTATAAATCCGTGGCTCAAAAAGTGATACTGAATTTAGTTACTAGTTTTCGAAAATTGCAATTAAAACGACACTCGGCGTCCCGACATCCATCTATTGGCACACACACTCTTGTTACAGGATGTCTCATTCCGTTATTATATGTCGTTTTCCTTCAGTAGGTAACTAGTATCCAAGATATTTCTTCATGTTCCGTGACAACAATAAAACTGTCAATATCACTGGATAAAGCATTAGAAATCGACAGTTTCGACATTTTAAGCGGAAAAAACCCACTTAACTAATATCTTATTATCATGCTGGAGACTTGTTTATCTCACAAATGGGGAGGAAAACTAGTTATTTTACACTCAATTTTAACACTTGAAACAAGTAATAAAAATGTTTAATTGGATTGGAAACCAAATTGCGTTTGTAACCTTTATTACCAAAACATATGATTTCTCTTTTAATTTAAATATAATTTTTGATGTAAGCTTATTATGACCTTCAAGTAAAGTACCCTTTCCGGCTCACGAATCTCAACCAAAATCTAGTAAATACATTGATATCGATATAAAAGTCCAATTTACAAAATTTGAGATGTTTTACATTATATTTTAATATCATTTTTGATGAAAGTCTAATAAGACCTTCAAGTACAGTACCGCTTCCAATTTTCCAATTTAGACCAAAATCTAGTATGTTATTTAAATCAATATATAAATTATAAATACTAAATTTGAGAAGTTTTGCATAGTATTTTAATATAATTTTTGATGTAAATCAATAATTACCTTCAAGTAAAGTACCACTTCCTGTGATAAAGCAGTGACCAAAAAGAGAGGTTCAAAACTAGATTTTACAATAATCCTAAAAACAAAATTTCAACTTTCTACGGCTAACTTTTTTTGAGTTATGCGAGATACGAACGTACCTACGAACAGACGCCACGATGAAACTAGTCAAAATGAATTCAGGGATGGTCAAAATGGATATTTCCATCCAAATCTGAAAACCGAAAATTTTCGCGATTACAATACTTCCTTCACTTCGTACAAGTAAAAAAAATAGTGTGTTGATGAAAATCGGAATACGCTCAGAATTTTCGCGAGTTAAATCCTCAATGACAAGCGAGGTAGCAGGTTGGGGCAAAATCTGAAAACTGTTTACAGAAGTTCAAACTTCTATTAATAACAGAGGCTGAGTAGTTTTTCGTGCGCTTTTCTAAATGGAATCAAATTCTTTGCAACTGTTTGAAACGTCGGAATAATACAATAGATTTTTAATAATCAATTATTGAGTTGTCTTAGGATTCAATAGCAGTGTCTTATTCTGCCCAGCACATATCATTAGGGCTAGGCAAAAATATAGGTAAACAAACTCTAATGAAGAAAATATAGTTTTTTTTCCTTCAACTATAATATGATATAAAGTAATGTGACAATGATGTTGAAAATTGCTGGGCATGACGTAGAAATGATAATAGTCACTATTGCAATCAAACTTCCAAATTTAACTTTTGTTCTTTCTCACAAAATCAAGCAGAACATATATATGATCGCCCCACTGTGCGGCTGGCTGAAGGTCAGAGGAGAATCGGTTAAGATCCATGAATAATGACTGATCAGGGTCAGCAAGCAGGCCCTCTTACATTTGTTTCCTTCCCAGAAGAAAAACTTCCATGAAAGAAGCCTCTAGGTTGACTTCAAATTTTCTAATTGATTTAAGAAGTAATTTTATTTTATTACTTTATTTTTCATAAGAAAATATAAAAAATAATCTGTGATTATAGATGAAATAGAGCACGTTCTCATTCCTAAAAAACTGAGCAGGTGCTCTGGTTTCATGTGTTACACGATGAAATACTACACTATTATTATTTATTTAAAGCCGATTTTCATTTATTAGTATTTTACAATTCGTTTAATTATTATTTTAGCACGCGCTCCACAAATACGGACTGATTACACAGGCCAACAAAAAAAAAATTTTGAAAACTTTTTTAACTTTAATAGTTGATCTTTATAGATTTTTATGTGCTGAATCTAAATCTGGCCTTATTTTTTTTTGTATCGCCCATAGTTTTCTAGCCATATGCTTTGTATTATATGGTATAAATCCCTATCCAAATCCCTATAGGGTATACGGGGGAATTACTGAAACACTATGTTACATCATAAGCATGGTTTGTATTTACAGGATCTACGAGATTTTTACGTAGGCCAGGTTTTAAAGACTTCCTCACATGCCAGTTCTTTCTGCACCAATGTTGATCCCTAGTCCTACTGTCCCATTCACACAAGAAACATGGAAATTTGGTAAAACCACCTTGCTGACCAAGGAGCATGCATGCTATTTTTAAATCGACACATATCATACAAGCATGAGCAGAATAGCATATTCGATTTAACACTGTTTCTAGATTTTCATAGTTTTTTTTTATAATCACAATTCTTAAATTGTGGGTGATACAGCTTTTTTAATATCATATTTGGATTCTGCATCCTAAAAACTATAGGAATAAGGTATTTTCAGTACAAAAGTTTTTTCATCGTTGGCCTGTGTTATTGATTCGGAATACCTCCTACATTTTCTAAGTAAATAAAACGTGAGAGTGCATGCCATGTGAGTAGGTGCTGAGTAAAATGTCGAGTCTTCGAAAGAGTAGATCGGTATTTTACTGAACAACTGCTCAACGTAGCATGCATTCTCACGTTTTATTCAATTAGAAGGTGAGCAGTTACTCCGAATCAATAATCAGCACATATTTGTGGAGCACGTGCTCCATACACTTAGTAAAATAATAATTAAAATTATAGTAAGATATTAATAAAGGAAATTAGTTTTAGCCATGAGTACGTGCTAGTTTTATTCAATTCATCTAATGTATTTTTCGTATGTGTTAACCCAAGATGGGTGTATCTATTTTTTTATTTCCTACTGTGAATAGTAATTAAAATACAGTTATAATCTGAAATGGATTCGATAGATGAAGGAGATGCCAAGGAAAGTAAAGAAGCAAGTCGACAAAATCTGTTCGAAGCCGTCCTGAGCCCACAGACGAGTTTATTCCGCCGAAGGACAATATTGGCCAATGGCTTCGCTATTTGAGACAGCAGAGATTACGAAGCAGATTGGACAACCATTACCGGAGCCAATGGCCAACACATGGCCTAAATTGAATGTGACAATTAACGGAGGGGAGCTACTGCACCAATAAAGGACTGTGTACCTTCTTTATCCCCATTCAACCGACCAATTAACGGGCGCCAGTTTTAAACCGAGGATTAGGGCTTTGTTTACTATTACTACTATTGGCTCAAATATAATCTGGATCTGCTTAAAACCTTATTTTCTTTGCTAATAGGGAAAAAAATAAAACCTGGATAAAATTCATTCGTTTCCATTAAGAAGAATAGTCTGCTTTAGGACTTATTTCTTAAGTTATGTATTTCTTAATTTTTTTAATCACATCCTCAGGACCTTTTTGCATTCCCTTACCTGTATATGAAATATATAGAGAGAAATGATTTATTGAAAATCAGTGCTGCCCAAATACATTGCGCTGCTATAATACACAGCGTGCTAATCAATCCACAGTGGATGAAATATTTATATATACACATTTTACATTTATTTCTTCTTTTTTTCCATTCATACACATAATTCATAGACTTTTCGTCTTTATTCGATTACACACCATTTTATTTTTATTTTTCTATCTTTTATTTATTTTTATCCATCCAACTACTTTCTCACCTCTCCATAATTCGCTCTTCCAGTTAACAATCAACTCTTTCTTAATCCAGTATATAAACTCTAGACAATTGGAAAATTTATGAAACTAATCAAACATCAATATCTGAACGCACACATATATAGATCAACAGTACAGGAAAAAAAAATTAAATATCTTTATTTCTAATAAGTTCACATTTGTACAGTAAATAGCATATAATAGCTAAAGATATAGGTACCTCATGATAATAACCGTCTGAGCGGAGTCTACGAAAATATAGTACAGGCCAACGATGAAAAAACTTTTGTATTCAAAATACCTTATTCCTATAGTTTTAGGGTGCTGAATCCAAATATGATATTAAAAAAGCTGTATGACCCACAATTTCTTCACATTTTATAGATAAATTTATTAAATTAAGCGATTTTTAAAAAATTGAAGAGCTTTCAGTCTTAGGCCTCATGAAAAAATTTGTAAAGGCTTTGCCCAAAATGGACTATGTTTCAAGTATCTCTGCCAAAAACTAAAAGATGGCGTCTTTGGACCTGACATTACAGAAATGATGTTTGATGTTGTTAACTTTGAATCCACAATGACCTTAAATAAGAAAGAAGCATTCAAGCAAGTAGTTACAAAGTTCTTGGGAAATGAAAAAGACCCAGAGTATGTTTCTATTGTAGCTAACATGTTACAGAAGTTTAAAAAGTTAGGATGTTTTATGAGCCTGAAACCTACGGAAAAATATGCGTGATACAAAAAAACTAAGGTCAGATTTAGATTCAGCATATAAAAATCTAAAAAGATCAACTATTAAAGTTAGAAAAGTTTAAAAAAAAAATTTTTTTTTGTTGGCCTATGTAATCTAAGAAAATAAAATAAAATCTCATTTTAAAGAATAAATGCTTCTGCAATTATTCCAAACATCATACGAAAGTCAAACAAAATATATTTAAATCGATATCTTACATTAAGCATTTATTATTAAAATTAATAATTGGATTCTTTAACTAATTCACATCTGCAGTTCCTGGCTACTCTACAATAGTCAACAAGGCTATTCCAATTTTTTGCCATTTAAGTAACTTTTAAACTCAACCTCATCCAATGTATTTGTATTAAAATATTTTATTCTAAATTCAGCAAGGGTGGGGCAAACTGCTATAAAATATTAAATATCTTCGTCTCTATTTGTAAGATTACACAGCGAGTATAATTTATTTTTATTTTGAAACCTATACTTATCTAATTATAACAGTTCACCAGTTTGAATATCCAACTGATGAAAAGTAGATTCCAATTTTGTATCACTAAGTAAGTCTGGATGAAACTTCGGTTGCTTTTAAATGTGTGATGTTGGCTATTCTGTCCTGCTGATTTATATTTGTTCATAAAAGTCATTTTTATTTTATCGGTAATCTCATTTGTAATAAAATTAACATTATCATAATTAGCTAATGGAATGTTGAATGAGCTACACAAACTTTCCCAATCTCGTAAATGAAAAATATAATCCGGGGGAAGTATTGCGATCGTGAAAAATTCCGAAATTCGAGTTTTCAACGGAATATACGCGTTGTGAAAATCAGTCTAATTTTCACCGAGAACATGCAGGGAAAAATTTATGACGAAAATAAAATTTTATTTGCTGATAAATCGAAAAATATGCATTGAAATCATATGAAAGGGAACTAAATTCTCTAGAAAAAACTCGGACAAGTATTAACAGCATATCTTATAGATTCTAGCATATCTTATAGATCCTAGATAAATAGTTTATCGACTGCTTTAAGATACAACTCCTCCCACAACTCCCCCATCCTGTTGTCAACAATACGCTCTGCAATAGTGTAATGTAATAATATAAAAGTAAAACTAAATAATTTCAAGGTTTATGTAATTTAATGTAAACAAAATGTTTCCATGGAAACTATTGTAAATATAATTTCCACGGAATCGAAACTTTTAAAATATATTTTCAACTTGATAAACCAAAAATATGTAGTGCACAGATCTGTCGTATTAGAATTGTATAAAAAACTACATTATCGTACTTTTTTGAAAGAATACAAGAAGAGCTGAATGCTAAAGGGAACTCTTAAAAATAATTTTTAATATTGGATTATTATGTTGAAAAATAAACTACCGACAAACCAAATATAAAATCATAACGTAAACAAGATTTTTAGAAGAATTGTGTTAAAAAAATATATAAACGTTAAATAAATGGCAGAATGAAACTCTATAATCCTTTGAAGTTTTAAAAAATAAAATTATGTAATCATCGTTACAGCATTTCATTGATGCCTCATTCACAGTCAGTGTTGCCAGAAAATACAGGGCTTTTCTCCCTAAAACTCTCTAAATGTCCCCCTAAATTCACCAACTTTTACCCTAAACTCATCTAAATTTTTCTCTAAATCCACCAACTTTTACCCTAAACTCATCTAAATTTTTCTCTAAATCCACCAACTTTAACCCGAAACGTTTAATTATTATTTTTCTGTTAGTGTAACTAAAATTACCCCCTAGTATAAGATAAGAATAAATGATTAGAAAAGTAAAAAATGCTACAGAAGATGAATAAAAAAACCCAATACTGTTCACACTCAGGTCATTTTCAGATGTATTTTTACAATTTTGACTGTTTTAAATTCGTGAAACAGGATTTTTCAGACATTATAAAGATCCACAAATGAGTAAAACAATATATTTTTGTTGTGATATTTTTATTTGCAGTAGGTAAAATATGTTTTTCATTACGGTAGAATATGATTTTAATAATAACATCGAATTATATAGTAAAAACACTGAATGCTATTACACTATGGTTTAGTATTTCCAAATAATTAAATATAAAAAAAATAATAATAAGTCGGCGTATGAAACCTCTGCTACCATTTTCGGAAAAAAATGGTAATGTCGTGTTCCGAGGAACAATCTGGAGAAACCTTTGCCAATGTTAAAAATAATCGGCTCATTAGACTCGGAGAACATTTCATTGATTAAACATTGATTATAGTTAAATCTAAAGTACCACTTTCGGTTTGCCAAGTTCCACCAAAACCTAGTACGTTATTTTTATTAATAAATACCTTTTATATACCAAATTTGAAAAGTTTCGCAATATATTTGAATAAAAATTTATATGACCTTCAAGTAAAGGACCTCTTCCGGTGATCATGTAGTTACCAAAGGGAGGTTCACAACTGTATGTTACAAAAACCCCAAATACAAAATTTTAACTTTCTACGGCTAACCGTTTTTGACCTATGCGAGATACAAGCGTACAGACGTCACGACGAAATTATTCAAAATGGATCCAGGGAAATCTAGTATGTTATTTAAACCAATATATAAGTTATAAATATTACATATAAAAGTTTTGCATTATCTGCTAATATAATTTTTGATGAAAATCAATTATAGCCTTCGAGTAAAGTACCACTTTCGGTGATCATGTAGTGACCAAAAAGAAAGGTTCATAACTAGATTTTATAACAATCCTAAATACAAAATTTTAACTTTCTACGGATAACCTTTTTTAAGTTATACGCGATAAGCACGTACAAACGAACGTACAGACGCCACGACGAAACTAATCAAAATGGAATCAGAGATGGTCAAAATAGATATTTCCGTTGAAAGCTGAAAACCGAAAATTTTCGCGATTACAATACTTCCTTTACTGTATACAAGGAAGTAAAAAACATTTAAAAACTAAATTTTTATCATAGTGTGATAAGTTTTTATAGAAATACTGAGTACTAACAAGCAACATATTATCGAGTAAAAAAAAAAATTAATAATTCATTGTTGTGCGTAAAATTTAGGCAAAAATAAAATATTAGAAAAATACTAAATCAAACGTCTTGTACTTGCCTGGTTTTGCATTGTGACCAACGATATAAATATTAATTATTGATATTAAAGCCATTACAAATATAAGACTTGTTAATATAGGTATATTACACTACAATTGATTAAAAATAACGAGACCCGAAATATCGATATTTTTTATTTATATATCGAACTACTATTTCGATATATTTGAAAACTATCGATATTTATATTTTCGTTCGATATTTGAATTCCTAATCGGGAACTACCGTCGACGATCTGCGAATGACCGAAGCCCGCCCCGACTGAGAGGCAGGTGTCCTATTTCTGCTCATTAGAGACCTAACTAGTCTCGAGAGAGCAAGTTGTTATCTTTAGGCCTCCTCCCCCTCCCCCCCTAACTGCGCCTAACAACTTGGGCCTGCATTACAACTTGGACATCTCCCTCCCGATTAGCTAATATCAAACAGATGCAACACCACATGCCCGGTCCAACTTGGTCTTCATTGCAGTCCGTTAATGAGTTGCAAACTCCTTGTTCTCAACGACGTCGGGCCTCAACTTCTCAACGCCCATCACGAACGACATCTTAGGCCAGCTGGATCTCATCTTAACGCAAACTGACATCAGGCTATTTGTGGACCTAACTACGCCATGTGTAAATGGGCTCAAATGCTTCTCACAGCCAAACATCATCTTTTTTAATCACAAAATGCCCACTAATGAGACCATTAGATGAAGATAAGTATATAATAAACGGAAACCAATTGTACCTCGTCTGTTATTTGAAAATGGTAGGAACTATCATTTCCTGTAAAGTGTGAATAGTTAACTCTTTTTTATATTTATTTTGCGCGAAATGTACCTAGATGATTTGATATGGATTGACCCCCTACCCTAATGAGTAAACAGGTCTCGGATTAGTTGACATCCGCATGTATAGAAGGATCAATCTAATTAGGGATTGATAAATTATTTGCCACTTCTATAAATTTGTTGAACTAATTTATATATAACTAATATATAATTATATATATATATATATATATATATATATATATATATATATATATATATATATATATATATATATTTATATAATAACTAATTTATTGAATTCATCAAACTATTATACTATCAACAGTCAACTGGGTTGAACTGAAATCTTTCAAGAGCTTTTCCGAAGATAGCAGAAATATCAATACTAGATAACGGGGGACGAATTTAGGCAACGCGACGGATTTGTGGCACTTAAACTTATTGCAATGAATTTTAAATATATATAACAAATTTATAGAAGGGGCAAATAATTTATCAATCCCTAATTAGGTCTCGGACTATTTGAGCATTTAAAAAAAATACTGTAGTCTACAAATAGGAATGGTAAAATAAGAAATATCATGTCTTGATACACCAGAATAGCGTTCTGTAGTTCATTCTACTAACCAGCTTCTACTCGTTATAATGAAAAATATTAATATAAGCCAAAGAACAAATCATCAAACTGTTTTACTATCAACAGTCAACTGGATGGTACTGAAATATTTCAAGAGCTGTTCCGTAGATAGCAACAATATCAATACGGTGGGATGAATTTAGGTAACGCGGCTGATTTCGGGCAATCAACCTTAATGTAATGATTTTTTTTTTTCATATTGAACTTTATTTTCATTATATTAGCTCAAAACGAAATTAAACACATTCTTATTAAATTTTATCACGAAATATTCTCACTATTGTTTATGACGAAAGGGGTCGGGAAAACTTCAGCTCATTATGACGAAAATATGGTTCTCATCGGTCAAATGAAAATATTCTACAGATAAATCAGCGCCCTCTAGCGAGCTCATGAGTCAAGTTCCATAGAACATGGTAGAATTGTTTTTTTCAAGTTTGACTGAAAATAATGAGGACTAAATCAACCCTGAAAAAAATTATTATTTGCAAGAAAAAAAATCATAAAAAACGAAGTAACTGATTTCTGAGCCTAACTAAAAAATCTTCACCTAAAATTGATTAAAAAAATTATGGATTTATATATATATATATATATATATATATATATATATATATATATATATATATATATATATATATATATATATATATATATATATATATATATATTTTACAAACGTTTGAGTTACGATATGGATTCGAGTAAACAATTTTCCCCGTAAACATAATTAAATCTGATCATTTTTAGAGAAGAGAATGTTAAAAAATGAATATAAATCATTAATTTTAAAAACCAGATGTGGCATCCTGGGCTTAAGATTGCCGGGAAGAGTAGTAAAAGACCGTAAAACGGGCTAAGGTTTTATACTCAGTGCAATAAAACTGCCCCTCTGTTCACAAGGGAAAATTCAATCGTCTCTCCAGCTCTTATATTCACAGTAACAGGTAGCCATAAAAATATTTGATGTAGAGGTTTAATTTTTTTTTTTATACCAAAGATGATAAAAAGCTACAGCTATCAACCCTGAAAATGTACCTTCTAAATCAATATTGCTATCTACTTCTCAGAAGGTAAAACCTTCTTATTATCAGTTTTATAACTAGAATAACTGACTGGTATTCTATCCTAGTTATAGAAGCGTTTTAAACACAGATATACACATATTTTTATTTTCAACAAAATCAAAATATAAAAAAAAAAGAAAAAAAAAGCAATGTTTATCTAAGTGAATGTGTTCATATTTAGAATTCACAAATCGTTGAAGGAAACAGAAAAAAAAAAAAGGCAAACTTACAATTAATTTTTTTTTTTTTTAAATTGTGAGACTAAAGGTCACAGTCGAGAACCAAATGGAGGAAAAACAAGTGGACTTCCGTCCAGGCAAACTCAAGGCCACATCTTTGCACTAAGAAAGTATCGCAGAGAAAACATGGGACAGAGACAAGAAGCAGCAAGGTTTTCTGTCACCAGAAAAGAAATATTGGGATGCTTTGACGGCAATAAATGTTCCAGGCGATCTTATCATCACTATAAAATCGCCTTATCTTGATGCGAAAGTAGTTGTGAGAATCAATGGAAGGGAGTACAGATTTTTCCCATAGAAAGAGGTGTGATGCAGGGATATAGCCTGAGTACCCTCTTATTCGTCATATTAGTGGATTAAATTCATAAAAAAATTTAAGCGCCGGTCTGCTCATCGGGAAAGGGATAATGAAGAAATGTTATGGTTCATGGTCGATTGAATGCCAACGTGGGCTTGGATTTCACGTTTCGTTTTTTGCTGCCGATTTTTTTTTTACCCTTATAATTATAATAATTTCGATTGATTAAAGTACGTCCATAATTCTAGATCGTCTTTTATAAATTTTAAATTTTAAAGCTCCGAAATTTAAAACTTGATTTTCTCAAAATATATTTCGGATGGCTCTTCCCTTTTTCTCGTAGACTCTTCAAATTTGCTCGAGTTAAATTTATTAATTTTCAAGCAGTGCAAGACAAAAAAAAAATCAATATTATGTAAACAGCAGTTAAATAAAATTAAATAAATTACAAAAAATAAATAAATAAAAATAATAAACAAATTAACATGTTTAAAATACTATATATTTTGTAATAATTATAAAAAGTAATTTCTCTAACGTCCTTCTTTTTTTCTTTTTTTTTTTTTTGACATAGGTTGCTTTCCTAATTTCTAAATTTGGTCATGCGGAAGGATACGATGCGACAGAGACTCATTTGGACTCATTAACATTCATCAAGCCTGAGCATCAAGCTGTAAATCTAAAGATAAATATTAAACGAGCTCTTAGTTTGCCTAGTTGGACCAATCTATGAAGTGGGCCGTTTGAAGGACTCGCACGTACCCTCAGCAATGGTTTAATTATTTTCAATTGTCCCACACAACCTATGCCCCTCACCCTCTGTTCAAACAGCCTTTCCTATTTGGTATTTGAATTAGTTATTAAATCAGAATAGTGCCTGATATAGAGTTCAAATGCATTCTTTATGATTCATGCTGTGTTGACAAGGCAGTATCCAGAAGAGAGAGACAATTTTCTAAATTTGAAATTTTATCTACAAGTAGAAGGGGGGTTTTACAATATATAATAATTTACAGTAACATTCAAAACAACACAACTTATATATTTAAAAAAAAATTAATTCTTAAACAATATTTTGCGATGATTAGCTGCAAAAATTTAATGTTTCCACGTTGGAAGGGGGAGGGGGACAACTGTCCCACTTAGCTTCCCCTCCTGCTGAATACGCCCATGTTTGTCGGCACTTATTGATGTTCAGTTCACACGTTTTTTGATAAAAGTGATACAGAATACTTTTCGTAATAATTAGTAAGTGTATCATTTTCTTCTCGCCCCTAAAAACAGTGATTTTTCTAAACCTAATCTCTCGCCATTTTTACCCATTCTCAGTATTACAAATCTAGAAACTAGTTCTTTCAGGGTTTTTTTTTCACCATTCTTTCAGTTTTTCAATGTAGGAAAAATAAATTTTCAACAGTTTAAAAGTATAATTTAGTCTCATTGTCCTTCTCAGCCTAATTTAATTATAACATCTAGCCTTATTGATGTAAACTTAGTGAGGGCTGTATAGGATCTTGATGTTTTGTAAGTAGCAGTCAATGTTTCATTATTAACGGGTATATCGTGAATATATAGAATGTATAGTAGAGGCGCCAGTATTGAGCCTTGGGGGCACTCTCGCCAAACTCGACGAATCGAAGAAATTTCCGAGCTCAGCCGGACTGAGAAGAATCTGTCGAAACTATATTGCATATAGTTTTTGCTCTAGAGCTGTATCCTATATCCTCTCCTAAAACCAGTATCATTTTTAGAA
This sequence comes from Rhaphigaster nebulosa, assembly GCA_948150685.1. NCBI lineage: Eukaryota > Metazoa > Arthropoda > Insecta > Hemiptera > Pentatomidae > Rhaphigaster > Rhaphigaster nebulosa. Next base: position 41,504,972 of record OX411312.1, on the reverse strand, counting down.
CGTTACATTATATGTATAAATTCTCTGTAAGTTTATGTAAAAACGTAAATTTAACAATTACCTAGTTTTTGATACATTCGTAATATTTTTTTTTTACATAAATTGTCATAACTTAGGTAAACAATGATTAAACCGATCGCCACACCGCTCATTTTGAAGGTAATGAGACTACTTTTTAAACCCCGTTAATTTCTATAGCCTGAAATAGTTGCTTCTAATTCTGCCAGCAATTGAACAAGATCAAATATTTTCGACAATTTTTACCCTTTATTATCAGTTATAGCGTATCCTCGTGAATAAAAGAACAGACATTTCCGCATTTCTCTAACGAATATTACATCATTTATAAAGAATTTCAGCAACTGCCATCTAAAAGGAAATGCTTCCGACCACACATTTTTCCGACTTTGGACCTCCAGCAGAGAACTTTGATGGGGGAAGGGGGATAATGCGACAGGCCTGAAAGATAATCCATTGGCTGAGGTAGATATACAGGTGCGCTCCCTTGGGTACCCTCTGCACAACTTTTTCCTATCCCCCCCCCCTCTTCCCATTTCTCGCTGGAACATTAATCTTCGTTATGACGGTGCCTCTATCTACAGGCGGATATCGGAAATAATCTCGCTCTCGCTTCAATGCCTCTGCGATTACATCGTCGCAGTTACACTCCTCTTTTGTTAGGATCTTCCTCTGTATATCTTTTGAGTTCTGCCTTTGACGAATTGCCATTTCAGTATTTATCTTTTATTGATAAAGTCATGTCTTTTTTAAAAATACCTTGATTGCTCTTAGCAGTAATTGCGAAACCCATTCCTTTTACATACAGAAAAGTATGTACTGGTTTCTTCCAATATACAAGAACAAACTTTTCTGTTTGATATAATCCATTTAAACCTTGGTAAGTGCCAACATGTATTTGACTTTTGTCTTAATTAAATTTATAATTCATAAATGTTTTATAATACTGATTTATATTACATCTACTTTAATATGTATAATAACAGCAAACTATATTTTGAATTGCCTATTTTTGAATTTTCGTGTGTTTTTAGAACTGAAGATGAATGTATAACATTCGAAACTAGTTTTCAATACAAAAAAATTATAGAAGTGGCAAATAATTTATCAATCCCTAATTAGATTCATCCCTATAGAATCATGCGGATGTCAACTGATAAAAATAAGTGTTTATTGGGTGTTGTTGATACTTTGACAGCAATTTTTTTTTATTTCGCAACATGTTTATTCAAACTATCCTTTCTTAAAAGGCATATATAAAAATATTCCAAAATATGTATTAATTACTATTAGTTAAAATTTATTTATTTATTACATATAATACGTGTTGAATTCCTCGTCAATTTTCGATTTTTTTTTTAAACAGTTTTGAAAGGATTTCTTCCATAGGAGTTAAAATATAAATTGGTTCTATAAAAAAGTTGAGCACAGGAAGTCTTCCAGGCTGCGTGATGTTATTTAATGTCCACAATTTTACGCCATTAATTTTTAATAATTACCATTCTGGTATATTGTATAAACTTATCTGAATAGTGTTATAAATTACATTGCACGGTGTTGAAGAAACTGTGATCATTAAAAAAGTTTTCCATAATTTTTAAATGAAAAAAAATTATTATCGTTTTATTTATATATGTGTTTTTATACATGTCTTCCTCGAAATATAATGAAAACAATTATTACAATAATTATTTGCGGTAAAATATTGCAAATTTGAACATATTTTTTTTAATGGTATTTGAAAACCAGCCAACTCCGAAAAATTGTTAAGTTGCCAGATTCATGCAATTTTTTTTTTCTTGAAATTTTGTTATTACTATGTATGGACTGATTAGCCTATAACATTGGGTAAATATGACACCCCATCAGTAATACGGAATCAACAATCACTAAATGTACACATAAAGACAGGAACTGATTTTGAAGAAAGGGGGATTGATAACCATCAGTTTTTTCTTACAAAAAAAAATGCTGTTTCCCCATTGCCTGGAATTTCCAGAGCAGAGGTGTCTGGAGAAAACAACTACGTTTTCCAAAGAAATTACATTAGCTTTCGAGCATAATCCCTAACCCTCTCCCCTCTCTCCCTTCTGGCTCCTACGAAATGAGTTAACTAAATTGAGTTTGTACCTTATTGTAGAGGAAAAAATAAACGCGGAAAAACAAGTCGCAGTTACGAGTATGGTTTCTTTCGTACCTTTTTAACAAATTGTTTTCTATTTGATCTTTAAATAAATAAAACAGTTGGTTCAATTATTTAGACTTCATATAACTAATATCAACCTATGCGATTTAGTGACAGTCGCTGGTTCAGGCTTGAAACATCGGTAACTCAAACTCAAAAAAAAAAATAACTGAGATGCTGTAATAACGATGTAAAAAATTAGACAAGAACTAATACTGGTTATTATTCCGGCAATAAAAGGAATTGTTATACTGTTGTAAAACAGGAAGACCTAGATAGAATCAGTCAGTGCCTGGGCAAACCTGAATACATTAAGATTAAACGCTATGAAAACTCAAGTCATTGTCATAGGCTCCAATTCCCTCCTTAGTTCCAATGCAACCTTCCCTATTTTAATCCTAAATGATCATCCCATCACTTTCAGCTCCTCAATTCAAAACTTGGGTATTATTATCGAACAAACCCTTAACCCTTTCATTTTTAGGAAAAAAATCATATTTTTCTATTAATTTGAAAATTTAAGGGTTTTTGAGGTGCGAAAAACGAATATAAACTTTTTTCCGCCCCCAAAAAAATATTTTATTTAGTCATTTATTTAAGTTATTTTAGTCATTTATTAGTCAATATTTTATTTAGTCATCATGTTGCGGAAAATCATGTTATAGTATACTCATTCGATGGTGCGATACCAATTGTGATCTCGTTTGTTAGATTCTAGTTTTCACCATCAACAATTGAAAATAGGTAATTTTATGTATTGTAATTAACTATTATTATTTAATCGTATAAATTAAACCAATGAAATTAATTATTAAAAGTATTTGTTTTTAAATGCTCTTCATAATTTTAAATGCTTGATTAACAGCTCTAGAAAATAAATCATCATAAGAGTTATTTTTTCGGGTTTAAATGTTATAAATAATGAATTATTATTTTAAATAAAATTAATAAGTTAAATAAATAAAATTATTATTATCTATCATTATTAAATCCCATTAAAAAAAAAATCCATAAAATTGTCTATTTACTATTTCTTACGATTTTCTTGTCTTTTTCACTCCTTACGACGCCTGAATTTTCCTTTTAATTGCCTAAACGTGGGGCGATTAGTTAATTTACTGGTGTTTGAGATACTCAAGTCTTTGTTTTAGGAGTATTCAAATTAGATTGTTACGGTATAATTTGACGATTCCAAATAAATTGGGAACAAACAAAGCGCATCTCACATCAACATTCCAAAAAAGACCAATATAATGATTCGACAACTTGTAAACGTTTTAGTGACTGTTTGTTCCATACTGGCAAACATTTATGTATCATTAAGTAAAAGGTTTGTCGAAAAGAGTAACAAAAAAAAAAAAAAAAGACTATTTTGTTTGATATCATCCCGTTATACAGTATCATCCCCAATATTACAGTATTGAAAGAGCATGTGCTAGAGAAAATTTGCAATGTGCCAAAGAGGAATTGAACGAACACTTTCACTAATTGATACATGAAATGGATTTGTTCGACATACAGGAAATATGCGTCCTGGCGCCTTTAGAGTAATAACTAAATTAAAATAATTAAAATAGTAATAAAAAAAACAGTAAATAATTGTTTAATGTTTTTATCTGTCGACGTTTCGGCCTTCTTTAAGCTATGTCCCCACTGGTCAACTTTAAAAGCGCTTTCGTATGTGCGATCTTACGTACGTGCGTATCTCGCATAACTCAAAAAGAGTTAGCAGTAGAAAGTTAAAATTTTGTATTAAGGATTACTGAAAAATCTAGTTGTAAACCTCCCTTTTTGGTCCCTACATGATTACCGTAAGTGGTACTTTACTTGAAGACCATTATTGATTTTCATCAAAAATTATATTAAAATATACTGCAAAACTTGTCAAATTAGGTATATAAGATTTACATATTAATATAAATAATATAATAAATTTGGTTACCATTGGCATACCGGAAGTGGTACTTTACTTGGTCATATCGGACTTTCATAAAAAATTATATTAAAATATAAAAACATCTCAAATTTATTGAATAGGATTTTCATATCAATATGAATGTATTTACTAGATTTTGATTAAAATTGGTGAGCCGAAAAGGTTACTTTATTTAAAAGTCATAATATACATACATCAAAAATTATATTAAAATTAAATACAGAAATCATATGGTTTGGTGATAAAGGTTACAAACGCGATTTTGTTTCCACTCCAATTAAACATTTTTATTACTTGTTTTAAATGCTAAAATCGAGCCTGGTTTTCCTCCGCATTTGTGAGATGAACAAGTCTGCAGCAGGAGAATAAGGTATAAGTTAAGTAGGTTCTTCCTCTTAAAATGCCGAATCTGTCGATTTCCAATGCTTTATCTGGTGATAATGACAGTTCTAATGTTGTCACGGAACACAAAGATATCTCTTGGAAATTAGTTAACTACTGAAAGAAAACGACGTATAATAACGGAATGAGACCTCCAGAAACAAGAGCTTGTGTGTGTGTGTCAATAGATGGACTTCGCGATGCCGAGTGTCGTTTTTGAGATACTGCAATGTTCTGAAGCCAGTAACTATGTTCAGGATCATTTTTTGAGATACCGATTTATAATTTAACAGGCGTACAAGGAAGTCGTGTGTTGCCCACAAGATATTTTACGAATATACTTAAATCTCAACTAAAAAAATAAATAAATAAAAAATAAATAAAAAAAAAACTAAAAAAAATGCAGCCCACGTTCGAGACAAGATACTATTGAACTAATGGAACGTTAAAAGAGTTCCAATTCACATAAATTTTTGCTTCTTTTAATTACATGCTATTTTTAAGATTTTTATGTTAACACTGTCTTAGCTATATCATAAATTTCCGTATCCCTTAAATACATGTCAGGAAGAAGGCTCTATTATTTGAATGTGTGAAGTAAGGAGAGGACGGCAAAGAAACTCTCGACAGAGGTTGCAGAGACAAATTGCGCGAAATTCCTGGATAGATTGGCTGAGGGCCGCCTGGAAAAAGGGTTTACGCCGTCCACTCCAGCGCACCTGATTCTGTTCCCACAGGCATATGTGTGAGTCCTGCTTGATATCTTCTTCCGGCTTAACATCTTCCACAGATTTATCCTCCTGCCCTTTATTTTCTTCCTTTGTTCGTGGAGGAGGTTTTCGTTACAGATAACTGCGATTTGACAACTTCTTAGAGATTAGTAAGTACCGTAAATTTACAAATATAGATGATATAGATTATAATAGATTTCATATATTTCACTATTCCCTGTGTAAATATCGCATTATTTTTATTTTCAATTAATTTTTACATTGTTATTTCATTTATTTTATTTTACTTTTTCATTTGTCTCTTTTATTATGTAATTTATTGTTATCTTTTTCTTTTTATACTACATACTTTTTTATCTTACTTGTATTTTCTGTTTTTTATCATTTTTACTGTTACTGGTACTGCCTCTGTCTCTTTTTTCATTGTTGTTATTTTGTTTTCCTTTTAGCCCTGAAGATGGCCTAAAACTTAGGCCGAAACGTCGGCACAAAATATATAAGTTCGCTTATGGTAGTGTAATTCTTTGACCCCCCGACCAACTTCTCCCTTTAAATATACGGTCAACAAAAACTCCCTCCATTACCGTAAATTTAAGTTATAATTTATAATTATAATAATTACAATAATTAATTATAATTATAACAACCTTTCAAATATATATTTACTTTTGTGGTACTTATAAATTATTCTATTTTTACTCAGTTACATGTAGCACTCCTGGGCTCCTATGCAGTGGAACTATCCATAATGGATACTTTATTCCAGAACCGACATATCTAATGGGCGGACGGTTTTATTTTCCCCAGCTTCATACCATTTATTTTACCTTGTTTTTAAACTTCTATCAGCCGGGCCTTTTAATAAAGAGAAACGAACACAGATTTAGTCCTTATGGCTTCGAAAAAGTCTATCTTGAGCGGACAGTAGGTGAAAAGGAAGATACGATAATTTCGAACGGTATATGGTTAGAGCTAATATGACGTGTTAAAAATAATTTCTTAGGATATTGATTTTTATTTATTTTATTTTTTTCAATTTTTGATATAACTCCCCTTTTGACTTCAGCATGGTAAAACCACAATGGAGCTGCGCTATTTTCTAGAGAGGAGAGTACTGTCCCATTTGGACCTAGGCATTGGAGCGGGGTTTTCAAAGCCTATTGGTGGGAAAGCACTCGCATTGTTCTCGCAAAGGGCGAAAACATTTGTGTCGTGTTCTGTTCAGCATCGTCTGATAGTGTGCGACCGCTTGTAATCTAGCACTTCAAAGCCTGTATTATCAGTTAGTTATCATCCGATATCAGAAAGATAAATGTTTTTCTTGATAAAATATTATACCTTAAAAATATTTAAGGTATATATATTTTAAGGTATATTGAATTATTTAAATTCTATGATAGTTACAATGCATTTTTAAAATAATATTTATTAATACAAAATGGAAAAAAACTGAGATTTTTTTTTAAATAAGTATAAATGGAAGATTAAATAAAGAAAATATTTAATACGTTTAGGCTGTTCCTATTTCACAAATTTTATTTCGAAGAAAATTTTCGACCTACAAGCCACCTATTTAAAGTTGTAAATGTTTTATTGATATTAACTTAATAAGATTTTTTAATTTTAAACTGTAATGAAATCTGATCCAACCACAATTTTGTCATTATGTTTTTATTATAATTATTTATTTTTTAGTGGCGCTGTATATTTGGACTTATATATGGCATTATATATATTTTAAATACTTTTTTAATATGTATATGGTCATTTATTAGAATATTTAAATATATTTAACTCTGTGATGTGTTATAAATTAAACTAAACAAGGGCCTGTTACAGAGATGCCTGAAGATGGCTTATAGGCCAAAAATTTGCATCTATACAAATAAAATTGGTGAAATAGCAACATTCAGCATTTATTTTTATATATGAAAATACTAAAATACCAGTAAATAACCAAAAAGTCAATAATGAAGTATGAAAATGGTTCAATCCATTAAAAATTACCTAGACCATGCTGCTCGACATTAATATGATTTTTTTATCAGTTATTCCCTGTCATTTGGGGAAGGCCTCACCAGGTCTTAGTCACCGAATTTGTGTCATTTGCCCTCATCAAATACTATATCAGTTTCATAACTTTTCACACAGTTTCTTTTGAGATATTCCGCTTTGAATGTTACAGAAAACGGCTTATGGCCATGTTTAACAATCCGTATAAAAAAAAGGACAAAGTTTTCAAAATTAAAATTTCTTCATTAAGTAGCGCAATCTCAAAACTACAAAAGAAAAAAAAATCAAAGGTGTCTTCTTTTTTTTTTTAATACAATTTTAGAGCACAAAAAGTTTCGTTATATGTAAATTTTCCTGAACTTCTTTAACCAATTTCCTCACTACTTAGGCGATGTGCTGTGAAGTCAATAAATGTAGTGCGTACTCCTATCATAATTTTGGTTTTTGTTTTGTTTTGATATCTGAAAAATTTCCAGAGTTAGGGGAAATTTTTCCAAAGCTTGATTTCAACTGCAAAGCTAATATAAAATGGAAAAAAATACGAGTCTGAAAAAAATTTTACACACGATTTTGAACACATCCAGTGATAGAAAATAAGTGGTAAAAAAAAAAAAAAAAAAAAAAAAATGTGGAGCTACAAAATAAATTCAAATCCAGTGATTTCAAATGGATTGACCCTAATATGAAAGTTACTATGTTAAGTGAATATAATCAAATTTTGTTCAAAAATATGTATATATTCAATTTTACTTATTTTCACATAACTTAATAATATTAATATATTTTATCATTCTTATCTTATATATTTTTATATAACGTAATGATTTTCATATTGTCATATTTTTTTTTCATATCGTTACATTATTTAACTATAACTGTCTAAATATATTTACTTATATATTTTCATGTTTTATACAGCTAAAATTTAATGTTAATTTTAAATTTTGGTGTTATCTTATTTTTTCTATTTAGCCCATATGCCTCGCTACAAGTGAAACCGAAAAATTGGCACATGATAAAAAATAAGACTCACTTATTGGTTTTTTTTATTTTTTAAAAATAAATTTTTTGAATTAGCCCCCTCTATTTATTCTATTCCTCCATTTATTTCTTCCTGGTAAAATAATAAAAAACGTCCTATAACAAAATAATGTCCTCTAGCATCGAAATCTTTCACAGACAAATGTCGTGCTCCTTTCCCTATCTGGTTAGTAAACCGATCCCTTCGTTAATGAATCAGTGATTAATGAGGAGCACAAACAAATTTCCAATACCATGAGCCCAAGTTAATGATGATCATTACTACTTGATGGCATTAAACAGTAAAACATCGTTATAAAGCTCTCTAAGGACCCAGATAAATAGTGCGCTATAACTGAGAAATCATAGAAACAACTAAAAAAAAAATTTTGAATAATAAAAATTTAAATCTGCATTTTGGATGTTTCACGTAATTTTCAACTTTTTTTTTATTAATTATTAAACGAAAATCATTTTTAAAAGCAGCATTTTCTGATTTATTTGATCAAAAGTATCGTCCTTCACTTCTATTCTCTTCCTCTTCTTCAGTTCATGGTTTTGTAAAGGAGTATTTTGTGAAGCAGACGCGGAAGTATTTTTTTTTGTTTGAATAAGATTTGTCGAACTCTTTAGTTAAATCCATTTTTTCTTGGTACGTAAACAACTTTACAAAGGAGACGGCTTATCACTGGTTCCTACCGAAGTTACCCGAAAGTCTCCGCATTGCCACTCTCTAGCGCCATTTGTACAAAATAACTGCTTTGTATTCAATTCTAAAATTCGTATTCATTCGCATTTAATTACATATTATGTAAAATTATTAGTGCTATCGACTTCCGGTGATCAGGGTAGTTTTAGTAATAATTTAAAGCAGTAATAATTTAAGTTACGGTAAGGGCCCTACCTCAACCGAAAAGGAACTTTTGGGGGTTTGTACATCCCTTGAGCGAGCGCAGCGAGCGGAAGTCGATAACTGTGATCTAATTAAAGCAGTAATAATTTAAATTACAGTAAGGGTCCGATCTCAACTGAGAAGGATCTGTCAATATTTTTTTTATCTCTTCGGAAGTAGAGAATTACGTCAGCGGAAGTAGACAGAACTTATAATTTTAAATAATATCTAATTAAAGTAGTAATAATTTTAATAATTCCCATTAATACGAATGTTAGAATTGAATACAAAGCAGTTAGTTATGACTAATGGCGCTAGGGAGTGGTAGTGCGACGACCTTCGGGTAACTTCGGCAGGGGCTCGTGATAAGGTGTCTCGATTGAAAAGTTGTATCTTTTTCTATATCAGAAAAATATTTTCGCGACACCTTTTCTCTAACGTAAAATCAAAGCAACCGAGCCAAAAATTGGATCCGTATCCGTAAAATTAACCTTTCAATTCATAGAAACATCTCATACAAAAAAAAAAACAACTAAACATTCCTATGAATTGCGTCCATGGAATCAATTAAGAGCGTTATACCCGTGAAATCGGATCGTTATTACGAATAAAGTTTCATTGGAAAACCTCCAATTAGGACCGGGATCGAAGAAAAAGAGCGTTGCAGCCGAGAAATCGCAATAAACGGGAGCGTTATTACGAAGTTTTACAGTATTTGGATTTTGTATCTTCATGTGACCCGCTGTAAAACATTTTATATAATTCATATGGTTGATGGTGAGCAGACCACAGCAGGATGGACCCTGTCGTCAGCCGGCTTAGAGGGAATCTTCTATTTTATTTAACTCCACTTTCTGCGGACATTCCGACTAATAATTAATTTAAAGCGTATATGACCTCCACTTAGCATTTAGCACACGAGTTGAGATATTAAAAAAAAAAAGTGACCTTTTCGCTCACTGTTTGTACTCACAAATGAATCTTTACGACTTTTAGGATGTTGCCTTCACCAATACTAAATCAAGAGTGTTAAGACACCAAGGTTCACGATCAGAGACTGAGAATTTTGTGCTAAGCTGACTTGTTCACATACAACAATTTGCAGTCGCCTAAAAAAAATATATTTTATTTCACAATTGTGATTTATTTTCACGTAAAATAAACATAATATGTATCTTAATATAAAATGTATCAAGCAATAATACGTGTAACCAAGGTCTAGCATTCTTTCAGTCCAGCAATAAGGATTTAAAAAAAAAAAATTAATGGAATAAATATAAACTAGTATACTCGAGCGAGAACTCTCGCATTAGATATCTTCTAATCCCTAATTTAAAGTATAAGCGATATTAGGGAAGCATATTTATTCGTATAAACAATAGAATATTACCAAGATAGTTTATTTAACACACACATTTGGTGAAGCTACATAGATTGTAATGACTATGTTGAAGTAATAGTTCATACTTAATAAGTGATTAGCCTACCCCACTGGAATATATCCCTTCAGTTTAATAGTTAAGCATTAAGACTCAGCAATATCATTTTCTATGTATAGTATTCATATTTAGCAGTGCCCTTTAGGGTTGGACATGGGAAACAATATATAATTTCCCACTCATTAAAAGTGTTTGTAAATAGACTCAAATTGATATAAAGTTGCCATAACAACGGCACGTACACAAGATGGTATAGGGTCCATGCGGACCTATATCGTGCCTTATCTCGAAAACAGTAAGTTTTTGAGCTTTAAAACGCTGGACCAGTACGTTCCAAGGGAACGTATGATCTTGATGCCCGCGTCAAAATCTTTAAAACCCAACTTATCCCATCTCGATCCGGCGACTCTCAGTCGTCAAAACTTTGAAACCTCCCAGTTTTTTCATCACTTTTATTTAAGCCTTAGTAAGAATTTAAAAAACAAAATTGGTATTCGTCACATCTCCATGAAATTCCCTTTCTTTTGATACTTCACGTCAAAATCCATCGCTCCTGAGAGCCGGAAAAGAGATCTATACTACCGTAATAATATATAGTAGTGATGCGAATTATCTTCTCGCCATAAAAACTAAAGGAGTCACAAAATAACAGGAATATTAGCACACATTTTGCCTTTACCATGTTTCGTATGTTTTATCATATTATATTTATATTTATTTCAGTTTCATATTGAAAAGAGATATAACACGATATGATTTCTTCTAATGTCGAGCCAATAAAAATATCACAAAAAATTGCACCCAATTTAATAATGCACCCCTTTCCACACCACCGCAGAGGTAGAGTGCTTGGTATGCGTTTTTTTTTAATGTGGTTTCCCCAATAGGCCTAGTCCACAACCGACTACAATCTTCAAGAAATTATTGAATTTTCTCGAGGAATTTAGAGCCATATGATCAGATCAGATCTAGAAGTATTCGAAGTATGAAGAAAAAATAGCTAATAGGACTGAAAGCAAAGATTCGGCCGATGTTAGCGTAGTATTTCGAAGACTTTGTAGAAATTAAAAGTCGTTGTTTGTCCTATCCTTACATACAAAGTCGCCTGTTTCGGAGTATTTGTCATTTTTTCTCCCTACACTCGATGTTGTTAAATCGTATTACGGAAGACGTCTAAGGGAGTTCGGTTATTTCAAAATATCTAACAATAATAATTATTAGCAATTAAACTAATCCTTTAATGTTAAAGTTATCCTTGTCGTATGTTCCGAAGCACACAAATTTATACTCTCACACGTAAAAATCATGCACTGTGTTTTCTACGTTCTTAAACCTATGTTTATTCATTATACCGATGTTTTATGATGTTGATGCGAGAACAAACCAATGTAAACTTTTCTATATTTGATATAATCTACTTACACCTTGAACTGAAGATGAATGTATAACATTCCAAAACTAATTTTCAATAAACAAAAAATTATAGAAGTGGCAAATAATTTATCAATCCCTAATGATGTTTATATGTTTTTTCTTTCTCGGTGGAATCTCAAAAGAGCCAACTTGGAAAACCTAGAAAGTCCAATAAGTTCATTTCTCGTATGAATTCAAAGCCCACAAAAATCAACTTCACAGCAAAGCAGTTCAGTGAATCTACCCTTAAAGCTGCAAAAGAAAGCATCTCTAGAGGAAGCAGAAAAAACAAGCCCTTACTGGGCATATGAACTAAACCCCCTAGAAACAGAATTAGCACAGAGATATTGCTGAAATCGAACTGTTGACCCAGAACAACATGAAAAAAAGAAGCCACAGAAAAACTCAAGCATGTCGTGCAAACATTAAAAAAAATAAAATAAAGACCAGGAATGAAAAGACAGAGAAGCTATCGGGAATCTGGATTGGGGGCGTTTCAAACTGAGGAAACTTGCAAAAACCCTGGCGGAGGACCAATCAAAGCATTGTATAATCACTTTGGAAGAAGGAATTAGATTTACAAATCGAAAAGAAGCAGCAGATGCACTTAAGGGGTATAAAATGATGTACAAACTAGTAACTAAACAATACTCTTTGAAACTGAAGTACTCTCCAGATGAAGATGACATCATGAACGCGTGAATGAAAGAACAAGCTGATCTGGTCAAACCTCACTGACTTAGCGACTAAGCTCCATGGTAGTCTGAAAGATCTCAAGAAGGCCGTATAGTTTACGATTTCAATTCCGTTCCTAAACAATTAAGGAAAGAACAAATAACAAAAATTAAAAGTTTCTTTACTAACCCACAAGACTAAACCTGAAGTTACAGCGATTGAAAACCGTAGATTTTAACCTTTTGATAAAAGTCGTTTTGAAGACATTAGCTTAATGCCAAGTGCCAAAGGACACTCGGCTGAGTTGGATATAGTAGAGATGTATATTTTTTTGAGGGACAACTCAGCTTAACATCCTCCAACATCCTGAGTATGGCGCCATGTCTAGAAAACGGCTTTGAACTGTACTAATTCTTATACCATTACCAATGTCTTGCAAATTGTAACCGGCATTATTGGAATTATACTAGCAGCGAGAAAGATATTTAGCGCCTAGAAAAAGAATGAAATTAATTATTAGAATTAACGAAATCAGTCGATTTTCAAAATTATATCTAATATTGGATACCTATCTATTTTTTGTCAGACCTAAACTTTATTTCAGTTATCATTTCAAAACAACTAGCATCCGAATGGTCGAATTATGATCTAAACAATGAAATAAAATAACAATCTCAATATTTTCAGTAAATTGAATAAAATATTTACCTAATCTTTGAATTTAAAATGTATACAGAAATTGTGTCAAATTGCTAATTTGTGTGCTGGAACACGTATCACTAGATAACTAAAAGCATTTTCAGGAAATCACTCTAATTTCACAATGTTTATAGAATCCCAAGCTTAAGTTACGTATAACATTGATAAATTATTCTGAGGGATAACTTAGCTTGGCATTCGTTCAACATATGATAATGGTGTGATATTTTGAAAACAATGATCAAAATTAGTTAAAGTTATTCTCATTTCTCATTTATTTTATTTTTGATATTTATTTCTAATATAATAAAAACGTATAAATTTAAAATATTTTAGTATTCTTCGTTACTAAAAGTCAAATAACGAATATTAAATGTCGGTAGATTTAAGAAATCTAAAGAAATAAGAAATCCCAAACGCCCCTCCAAGTGTTCTACAACTATCAAGGGGGTCTGGTAATAATAAATGAAAATAATAGATAAAATCCCCCTTCCTATGTATATTAAATATTCACAAACTTAATTATTAATAAAATATAATATATATAAATACAATAATAAAAAATATACAAAATAGCATGCTATTGTGGTACTCACATGATTCTTGTTTCATCTGCTCTGCGAAGATGCTCTCAACTCTCATGTGTATCTAATGAGTCAAATTTTATTATTGTTTTATGATAATAAAATTTAAATATTGCTAAATAATAAGGTTATTCTAGAAAATGTGTAATATTAAAATGAATTTAGTGCAATTTAAATAATTAGGAAAATATTAATATTCATATGAATGAATGAAAAATAAATTTTACTTATTTTTAAAATTATAAAATGCTTAAATTTTTTATAAATCTAAAAATAATTTTCAAAATAACAATTTTCATTACAAAATGATTATAATCTTAAAAATTTCATTAAGAAAAATTTACTAATTTTAATAAGAAAATGTGTGGGACGTGTAATGAGAGGAGCCCGCTGCTATAAACTGAAGATTCCGAAGAACCTCAACTCTCACATTAAAACATAAATATATAAATTTGATAACTAATAATAAAAATTTAATTTGTTTTAATAATAGTTACGATTTTATTTCTTGAATATTAATAAATTAAAACATTAATTTTAATTAATCATGATATATTTAATAGTAGTTAAATATCTCTGAATTATTGTACATCTATGCTACTTAAAGAAATTATTTCAAATATTTATAAATTCATAATTAGTTGAATGAGTGTTATGATTTTATGAATGTTCAGATTAATATAAAATTTAAATTGACTTTTTATGAAACTGTTTAAGACTTTTAAATATAATAATCACAAAATTTTAAATTACTAAACTATTAGCGGTAAATTTAAAAAAATAATTATAGTGATAAATAAATCTAATAACTTGTGAGAGGAGGTCGCTGATGTAAATATATAAATAAATATAAATTTAAATATTTCATGCGCATGCTCCATGCAGCAAATACTGTCCACTATGGATGCGTGACCTATCCTACCTATTTGGTGGAAACTATTTATTATCATGAAATAAATTATTTATTAACTTCCTTAATTTTTAATATCTTATTTGCTAAATAATGAATTTAATTTAAATATATCGAACAGTAGCTATGTGAACGATACAAATATAAAGAAACTAAAGCTTTTATATTATTTTTTTAAAAATTGTGTAATTAAATAAACAGTATTTAAGAGAAATAAATATCGCAGTGTAAAACAAAAACAAAAAAAAAGTAGTCCCTAAAGCTTTTGATAACAATGATTGAATATGCAGATGATTGTGTAATGCAATAGTGTTATCAGAAAAAAGTGTATGAAATTTTGATTGATGAAAATTGAGTAGTAAAAAACAAAATATAGACATGCAATGTCCAAAGTGGGCAGGGACTATGGTCCAGATCAAACATAATATTTGAATTTGTAATTAATTCTTAGCAATAAAGTTATAATTAATGTAAAGCAAGAGAAATATAACAGCATGACTGAAATAATTACCTTAATAAAAAAATAAAAAAACGTTTGATAGCTTAACAATGTTTGATTGAAGGACCATAGTACCTAAATGCTTAGAAATAGTTCCACTGACCTTGCACCATAAGAGGTGGCTGATTCCGGAGTCTCGGAGATCAACGAGGAATAAGTTGCTGGTTCCAGGCTACCGAACAGTTCCGGAGTCCCGAAGATCTAAGAGGAACAGTTGGCTGGTTTCTGGCTGGCTCCCTGTTCTCTGCATATGTTACCCTGAACTGCATACAAATGCTAAAATAAAATAAATTATAAGCGTTTTAACTTATATAATATATAACTTATATAATATATATATATATATATATATATATATATATATATATATATATATATATATATATATATATATATATATATATGGGGGTCGGGGAGGCCGGGCGGATTAACGCATCTACTCACAAACCCAAAGGTTGTGAGTTCGAATCCCGGTACCGGCATTAATTTAAAATAATTCCCCGGGTATGAGAGACCCGTCAGGCTGCCTGGAGGCGACTCACAGGCCGGGCGTAGGAGTGATGACCCTACCCCGTGTAACTAAAATTGAGAATCGCGGTATAAGATCTCCACGGTCTATAGTGCCAACTGAAAAAGAAAAAAAAATGTGTATATATATATATATATATATATATATATATATATATATATATATATATATATATATATATACATCAGCAATTTTTTTTTTTATTTGTTCTCCAGGAGGCAACTTTGCAACCAATAATGGTGAATAAAATCCTCAAGTTTTCATATTATACCAAAAATAATTTCAATATTGTATATATTAACATCTTAATATACCAAAACCCGTAAGAGCCTTAACGTTAATAATTTTGCAGATTTGTCTCGAAACCTATTTTTTCATTATAAACTCCGTACCCACTCCAACCCACTATTTCCTAACCTTGCTTCAAAATCCTACAATGACTCATAGCCAAATCGAGTGAATAATATTTCGGAGTTTTGATAATTGGTACTGTTGCTCCTCGGTACTTAAGAATGAAGGAAATAAAAAGTTCTGGTGGGAGGAATGGGTGAGTTCGAGTGAAGGAGGCTCCGAATTTTTTTTTTTTTGCTATTTTTCGCGTATTTCTCGAAATGTTGCTCGTAAGCGAAAAGTATGCTGCATAAAAATTAAAGTTGAAAATATTTTCTACAAAATATGTAAAATGTGAATATGTCAAAGGAAACGTAAATACATCCCGATTAATATATTAATAAATTTTTTTATGCCAAATGTTACATTCTCGGAGATATGGGGTGTACCAAATGTAACAGTTGGCCTAAAAAAATCGGGATTTGCCTACATATCATATTACATATTTACATTTCATATAATATGATATTTATTTATATCGTGATACGGTATGCCTCGTGGATATTTATTATGAATTTCAACTGTAATAATGAAAATTATATATTACTAACAAGCGTTCATGCGGTTGGTGTCTTTTTAATAAAAAAAGTATCATCTCGTGAGGGTTACCGATGTCTTCCTCTTCTAGGCATTTGCCATGTACTAGAGGACCATTGACGCAGAATCTCTCGCAGTTTACACTAATTGTTGAACAGCACTCCCGCAGAGTAAATTTATATGTTTAACATTGGTTGGGCAACCAGGACCCTATTTCATAATAAAGTACAAACGTACAAGTATAAGTGGTAAAATTATATATTAGAGTAAATATTTGTTTTTACAGGTTACAGGTTACTTACCGTCTTTAGATAATAATAATTTTTTTTTTAATTTACCATTTTTAATATAAATATTTTAAATGTTATTGTGTTTTAATATTTTACATTGTTACTCCTGGACGAAGTAAGTCATAGGATAACTTGTACTTGTACTTTGTTATGAAACAGGTGGTGGCTATAAAGTAAAGTACAAGAGTTTATATAGTTGTTATATATTGTTAAAACATTAATATAATGTTGAAACACGATAACATTTAAAATAGTTTTATTAAAAAACAGTAAATTAAAAAAAAAAAATTAATAAAATTATTATTATCTAATGACGATTAGATAAGTGACTTGTAACCTCTCGAAACACGAACGTTCCCACTTGTATTTTCCTCACCTGTACTTGTACTTTATTATGAAATAGGGTCCGGCTGCCACATACGGAATGGTGTTGGATGAAAGACATCGAAGGATATCTTTGGACTCTTACGACCCATAAACCCTCTGCCCCTGCCTCCGTCACCAGAACAATTTTTTTAATTTGTACAACAAGCTGTGGAACGCGTTGTGGTTATCGCAATGCGGAAATTCAACGTCTCCCAAATGCAAAAAGTGCAACAATACTCCACAAACAGTATAACGCTTACTGTTAGAATGTACCCAATGCCAAAGAAACAGAAAAAAATTAGGACTCTCGGAGAAACACTGAAAGATGAGGAAGAACAAGTCACAAATGTGTTTAAATATTTGAAAAGCACTGGATACTACAATAGAAATGATACCCTTAAATTATGTATGACAATAATAAATTAATAATTTGAAAATAAATAAAGCTGAATTTTATTGGCGGTATTGAGGTTAAAAAAATAAAAATGAAAACATTTACTTCGAATACGTACAATCATAAAACCCTGTAAGTGTTGCTAATAAGCAGGTCTGTCAATGAAACTATGTGAATTTTAAGGGCATATAAAAAGACTCATCAAAGGTATGAGTGTGTTCATCTCTCTTTCTTTATTACATTTTATTTTAAGTATTATTGTTTTAACACCTTTAATGTGGTTACTCACTTAACTGCAAGCTTCATAAGCGTTCTTGAGTGTTTGTTGTATAAACATGTAATTCATAAACAATTATGAAAGCTTGTACAAACTTTTCCACGAGAGGAAGCTTGAACGTGGAAAAGATATGGTAAGAAATACATTGCGAACTAAAATTAAATATAACCCAAATCATGTTGTTGGTATGTTAGTGATTTATTAATGATAGGTATTCGACAAGTAAAAAAATCATTTACAACATTGAAGATCAAAACGAATTCACCATTTGTAATTTATAATAACAAATTTATTTTAATAAGTAAAATAATATATGTATATCACAAATAAAAATATATATATATATATATATATATATATATATATATATATATATATATATATATATATATATATATATCCAAACATGGATGGCAAGCTGTAAGATCACGTTATGTCAATTATTTCGATATTATTTTTCCGTAGAATGACGAATTAGGGACCTACGTCAATGATTCCTCCTCCTCCTCCTCCCTCCCCCCTCCCCCCAAAAAAATAATTGTTGTAATAATATTCTTAGGAATCTAAAGGATGTTATGAGAACAGTTTTTTTGGGGTAATCAATAATCTAATGAGGTTTCATATAGGATGCAGTACATAGTAAAGCGTCCATCAGAGGTTTACCACAACATATAAAAAGAGTATTTTAAAATGGTACAATAAATAAATAAATATAAAAGTGTATTGTACATAGCTTACCTTATTCACGATGCCTCCGTTATGTTGGCTAAGCTTAAGATGACATATTCAACAGTGTTCATCGTATCAGATATCTTATATCATCCAATGCATCGGACGACTCGAACGAACGCTGTCCATCTGTATCAAAAAGATTGTGAAATTCTGTGGAGATTACTTGAGAAAATTCCAAGTTCCACTTCATGGCAGAAAATTCTTCTTGGTAGACGAAACGATTCGCACTCTTGAGGACCGGACAACCCATCTTCTGAAGCCCACCATCCCCCCCTCGGGAGTAGTGAGCAGACCTCCTCTTGCAGGATGGTAGAAAGGACCCGAATCTAACTTTTCGGTACTCGGCCCATTCTGGGAAGCGTTCCATGGTCATCGATGTTCTTCAAGTCCTCAGCCACGTTGGAACACACTCCAATCCGACATATTTCCGCTTTTCCCGGATTCTCTTCTCTCCAAACAGATCCTTTCTCTCCAAGCCACTCTAACTCGAACAGTTATTGCGTTGTGACAGAAGAATCAAAGGGAGAAGAGATTGAAGTATTCAACGATTCGCCGGGTAGAGAATTCGAATCGCATCATTGAAGTGATGTAACTAGCCGAGCGATTCTCGTGTCATAGTTGCCCAAGAAGAAGAACGTCGCGCAATTAACAGAAGTCGGAACTAAAATGAAGAAAATTCAAAAATTTCTGCTCCAATTTCGGTTTTAAAAACAGAACCATAGGAGTATCCTTGATAAAAAGGATTCTGATATGCCTCAATAAATAATTTCTTAATTTTGTTCTAGATCGTGTAATCGCGGTAATACAATGCCTAATTTTATGACCATTTAGGGACTTCAGGGAACACTTGTTAAAATAAATAATTTTTTTAACGTTCAGAGTAAAATTAAAAAAAAAAAAAAAATGAATCTACGTGACTGCAGCATGAGGCTGCTCCACAGTATAGTAGGTCATAACTAATATCCACCTGAAATAGATACAGATAAATAATTACGAGATAGTTCTTAAATCATTGGCTTTGTAACTATTAGTACTTCGGAATAAAGCCACATCCTCAGCTGCCAGTAAAATACCAAACCAAATTATCCCTCAAATTGTATACCTCTCTACTATATCTAACTTGGTTTGGTTTCCTTTAGCACCTGAAAAATGGAGCGTTGAACCGTGACTAAAAAAAGCCAATATTGGGCCGGGAATAGAGCTTTAATCAGCCCTGAAGGGTTGAGGGTATGTGGAAATAAACTATAAATAGTTTTCCACAGTCTTAAGCTAAAAAAACTGATTTAAATATTTTATTATTAATATACGGACAGATGCAGAATATATCTTTAGTGAAACTTAAATAGTGGTTGGTGATAAATTTGCTATAAATAAACCTCGAATTGCTTAGTGAATGAAGAATATAATAAACCAAGATGGGAATGTCTGAACAACGGTTAGGTACCCTATATCTTCCTAAAATAATAACGGTAAGAAATCCAACCACCTCGATAGATCTTTCAGTTTCCAACTCCAGCAAGTTGAGCGATGTTCCTTTTCTTGTGCAACTGTGGCGCGAAAACTGCTTAGTTGCGACATCGCTTTGATAATGCGATTCGAATTCCCAAACTCGACGGATCGCGGAGTACTTCGATTTCTACTTCCTTCGAATCTCCTGCTAGAACGCGACACCTGGTCGAGTAAAAGTAACCTCGAGAGATAGATTCGACAAGAAGACAAGAAAATCTGGAAAAGGAAGAAAGATGCCGGAATGAAGAGTCCGATGAAAGTTGAGGACTGGAAGAACGCCGATGACCGTGGATCTTTTCAGAGATGAGTCGAACACAGAAGCGGTGGATTCGTATCCTTTCGACCATCCTGCAAGACTGAGAATGGCTCACCACTCACGAGGGAATAAGTTGAGCTTCAGAAGATGGCCTGTCAGGTCCTACAGAGAGTAAATCTTTCCGTCTACCGAGAGGAGTCTTCCGCCACCGAGTACGTCGTAGAATTTCCTCATAGGTCCTCTACAGAATATCACACCCTTTGTGGTAAAAGTTGTTTATAGGTTTCTTCCTTCAAAGGGTAAGCCACAGAACTTTGTTCGTTCCTTCTAACCAGTCAGCAAAAGCAAGCAGGCTTTCTGGCAGTAATTCCTAGGAACTGAAAAAAAAAACAAAAAAAAAACACAATAATTAATTAAATCATTTTTGGCAAACTACGAAAAATCATGTTGAAAGTTTATTGTATGAAATATGATCAAAGAAACACTCTTTAGTAAATAAAAATGGTGTTAGTTATAAAGGAATAATAAACCATTATTTTGAAATAACCCAATAAAGTTAAAAATGAAGGCTACTTAATACAATATTATTTAATTCTATAATATTCATGCATTAGTTTCACTTACCACGTTGAGCTCAAACTAGAAAGGGTAGATAAAACAATACTCTCCAGAAATATAAGAAAATTATCAAATTATAAAGAATATAATAAAATTTCGCGGTTCCTAACAATTATTAGCATTATGTGTAAGAAAAAAACACAGTTCACACTTAATAATGTTCAAAGTGGAGGGGGTCAAATATCTGTATAATATATTCTAATTGTAATTAATAAATATTCAATAGTTTTTAAAACATCAAAGGAGACTAAAATACCCAGGAAATTGTTTAAAAAAATTGTATCATTTAAAAATTCAATTTAAAGTTTAAATATCAAAGCCTGCAGTTTTTCAAGTAATTAGAATATGATATGTTAGTTTTGTCAACAGTAAGATACTTCTACTACAACCCAATAACTATAATGTATATAAGTACTTTGGTACAAAGCTGAAACTAGATTGGTAACATTTTACATGTGCATAGCGTCCAATGTAAATAGTTCAGTAGAAATCGGTTATATAGCTGTATAATTTATTATATTTAATTTACCTATGTTCAATAGGCCATATAAAAAATATTAAAGATGGTAAAAAAATACAGGTAACAAAAACAAAAAAAAAATTGCCCCATTTTAAAATTAAAACTAAACTTTAGAAATCAAAACAGTACTTTTTGCAGATAATTAGAACATGATATTTAAGTTTTAACAGTAATTCTTAGTTATTATAAATTCTTTAATAATATATAAATGTACCAATAGTAGTATATAAAAGTACAATGTTCAATGTAGAGAGGATATCGGTTATAAATCTGTATAATTCATTTTTATTTAATTTAGTTATATCCAGCAGGCCACAAAAACATATTAAAGATGCTAACAGCATAACGGAATAAATAAAAAAAAGAAAAAAATTAAATTCGACTTAAACATAAACATAAAACATAAAAGCAGTGAACCTGCAGTATTTAGAGTAATTATAACATGATATTTTAGTTTTATTAACAGTAATTCTTTAGTCCTATAAATAATAGCTATAATAATATATTAATATACCACAGTACAGAGCTGAAATCATACTGGTACGATGTACCACGTACACTGGGTATAATGAAAAAATTTTAGGGGATATCAGTTATATATCATTCATTTTTATTTAATTTAGCCATATTGAATAGTCCATATAAAATATATAAATGATAGTTAAAGCTTACCGGAACAATTAAAAAAAAAATTCGATTTATACTTTAAATATAAAATCAGTAAACCTGTATAATTGTTTGATATAAAAAAAAATCAATTTATAGCTTATATATAAAAGAACTGAACCTGTAGTCCTTCGAGTAATTATAACATGATATTTTAGTTTATTTAACAATAATTCTGTGTTATTGTACCAAATAGCAATAATAATACATGAATGTACCACAGTATAGAGCTGAAAGTAAACTGGTACGATGTTCCACGTGCACCGAGTCCAATGTTCAAAGTCAGTGGGATGTCAGTTATACAGATGCATATGTATCTGTATAACTCATTTTTAATTAATTTAGCTATTTAAATTAGTTAAAGCGTACAGGATCTAATTTAAAAAAATAAAATAAATTCGATTTATTGGTTATATATAAAAGAACTGTACCTGCAGTCCTTTGAGTAATTATAGCATGATATTTTAGTTGTGCTATCAATTATTCTTTGTAAGTATACACAATAGCTATAATAATATATAAATGTACTACTAGCTATAATAATATATAAATGTACTACTAGCTATAATAATATATAAATGTACTACAGTACAGAGCTGAATTTATACTGGTACGATCTACCACGTGCCCTGGGTACAAAGATCAAAGTTTAGAGGATATCAGTTATATATCCGTATAACTCATTTTTATTAAATTTAACCATATTCATTAGGCCATAGAATATGTATTAATGAAAGTTAAAGCATATCGGATCAGTTAAAAAAAAAAATCGATTTATACTTCAAATATTAAATGAGTGAACCTGTAGTCATTCAAGTATTTATAACATGATATTTAGTTTCGTTAACAACAATTCTTTGTTATTGTACCAAATAGCTATAATAATATATGAATGTACCACAGTACAGAGCTGAAAATAAACTGGTACGATGTTCCACGTGCACAGAGTCCAATGTTCAAAGTGAACGGGATGTCAGTTATACAGATACAAATGTATGATCCACATTCATTAGGCCATAGAATATATATTAATGAAAGTTAAAGCATATCGGACCAATTAAAAAAAAAAAATCGATTTATACTTCAAATATAAAATGAGTGAACCTGTAGGCATTCAAGTATTTATAACATTATATTTAGTTTCGTTAACAATAATTCTTTGTTACTTGTACTATAGCTATAATAATATATTAATGTATTGCAGTACAGACCTAAAAGTAAACTGGTACGATGTTCCACGTGCGAAGAGTCCAATGTTCAAAGTGATAGGGATATCAGTTATATATCTGTATCATTCATTTTTATATAATTTAGCCATATTCGATAGGCCATACAAATCATAATAAAGGTGTTAAAAGCATACTCATTTTTATTTAATTTAGCTATTTAAATTAGTTAAAGCGTACAGAATCTAATTAAAAAAAAAAAAAAAAAAATTAAATTCGGTTTATACCTTAAATATAAAAGAACTAAATCTGTAGTCCTTCGAGTAATAATAACATGATATTTTAGTTTTGTTAACAATGATTCTTTGTAACAATACATAGCTATTGAGCTATAATAATATATGAATGTACCACAGTACAGAGCTAAAACTAAACTGGTACAATGTTCCACGTGCACAGAGTCCAATGTTCAAAGTGAACGGGATATCAGTTATATATCTGTAACATAATTTTTTTTATAATTTAGCCATATTCAATAGGCCATAGAAAATATATTAATGATGGTTAAAGTCTAACGGACCAATTTAAAAATAAAAATCGAATGATACTTTAAATATAAAATAAGCGAACTTGTAGTCCTTCGAGTAATTATAACATGATATTTTAGTTTTGTTATTGTAAATAACAAATTAATAACTCTTTGTTATTGTATCCAATAGCTATAATAATATATTAATGTACCTCAGTACAGAGCTGAAAGTAAACTGGTACGATGTTCCACGTGCAAAGAGTCCAATGTTCAAAGTGAAAGGGATTCAGTTATGTATCTGTATAATTTATTTTTATTTCATTTAATAGGCTATCGAAATAAATTATTGCATGATATTGTAGTTTGTTAACAGTAATTTGTTTGTAATATAAACAATAGCTATATTAATATATATGTAAATGTACCTAAGTACAGAGCTGAAACGAGACAAGTAAGATGTTCCACGTGCACAGAGTCCAATGTTCAAAGTGAAAGGGATATCAATGTATATCTCTATAATTCTTTTTTATTTAATTTAGCTATATCCAATAGGCCATATAAAACATATTAAAGATATTTAAAGCATAACGGAAAATATTTTATACCTTAAATATAAAAACAGTGATCCTATAGTTCTTCGAGTAATTAGAACATGATATCTTAGTTAAATATTATTCACTGATGCTGTATCACTGTTCAACAACACTTTATGCACACGTTTATCCGTTTATAAATTTAAAATTGTTTAATTTAATAGGCATTGTTCTTCATAATTTTAACAGTTCCTTGTTGCTTTATTGCAGATAAACTTTAGTTTTGTTTTATCAAATAATTTAAAAATCGTAATTTATTTGTAGAGTTTGTTAGGATTCAGATGTAGCAAAATAAACCTAATAATTTAAGCGAACTGCATTCGTACACAGAGCTGGGCACAGACTGAGGTCGAAGTAGGTATTTTTGGGTCCCCAATGTCCATAGTAGAAGGGATATCAGCTATATATCATTATTATTCATTTTTATTTTTATTGGGCTACATCGATGGGCCAAAGAAAACATATTAAAGATGATTAATGCTTGCAAGAATCAGTTAAAAAAAAAATAAAAATATATATATATATATATATATATATATATATATTCTAATTATACCTTAAATATAAAAACAGAGAACATGTAGGCTTTCGAGTAATTATAACATGATGCATTAGTTTTGTTAACAATAATCCTTTGTTACTGTAAACAATATCTATATTAACATACTAATGTACCACAGTTGAGAGCTGAAATTATACTATCGTGTACATATTATATTATTGTATATTATATCGTGTACGATGTATCACGTGCACAGAGTCCATTGTTCAAATTGAAGAGGAAATCAGTTATATATCTGTATAATTGATATTTAATTTAGCTATATTCAATAGACCATAGGAAACACATAAAAGATGGTTAAAGCTTGTAGGAATAGGTCAATAAAAAAAATGTGGTTTTTACCTAAAATATAAAAACAGTAAACCAGTGGGTTCTGGTCGTAATTAGAACATTAAAATTTAGTTTTGTTAACAGTAATTCTTTCTAACTATAAACAATAGCTATAATAATCTATTAATGTACCAGAGTAAAGAGCTCCAATGTTCAAATTGAAGGGGATATCAGTAATATATCTGTATAATTGATATTTATTTAATTCAGCTATAATCAATAGACCATAAAACAGATAAAATATGGTTAAAGCTTTGAAGGAAGCAATTTAAAAAAAAAAAATCGATTGTTACCTAAAATATAAAAAAAGTGAACCTGTAGTTTTTCGATTAATTAAAACATGATAGTTATGTT
This sequence comes from Rhaphigaster nebulosa, assembly GCA_948150685.1. NCBI lineage: Eukaryota > Metazoa > Arthropoda > Insecta > Hemiptera > Pentatomidae > Rhaphigaster > Rhaphigaster nebulosa. The sequence continues at coordinate 41,478,959 of OX411312.1, read as the reverse complement.
ATGTTAACAGTAATTCTTTCTTACTATAAACAATAGCTATATATTAATGCACCAGAGTAAAGAGCTGAAAATAACTCGAACGAGCTACCACGCTCAGAATCCAATGTTCAAATTGAAGGGGATATCAGTAATATATCTGTATAATTGATATTTATTTAATTCAGCTATGATCAATAGACCATAAAACAGATGAAAGATTGTTAAAGCATTGAAGGAACCAGTTTAAAAAAAAAAATCGATTTTTACCTAAAATATAAAAACAGTGAACATGTAGTTTTTCGATTAATTAAAACATGATAGTTAAGTTATGTTAACAGTAATTCTTTCTTACTATAAACAATAGCTATAATAATCTATTAATGTACCACAGTTAAGAGATGAAAATTACTCGAACGTGCTGCCACGTGCACAGAGTCCAATGTTCAAATTGAAGGGCATATCAGTAATATATCTGTATAATCCATGTTTATTTAATTTAGCTATATTTAAAAAGCCATAAAAACACATTCAAGATGGTTAAAACTTGTAGAATCAGTTTAAAAAAAAAAAATCGATTTTTACCTAAAATATAAAAACAGTGAACCTGTAGTTTTTCGAGTAATAAATTATATTTTAGTTTTGTTAACATTAATTCTTTCTTTCTATGAACAATAGCTATAATAATATATAAATGTACCTCAGTACAGAGCTGAATCTAAACCGGTACGGTGTTTCACGTGCTCTGAGTCCAATGTTCAAACTGAAGGGGATATCGGTTATATATCTGTATAATTCATTCTTATTTAAATTTCGCTATTTTCAATATAGCATAGAAAACCCATTGCAGATGGTTACAGCTTGTTGGAATCAATTTAAAAAAATAATAACTTTCGATTAAAACTAAAATAAAAAAAATAGTGAACCTGTAGTTTTCGAGTAATTAGAACATGATATCTTAGTTAAATATTATTCACTGATGCTGTAGCACTATTTAACAATAATTTATGTACGTTTATCCGTATATAAATTTAAAATTGTTTAATTTAATAGGCATTGTTCTTCATAATTTAAACAGTTACTTGTTTCTTTATTGCAGATATACTTTTGTATTGCTTTATCAAATAGTTTATCAACCGTAATTCATTTTCAGATTTTGATAGGATTCAGATGGAACAAAAAAAGCATAATAACTTAAGCGAACTGTGTACGTACAGAGCTCTGGGCATTGACTGAGGTCGAAGCAAGGATAGTAGGGTCCAATGTTCAAAGTGGAGGGGATATCAGTTATATATTAGTTATATATCATTAGTTATATATAACATATCATTGTTTTTAATTCTATTAAGCAATTTTCAATAGGCCTTAGAAAATATATTACAGATATATTACAGGTTAAAGCTTGCAGGAATGAGTTTAAAAAAATACCAAAATAATAAATTCAATTTATACCTTAAATATAATAGCAGTGAGCCTTTAGTTTTCGAGTAATTAGAACATGATATCACAGTTAAATATTATTCACTGATGCTATATCACTGTTCAACAATACTTTATAGTTTATTCGTTTATACATTTAAAATTGTTTAATTTAATAGGCATTGTTCTTCATAATTTAAACAGTTCCTTATTTCTTTATTGCATATAAACTTTATCAAATAGTTTAAAAATCGTAATTCATTTGTAGATGTTGTTAGGATTCAGATGTAACACAAAAAAGACATAATAATATTAGCGAACTGCATACGTACAGAGCTGGCTGGGCATAGACTGAGGTCGAAGTAGGAATAGAAGGATCTAATGTTAATAGTGGAGGGGGTATATGAAAAAAAAAAATTTTAAACGGAATCGGACCATTGTTAAACATGTAAATGCTTGCCCATCCTTAAATTATTTTTTTTAATTTAAAAGGCAGTGATTATTATTTAATAATTTAATAAATAAAGGAACCTTATTTCTAAATAACAGTTTTTCATAACTATCTCAAATAGTTTAAAAATCGTAATTCATTTATAGATGCTGTTGAAATTAAACACTAACGAATAACCATGATAATAAGATTCGACTTCATACGAACAGAGCCGGGACTGCACTGAGGTTGAGATAAAATGTGCAGGCTCTGACATACTAAGTAGTAGGGACAAACGAATATACAGAAAGTATACAGTAAAAAAGTAGGTATACAGGAACCTGTTAATAAAATATCTGATGTGGGCAACACATGACTTCCTTGTACGCCTATTAAATTATAAATCCGTGGCTCAAAAAGTGATACTGAATTTGGTTACTAGTTTCCGAAGATTACAGTAAAAACGACACTCGGCTTTCCGACATCCATCTATTGACACACACACACACTCTTGTTACTGGAGGTCTCATTCCGTTATTACGTCGTTTTCCTTCAGTAGGTAACTAGTTTCAAAAATATTTCTTCATGTTCCGTGAAAACAATAAAACTGTCAATATCACTGGATAAAGCATTAGAAATCGACAGTTTCGACATTTTAAGCGGAAAAACCAACTTAACTAATACCTTATTCTCATGCTGCAGACTTGTTGATCTCACAACTGGGGAAGAAATTCAGTATTTTACTTTAAATGTTAACACTTAAAACAAATAATAAAAAATTTTAATTGGATTGGAAACCAAATTGCGTTTGTAACCTTTAATACCGAAACATATGATTTTTGTATTTAATTTAAATATAATTTTTGATGTAAGCTTATTATGACCTTCAAGTAAAGTACCCTTTTTGGCTCACTAATTTTAACCAAAATATAGTAAATACATTCATATCGATATAAAAGTCCTATTTACCAAATTGTAGATAATTTACATTATATTTTAATATAATTTTTGATGAAAGTCTAATATGACCTTCAAGTAAAGTACCACTTCCGGTTTTCCAATTTAGACCAAAATCTAGTTTTGTATAGTATTTTAATATAATTTTTTTGTGGAAATCAATTATGACATTCAAGTAAAGTACCACTTCCGGTGATCAACCAGTGACCAAAAAGGGAGGTTCACAACTAGATTTTACAACAATCCTAAATACAAAATTACAACTTTCTACAGCTAACCATTTTTGAGTTATGCGAGATACGAACGTACGCACGTACAGACGCCACGACGTTCGTACGTACGTACAGACGCCACGATGAAACTAGTCAAAATGGATTCAGGGATGGTCAAAATGGATATTTCCGTCAAAATCTGAAAACCGAAAATTTTCGCGATTACAATACTTCCTTTACTTCGTACAAGGAAGTAAAAAATAATTCTATTTCTAAATTCGATTTCTGCCTTAAACATCAAAGCGAAGAACCTGTAGTTTCTCGAGTAATTATAACATGATATTATAGTTTTTTTAACAGTAATTCTTTGTTACTGTAAATAATAGCCATAATGATATATAAATGCACCTCAGTACAGAGCTGAAACTAAACTTTTAAGAACTGAAACAGAGTCCAGTGTTCAAAGTGAAGAGAGTATTAGTTAATAAACATACATATATCTGTATAATTTATTTTTATTTAATTCAGTTATATTTAATTGACCATACAAAACATATTAAAGATACTAAGAGCATAACGGAAAATATTAAAAAAAAAAATTAAATTCGATTTATACTTATATATAAAAGCACTGAACCTATAGTTTTCCAGTAATTAGAACATGATATCGTAGTTAAATATTATTCACTGATGCTGTAACACTGTTCTAAAATACTATTTGTATACATTTATTCGTATATATATATATTTAGAATTTTTGATTTAATAGGCATTGATTTTAATAATTTAAGCATTAAGTTAAAATTCCTTATTTCTTTATTAGAAATAAAGTTATAAAATGCTTAATAGTTTAAAAATCATAATTCATTTATAGGTGCTGTTGAAATTCAACACTAACGAACAACATAAATAATAAAAATCAACTATATACGAACAGAGGTCGAAGCAAAAAGTGCAGGCTCCAAAGTTCAATATACTACAGAAAATCAGGATTTTTTTAAAAAGTATAGGTATAGAATTGGGCAAATGCTATATATTTATGTACATGCTTTTCTTGGCTGGAGGGGATATCGGTAATACATCTGTTAATATTTATTTAATTTAGCTATATTAATATATGCCATAGAACAAATATTAAAGATGGTTAAAGCATACTGGAATATGTTTATAAAAGAAAAATGGTAAATTCGATTTATAGATTAAATCTCAGAGAACCTGTAGTTTTTCGTGTAATTGTAACATTTTATATATTTATATATATATATATATATATATATATATATATATATATATATATATATATATGTGTGTGTGTATATATATGTATACATTAATTTTGTTAAAAGTGATTTAATTCCAGCTATGACTAACAGAAAAAAAAAAATTTCAACACTAAGTATATTTTTAAAAATCTTGAATGTTACAATTTATTAAATAGCGCCAATTGGTTATAATTGCATATCCTTTACGTGTATAATTTAAAGTCCTCTCTAAAACGGCGTATTAAATGTTAAAATTGTATATACGGACTGAAATTCTGCATAATTTTGAAAATGATCCAATTACTTAATATTATTAGATTGGATAATATAAAGGCAGTATTAGTCCGTAACGATTCAAGAGGCCACATTATGTGTGAAGAATATAAAGTGAGGCATTGAAATTTAATGAACCAATAAAGTGCATTAAGGTTAGCTTTATTCCCTTTATAGCCATATTTAGGGAGCCAGCCAAGGCAATTTTACCCACCCTACAGCGTTGATCACTCATTCCCGAAAAAAAGAAAAAAAAAAAAGAAAAGATTAATGGATTGTTATTTCCCTCTTTTTCTCTCACGGCTACATTTTTTTTTTCTTTCTAAAATGGTAGTGCCGTAAATTTTTCTACTAAGGAGCATTAATGTGTATTAAAACATTATCCTTTTATAATTGCTAGAATTTATTTTCAGACAATTTCTCTTTAAAAATGTTCTCAGTAAAACAACCTGCTAGCTGGAATGAATTAATATTTTCTAAAATCTACCATGATAAGAAGCAATCATATTTACTAGAAATAACAATCTTTAACATGTATCTACATTATAATTTAATTATATTGTTATTTAAAAAAAAAATATCTATCTTCATTATAAAGGACCAATTTAATCCCAAACAATTCAATTAATTTTTTTAAACGAATTTTATTAAATTACTTTACAAAATAATGTGAAGTTTAGACTTTTTGAGAAAACTTGTGACGTTCTGTAGCGACTGGTGGTGTAATATAATTTTCAACAAAATTTAAGTAGAAATTGAATTTATTTCTCTCAGCTTTTAGATTAATTATGATTATATTTAATTTATTAATTATTTAATTACACGCGTACCTAAGTTTCGACCTTCTAATTCGGTCATTTTTAAATACGTTTTATGATTTAGCACCAACATTTTTTTAGAGGGCCGAAATTCCATATTATTTTGTAATATAATTTATATTAATGAAATTCGTAAAAAAATTATCCTCTTTATAAGCAAGATATCTTAATTATTGTAAATCGTCTTAAAGAAATGTCCCAAAATTAAGAATTTTATTGTTTAGTAGTCAAAATGGTCTGAAATCAATCGTGTTTTGTCTAAATCGGCCGTATTTGACGAAAATTCATGTGGTCATTTCTGATTAATCTTCAGAATTTTTGATCATTTCGGAATTAGTCGTGGGCAGCCGTTTCGAAAACTTAAGTCTTTGAGCACTCCCTTGCAAACCACGTATGTCATTACCAAATGAGTCCCGGAATAATTAAGGAACGATTCCAGACTTTATTATTACAAATGGAGTAAAATGTCGGCATTTGTCCTTGAATTTACCCCCGCATATCTTGATTTTTTATATTAATTTTAATTTAGGACGCAACTGTTGTAAGTAGGAACCGGATTTTCGGACAGTAAAAAACTCAAAATAAATAAAAACATTCAGCAATATCCCAAAATGTGCAAAATTGTGTATATAACACCTCAAACATACACAAATCATCTTTTTTTTTTTTTAACCTTTAATATTAATACATGGGAAGTTTATCTAACCTATTGTTAAAATTACAGCCTCCGAATTAAAATTATATTTAACAAGTAGTAGCGTGAGAAAAAAATTCAATTATAATACAACAATTAATGACGATTGTCCTAAATCTAAATGAAAGAGGGGTAATCACAAATTTTCTTTATTATCGAGAAAAATAAAATTCCGTTGACTGTTTGGGGTCAAATTATTTTATCTGTAACCCAACTCTTACAGTTGGAGAGAGAAGTAAATGACCTTACTTGAGTCTATCTGCGCTTAACTGTAACTATAACTTCTTGCCGTAGCTACTGGTGGTATATAATTATAATATCAATTATAATTATAATAATTTTCAACAAAATTTAAGTAGAAATTGAATTTATTTCTCTAGATTAATTATGATTATATTTAATTTATTAATTATTTAATTACCCGTGTACCTCATGATAAAATATAAATGTTTATGCATATTTATAATTTTAGGTTGTATAAATAAAAAAGCCTTTGGTCAGCTACTGAGATGCTAGACCGCAAACTTCCACAAAATGCCAAGAAAACGCAAAAAGTTGGATATTTAGTGGTTTCGCCTTAATAACAATTTTAAAGAAAGGGAAAATATTATTTCAATATTTCTTGGTGTCTGTTGAGAGTAATTGCAAATATTTTGAATGGATATTGTAGAGAATTTAATCCTCTACAAGATTGGCAATTATGCACTTTGCAATAAATTTCACTAAAAAATAGTTATTAAGCCGAAACCACTGAATATCTAGCTTTTTGCGTTATCTTGGCATTCTGCAGATGTTTATGGTCCCGCAGCTCAGCAACTGTTCCGAATTTTAAAAAATATTACATATAAAACTTGCAAAACCTTTAACGTTCTTTAAAATTAGTTCCGTCAAAGATTTGCTTAAATTGGACTGGAAGCGAGTTACTGAAGAAAGTCTACTTTTTCTAAAATTGATATTTTAATATTTCTTGGCGCCTGTTGAGAGTAATTCCAATCATTATCAATGAATCTTGTAGGAAATTTAATCCTCTACAAGATTGGTTATTATGCATCTTGCAGTAAAGTGCACTGAGAAATAGTATTATGGCTGGTATACTGAAAATCTAATTTTTTGTGTATTATGACATTTTGCAGATTTGTACGGTACCGTATTTCAGTAGCTGTTCAGAATTTAAAAAAATACTAAATATGAAACTTACAGGAAATTTAACGTTCTTTAATCCTCCGGGCACTAAAGGTGTATAAGAATAATCACAATTATACCATTAATTATTAAATTATGTATTAATTAAATCATATATTAATCCTGTAATTAAATAATAATTATATTTTATTGCATTTACTATATTTTATATTATTTGATTATATTAGGCTATATTATATTATTGAGAATATATAAAAATAAAGGCAGGCTGTTGCTGTTTCACCAATTTATTTATTACGATGCAAATTTTCGGCCTACAAGCCATCCTCAGGCATCTCTGTAAAAGGCCCTTATTTAGTTGAATTTATATAACATTTAACAAAATTAATTATACTTAAATATTCTAATAAATATCATATACATAGTAAAATTATTTAAAATGCATATGCTGTCATATTTAAGTCCAATCCGAACCAAGTCGAAATATACAGCGTCACTAAAAAAAAAAAAATAATTATAATAAAAACAAAATAACAAAATTGAGGTTGGATCAGATTTCATTACAGTTTAAAATGCAAAATTCCTATTAAATTGATATCAATAAAACACAACTTCAAAAATAAAATAACAATAAGGGAGCCATCTCAGTCCTCACAGCCATCACAGGTGAAATTCGAAAATTTGCATCGTAATAAATAAATTGGTGAAATAGCAACAGTCTAACATTATTTTTATATATTAAAGTATTCACCTAAAACAACAAACATATATTATTGAGAATATTTTCTATACTATAAATAATAATAAGTCTATATACTAATTTATATTTGGTTAAGAAGTACTTGGGTAACTAAATAAATTAAATAACGTATGTAATAAATAAAATAGTTGAGGGAAATTACTCAAATTCGTACTTACATTCTGTTAAAAATTCTGTGATACCACCAGACGCTATGCGTACTACGAACGATGGGTCTCGCACTTTTCTTAGCTAAGTGAAAGGCCTATAACTCCCTTTCATATTGTAAAGGAAGAGTTGCAGATAGAATAATTCGACACCAAAAATCCAACGGAATTTTCCATTTTCCTGATAGTAACGAAATTGTTAGATTGCCGTCCAACGGATGGCATAGCGCCCGGCGAAGTGTTAAAATTGGTATCAAAGTTTCAAAGATAGAGTTTTCCCTAAAATTCACAAGGAGCCAGTTACTATAAAAGTAGCGAGTTAATAGAAAAATTAGAGACAAGTGACAAAAATTACGAATTCGTTAAACTATAAAATTTGATTTGTTGGTTTATATTTTCAGTCTATTATAAAAGTACTTTTGACCTAGAAGATCAAAAATTTTCTTGAAAACAGACATGTTTTTGGACTAAACTCCCGAAATGGTACGCCTTGCTGCTTCGACCACCAATTATTTTTTAATCTGATGGAGGTAGGACTAAACATACAAATTAATAACCAAGAACAAAATTTGTTATTACTGTAATTATCATATTTTATGTAGAACCAAATAAGTAGACAAACAACACGTTTTATACATTCACACTATATACAAATACCTATTAGGGATTGATAAATTATTTGCCACTTCTATAAATTTGTTTTATTGAAAAAATAGTTTCGAATGTTATACATTCATCCTCAGTTCTTAAAACACAAAAAATTCAAAAATAAACAATTCAAAATATAGTTTGGTATTAATACTCACCAAGGTTTAAATGTTTGATATAATCCATTTAAACCTTGGTGAGTACCAACATGTATTTGATTTCTTGTCTTAATTAAATTCATAATTCATAAATATTTTATAATACTGATTTATATTAATCTAATTTAATATGTATAATAATACCAAACTATATTTTGAATTGCTTATTTTTGTATTTTTTGTGTTTTTTTAGAACTGAGGATGAATGTATAACATTCGAATAGTTTTCAATAAAACAAATTTATAGAAGTGGCAAATAATTTATCAATCCCTAGTTAGATTGATCCTTCTATACCATCATGCGGATGTCAACTAAATACCTATTAGGTTATTGACTCCTGGGGATTTTGGAAAAAGAAAATCATCCTTAAGCATATGATAAGTTACGATCATTGTAACCTCGGACATATTTCATCCTAAAAACGATAAGTTGATAGAAAAAAGACGACGGGAGAGCAGAGCTTGCTTTTACTCCGGAATGAGACTTTACGCTGGTCCACCACCACCCTCGGAGTCCACCTTCTTGAGATATATTACCCACTGTACCAAACCAAATCCTCTTATATCTTACAATTTGTCTACCCCTTTCCCCTACCGGGTTATTCCTGATCGTAAATAAACATAAAGCAAATTCTAGATTTAAGGGTAAGCTACTGTTCTATCGTTTCAGTTATTTCCTGAAGAAACGTAATATCACATACGTGAGGTGAAGTAGAATACAATACACCAAAACTCGATACCTGTTCCGGATTGCTTTTCTAGATATAATAAGTTGCTAATATACACAAATGTATACATACAAAGTGAAACTTCTCTTAACGGATACCTTTCCGTAGCGAATCACACTCATAATGGACAATTTTATTAAAGTCCCGACCAAAAAGGTGCAGGAAATCCCTCCACTTCGGACGCGAACACCAATTTTATTCCCCATTAGCACTTTTTACTCCTCTAAAACGGACAATTCATAAAATAAAATACATAAAAAATGTATAAACATTACTGCAGACTTGTCTGCAGATCTAATGTGTGAGTCATTAATTTTAAAAATCATTATGAGCAATACATACTGTTTTTGGCCGAGTATATCAGAGCATTAACGAAAATTTATTATTTATTATAATCTCGGCGCTAAAACTCGGTGACTCAAGTCCTGGCCTCCTCCACCAGCTTCCTCCAGAATTCTCAGCTCCGTGCAGCTGCCATCCAGCCCCTACCTCTCAGGATATCTCTTGCATCTCCCGCCACATCACCTGACCACCTCAGTTTTAGTCTTTCTCTTCTTCTATTGCCGTGGAAACGTTCAGTCAAAACCATCTTAGGGAATCCCTCGACCTCCATCATAGCCACGTGGCCAGCCCATAGCAATCTTCTAAGCTTCATTGTCAGAACAACATATTTTTCATTAAAAATTGAGTTGATTTCGTTGTAGGTCCGCCTTCTCCAGTTTCCATCGAGACTCTACTCAATTCTTTTAATCGTCGTCCATGTTTTCGATCCATACAACAGGATTGGGCGGATTAATGTTTTGTACAGACGAAGCTTGGTCTACCGTGATAGAAGGCGGGAGGTGAATTCCTTGCGGAGGCCAAGGTAACACTTGTTGGCCATCAATGCTCTCCTCTTCACATTATCATATTATTATCCTGCATTATCTTCAGTCACCAGTGACCCTAAATATGTGAACTGGGCCACTTTCTCAAAGTTAGTTTTTCCTTCATTCATCTCTAACCCAAGGGTTCTGGCAGCCTCCTATAGGGCCAAAAAACCTCTCTACAAGACTGCAAATACCGCCTCACGATATCCACATCATCTGCATAGGCCAAGAGCTGGACCATCCGATTGTATACCGTCTCTTTAGTTTGCTGACTAGCGTCCTTCACTGTCTTCTAATCCTTTTCTTGAACAGAACTCGTCCGTTCATTGCCCACCAGCCACAAAGAGATGGTGGGTTTTAATTTGACATTAATTTCCTCTCTCAAGGATTGTTCTAAGGCATAATATTTAATCTGTTGGAGATCTTTCCCGCCTAAATCCGCATTGGAAGGGGCCAAGCTTCAGCTCTACGAAGGGTAGGAGACGCTGTAACAAGATGATAGATAGGATCTTATATCCACAAGAGAGAAGAGAGATACCCCTGTAATTTTGACACTGCAGTTTGTATCCTTTTTTGAAAATAGGACATATAACAGACTTTTTCCAATCTTCCGGCAAAACCTCTTCCTCCCGGATGGCTTAGATAATATTCTGAAGCCTCTTCATCAGCTCCTCACTTCCGTACTTGAAGAGTTCGGTAGGCAGGTCGTCAGCTCCAGATGCCTTATTATTCTTTAGCCAATCAATGCCATTCATTATCTCTTCATCATCAGGTGGTTCAAGGTTAGATTCCTGATTACTGACTGTCTGGTCCTGTTTTGTGTCTGATCCAAAGGGGACTGAGTTGAGAAGCTCCTCAAAGTGACTATTCCATTGTAATAAGACATCATCCTTGCAGGCAATTATGTTCCCATCTTAGTTTCTAAGTTTCTGGCAGAGTTGTTTGGGGTCTTCTCCTTCTGGACGCTCCTGAAAAAGGTTCTTTATTCTTTCCCCTTACAGTGTTTTTCAGTCCTCTCCAGTTCATCCTTCTCTCTTTGCCTCTTCTTTCTTTGATGAAGTCATTTTTCTTCGAAAGCTCTCTGAGTCCCTTTCCTCAACATTTACTTGTATGCTATGTTATTTGTGTTAGTGGCTCCCTCACATTGTACGCCGAACCATGGGGACTCGTCTCCTTTTCTCTCGGTCCCAGTACATTTTCAGCCGTCTCTTGAATTGCGGTAACACAGCTGGACCAGAGGGGTTCTATGTTTTTCGTATTCACAGCACGGAGGTTCTCATCTAGCTGTTCATTGTACAGCTGCTTGGTATCAGACTCCTGTAGTAAGGTTTTCAAGGTTCTAATGCTTAGGTTTTATAGCTGGGTTTTCAGACCTTTTGAAGGAGATTTTAGGAGTGATATGTGAAATAAACAAAAACTGGTTCGAATCCACATTGGCGGTTCTAAACGTTCTCACATTTTGGTTAAAGGCTGGACTTTATATTTTCAATTCATCCTCTCAGAAAGTTATTGGTGGATATTGACAGTAATAACAGACAATTTTTTTCTCCGAGACCACTGGGCCGATTCTTTTAGATCTGGCGCCAAAGTTATAGGTCACCTAAGGGTGATCCTTGGAACTCAAAATCATCTCCCATTTTGCTTCAAAATGACGGATGCTTAAATGTTTCATACGCCTATATCTCGGGCATATATTAAAACTGCGAAAAAATGATTATACCTAGATCATCATGATTTGAATTTGAAAATCATTATGTTTTGAATCATCGTGCCAAAGCATTAAAAATTTTACAAATTAATTTTTTTTTTTTTATATATATTTAACTATTTAGGAGTAATAAAGCATAGTGTACAATGTAATAATTAGTAGCGTTTTTTTTTTTTGTCATAGGAATCAAAATAAAGAATTAAAACTCATATTATAAATATATAAAATGAATAAATATAATAACAAGGTGGTTGCATTGCATATAATTATTTAAAAGTATGAACTAAACCTATTGCTGTAGAAGACCGGGAACTTAAGCAATATTCTCCAGAACAGAATGTTCTAGTCTCGACTAGATTATTATTCTTTACATAAAATTTAGGAAATACCACGAGAACATCTCCCAATTTTATTAAATTAAGAAATATTTGCCACATGCAGGCTCAAAAATCCTTGCTCATGAAAGAAGTTTTGTTTCAAATAAGAATTTACTCTTTTCTTATTTTGTAATATTAGCATCACGCTATTATATGAAATAACAACTTCCACATAAGGAAACAAAATTAAAAATCAGAATCTGACATTAACCTTTTCAGTGCCAGCCGAAAATATCGTTTTACTTTGTATTTATTTTTATTAATTTATTTAGAGATAAAGTTCTCTAAAAATGCGAACATTAAGCCATCTCATAGACTATACATATCATATATGATACAATAATAATATAATATCATATATTAGTGTGATATATCTTTTGTCGTATCTTTTTCCAAATGTTACGAACAATTATATATCGTCGTAGGCATTAAAAATGTTTAACATAATATCAGAACATGAAATTAAATAGTTTCATGAATCTTTATATTCAGTACCATTATAGTAAGAGTATAAGAACCCACGAAACCCTCAAATTCCTTCCGTATGCAATCTAAAACTTTTCGAAGTTCGATCATCCTTAATGATCCTTAAGCCGCAAATAATATCATCCATAAAGACATTTATTTTCAGCTATGAAATATTAGTTGCAATGGCAATTACAACTACTTAATTTTATTGGTATTTGACGAATAACAACAAATAGTTAACTAAGTATATATTTTTTTTCAAATACTCGTTTATTTTCGTTACCTGCTTATAGGTGATATATCAACTCGAGACACACAAGTGATCTTGCGATACTTTTTCGAAGTTGCTAATGTCTAATTTAGTATAGAAAAACCAGTATTTCTAATTAATTATTAGTTTGCAAAATTCTTCGGTAAATTTCCCAATCTACCATCGGATTTTCGATCGAGCATGCGCATTTCAATTTTCCATTACTATTAAGGTTTTCTATGATATAGGGATCTTTTATTAGGTTTTCAAGGACGCTATTTCCAAATTTAATACTAAATTTTTGATCGCGCATGCACATTTCGATTTTCTGTTACTGTTGAAGTTTTCTTCGATAGAGGGATCGTTCATTAGATCTTCGAGTGCTCAGATTCCGCTTTTTTAAACTCCATTCTTTTTTGGGGCATGCGCATTTCGATTTAATGTTACTGTTGAAGTTTTCTGTGATATATGGGCCCTTTATAAGTTCACAAGGACAATATAAGCTAAAAAATGTCAAATGTAATGGTGATTCGAAATGCGCAAGCTTGATGAAAAATCCAAATCAAAAGGCGGATCAAAACCTTTGATAACCTAATGAACGATCGTTATATCGAAAAAAACTTCAACAGTAACAATAAATCGAAATGGGTATGCGCCATCAAAAAGTCGATAGTAAATTCAAAAATATAGTCCTTGAAAAACTAATAGACGATGCCTATACAAAAAAAAAAATGTCAAATGTAATACTACATCGTAACCTGCATGCGAGATCAAAAATTCAATTCAAAAAAATGAAATCAGAACCCTAGAAAACCTAATCAACGATCCCTATATTATATAAACTTTTTTGCAAACTAATTAATTAGAATTATAATTAATTAGAAATGCTCGTTGCTGAACAAAACTTCGATAGTAAATTCGACATTAGCAACTTAGAAAAACCAATGAACGATCACCTATTCGATAAAATACACATCCCCTTCAAAAAATATTAATATAAATATTTCAAAAATAAATATTTTTCCAAAAATTTTAACTAGTTGAAATTAGCCCTTAATTGCATTTACCTGATAAACTAAAAAAAATGTCGAAAGAATGCACCGAAATTATTTCAGTCATTTTAAACCATTATTTTAATTAAATAATTATTTTTAAAAAATAGAATTAATTCATATTCGGCTGGGTTACAATTGAAATGGAGAAAGTTGCATTTGAATAGGAAAGGGTTATTACAATAACAATTGTAATGGAAAAGAGAACCATTGATTTGGAAGAGGTTACCATTAATTGACTTGGAAATGCAATATATAGATTTTTTTTTTATTTTTGAATAAACCAGTACCCAGTCCTGGTATGAGTGGACATCAGGTTAGACTGGCAGTTATAAAAATCATAATTCAACAGTTAAACATAATATTATATTCTTAATTGTTATTCCGCAGCTACGGATAAAACTAATGAGTTTTCAATTGCTAAGGTCAATTTATTTTTCACGAATAAAAAAATTAGTTGTCCTTGTCAACTAAAACTAATTTAATTGTTGAGAAATTAGTTACCAAACAGTAATTAATAAATAAATTATTTGTATTTTAATTGCAACAAATTTAATAACTATTAGTTATTTAGTTATCTATACTGAAACATTAGTTATCTAATACCCAACTCTGGCCTATGGATTGCTTTAACCACACGCATTTTGATTATATTTGGTCTATATTAAAAAAAAAAAAAAATCCGTGAGCAGTAGAACTCCGTCACCAAAGTCGTATTTTCACGTTAAAAAATATATAAAAACGGGGGAGTAAGAAAAAAATTGAGACCCACAAAAGACAGTTCCCTAACATACCGAAATTTGCACTTACTTTTATTATATGGTTCTGCCTCTCCGCAGACCTTCAATACAGAAAGTCCTTCATACCAAAAACGCAGTCACGCCGCTCACCGCCGACCTTCGACCCACTGCAATAGTCTATTTTTTCGGGGAAAATACGACTAATAAGGCATTGAAACCGTTGAAATAGCCATATCTTTGCTAATACCCTTCCGATTTCGATGAAACTTCTTTTGTTTTATAGGTAATGTAATTTCCTTTCGAATACAACAGGTTTTGAGCTCCCTAACTTGGAGGGGTTTTAAAGGTGCACAAATGTTTTAAAAAATCGAAAAACCCAGGGGGATGGGGGAACCAAGTCGAGACCCCCAAAGGATACTTCCCCAACACCAAATCAATTCACATACAAATTTTCAGCCCTATAAACTAATATGGTGGAGCTGTAGCGATGCGCAAAACTTAAAAAACGCTGAAATTTCAGTTAAACATACCGAAATTTTGACTTGAATTTACCCGTTCTTTAATGGTATCGTTCTGCCTTGAAGAAAGCCCTACATACCTAATTTCAGCTCATTTGACTCAAAGGGGGGCGCTGGAGGTGCTCAAATGTAGCGGAAAAAAAAAAGAAAATATATATATATATATATATATATATATATATATATATATATATATATATATATATATAAGGCATCTCCAAATCTTCCATAATCGTGATCTAGGCGTTATGAAACGGATAGAAAACGCAGTCCCGCCGCTCACCAACGCCCTTCGACCCACTTCAATAGTCTATTTTTTTCGGGAAAAATACGACTAAAAAGAATGATGATTAATAAAAAAAAGTGCTATAATTTAGACAAGCTTACTGAATATTGGTTTTTAGAAATCAGAAATGATTTTGATTTTTTAATGATTGATTTGTAAAAGATGATATTGAAGCTTGGAAATTATTGATTTTTTTAAGTTATTTAATTTTCCTTCTTATTTTCCTAGCTCTCACAATTAATTAATAATCTGTAAATAATAAGGTAATTTAGTTTAATATTAAGGAAATGAAAAAAAAATGTAGGTGGTGTACTTAGTGCGCCGCGCGTCTGCTGGTGCCGTGGATTTGGCCGCGCCTACTGGAAGGTTAAAACTGTTGATATGAAATGTGCTATCTCTAGTCACTATTTAAATGGTCTCATCTTTTAGTATTCTGATAATACCTGAGTTGGCGATATTTTGTATGGTTAATTATTTAATGTTTTTAGAGACTTTAGGGTTTGCTTTAGAGACTTTCAATTGTATCATTACATTATTTTTTTTATTTTTTTTATTTTAGCTCTAGTAACTTACTGAAACTGCAACAATTTCAATCAAAAGTACTAAGACTTATTAGCGCCGCTCCCCAACTTAATTCACACATAAATTCATTGGTTCATGGACTATCAACGTTACCTGAAACAAGACGACGTTTACGAAGGAGTTGGAATAAGGATTTTCTAGACTGACTTTGAAATTTTAATTTTTATGGAGAGGTATCGCTGGATGACCTTTACCTTCATGACTTTATTTCTCATTGCACAGTTCATACACTGGTTGTAACAGATTTTTGTTTAAAATTGTGAATTAATTAAATAAAGCAAAAAAAAAATCTGTAATTTATGTAATCAATTTTCGCAAGAATATAATATGTTATATGATATTATAATATAATATAAGTATAATGTTATTTATTATCCGAAGTGTCTTGAATGATAAAAAAACTGGGTCTGACCATTACGAAGGCAGACAAACCCTCTCCTAGACTGAAACTTCCAGTCCACCTGATTAGACGTTTTATCGAGTGCGAAGAGGAAAAGGGAGACGAAAACAATCAGTATCGGTAAAAGGGTGGGGAGGGGGGCGCGATCCTCTCTCATCCCAAGGGGTTACCGCTCCTTCCACTTCTTTCTAGACATTCTTTATTACATTAGGAAAAGTTACGACAATGGAGTTTCGTCCAAAGCTCCTTTTCTTTTTTGTCTCGCCTCGAAAGAAGAAAAAAAAAAAAACTCGAATATTGAAATTCTCTCTGTTATAAATGACAAATAAATAAATACAGACCTAAATGTATTACTAATATCTTAGATGAGACTTTAATTGTATTCGCTAAGTACGCGAAACACAATAAATAGTTTATCGTAACGCTTGACGATAAGCCCCAATTTAACAAACATATTTAATAAAATTATAAAAAAAAAAAAAAAAACGGAAACTGATTTAAAAAATGCCCTATTTTAATTTTTAAAATCCAATTTATAATACCGTTTAACCTTTCTTAACTTTGGTCTGTCCCATTTAGAAGTTCATTAGCTCAACAGCGAAATATAGCTATTTTTCTCCACAACCCTTGAACATAAGATTGTTTCTCGCTGTGGCCGCTAGTGGTGAGATAGCGTAGGGGAAGTGACGAAGGGAGGGGGAAGTCTCTCTGGCGGTCTGGATTCGAACAAAGGAAAGTGATAGAGAGAACCTTCCCCTGCATTTCATCACTTCTCCTACGCTACCTCGCTATTAGCGACCTCTGCGAGAAAGATCCCTAAGTTCAAACGCGTTTATTAGGTATTTAATCGAACCTTACATACATTTCATTAAAATAGGGTTGTAGATAAACTCCTCGGGAACAAACAGCGCTTTGAAAAAGGAACCATTTTGGCCCTTGTTCAAATCTTTTTTCGGGATCACAGGTTTTTGCATTTTCTCAATTTCGGAGAAAAGTTATTTTTTTTTTGCATAAACTTTTTGTTATAGATAGGCACTGACAAAAGCCACAATTTAAGCCCCAAAACAAGTTCATGTGATGATGTCCAAAAATGGCCATGTTTCGAGTTTTTAATTTTTTTTTTTTTGAAAAGTTTTTGACCTATTTCAATTATCTAAAGATCATTTTTTTCTGTATTTTAAAATGCTGTTACGTACAATTTTTATTTTTATTTGAATAATTTTTTTTCACATCTTATACGTGAAAAAAACCCTTTTCGGCACCTTTATGAATTTTCTTTTCACCATGTTGCTACATACCGATTTGACCTAAAACATATGAAATTTATTTTTACTATTTTTCTCCGAATTATCGCGTTGAGAAAGACCATTGGCAATTTATTTCAATAAATAAATATCGAATGGCCGTCAATTCTCAATTTCATTTGAAAAACCAGAAGGTAGAAATGGTAGAAAAATAGGCCTTCACTTTCCTCGAGTTAGGCAAAAAGGAGCAACAGGCCCACTTGCCGGTCTCGTTTCCCCACCAATACCAGTACCAGTATCACATAAAACATAAATCATGTAGTAAATTTTAATTTAAATTGACATAAAAATTAAAATTAGCATTTAATTATTTGAAACTAAATATAAAAACAACAGTAAGAGCTAAGAAGATTCAGAAATAATACCAAATAGATAGTAGTTTTTGAATTTGAAAATTGGCTTCATGAAATTTTGGACTTCATAAACATAATCTTATGTTAATTTAAAAATTGCAGAAAATTTAAAATGATGAAGAAGTATATAACATTCTGACAAAAAAAAAAATAGACATATGTGACAACATAAATTCAAAATTATAAGAATAAGCTGGGATTCATTAAATGTTTTTTGGCTTTTTCTCATTTTTAATGTAATTTTAATGCCTTAAAAGAAAATTTCGTAATATAAAATAAATTAATATATTAATTCAATAATTTTGATTTAACTATAAAGTAGGTATATAGAAATTTTGATTATTATCAACACTAATTTAAAATGTATTTTTAGTTGAAAGTAAGGACTTGAAAGTGGAGAAAAAATCCGAAACGTCTATCAAAAAAGAAAGTAAAAATAACAGTTAAATAATACTTGAAAATATATCATTATTATAAAAAAATGTGTAATAAATATCATTGTATGATGGTATATCCTAAATCAATTATAAATACTAGTATTCCCGGGCGAGAACTCTCGCATTAGATACCAATGCTTGCTTTAATCTCTGATACATTTGAGGTGTAAACGATATTAGAGAAACAATATAGTATTACCAAAAAAGTTTATTTAACATACAGATTTGGTGAAGCTATATAGTTTGTAATGACTATGTTGAAATTACAATTCATACTTAATAAGTAATTAGCTTACCTCACTGCAAAACATCTCTTCAATTTAGCAGTTAGGCAATTAGATTCAGCTATACCATTTTCTATTGTGTAGTATATATTTAAAAGTGCCCTTTAGGGTTGGACATGGGAAACAATATATAATTTCCCACTCATTAAAAGTGTTTGCAAACAGACTCAAGTTGATATAAAGTTGCCATGACAACGGCACGTACGCAAGATGGCATAGGGCCCGTGCGGACCTATATCGTGCGTTATCTCAAAAACGGTAGGTTTTTAAACTTTAAAACGCTGGACCAATGATCTTGATGCCCGCGTCAAAATCTCTAAAACCCAACTTATCCCGTCTCGATCCGCCGACCCTCAGTCGTCAAAGTTTTGAAACCTTCCAGTTTTTTCATCACTTCTATTTAAGCCCTTGTAAGATTTTAAGAAACAAAATTGGAATTCGTCACTTCTCCGTGAAATTCTATTTCTTTTGATACCTCACCCGTCAAAATCCATCGCTCCTGAGAGCCGGAAAAGGGATCTATACTACCGTAATAATATATAGTAGTGATTGAAATTTATTACTCTATATGAAATAAAAATATTTATATATTATCAAAACAAATTTTTAACTTTGAATACCAGAACCCTACTTTATAATAAAGTACAAAAGTATAAGTATAAGTGGTAAAAATATTAGTGGAAAGATTTGTTTTTAGAGGTTACAAGTTACTTATCGTCTTTAGATAATAATAATTTTATTCATTTTTTTATTTATTTACTTTTTTTAATATAATTATTTAAAATGTTATCGTATTTTAACAGTGTTGATCATAGGCGTTGCAAGTGATAGGCTAACTTGTATTTGTACTTTTATAATTTATTATGAAACAAATTAATTAATATTAATAGCATTAATATAAATTATTAAATATAATAACAAATTAATTATTATTAAACAAATTAAATACAGCTTGTACCGAGTCAGTATCTTGAAGATAAAGGCTTCATTCCATACCAATAAATTATATAATAATATATTTCTCCCAAACAAAGCCTTCATGAATATTAAAATATGAACAAAACAAAAACTTTTTCAATTAATAATAATTATTCTACATTCCAACATTCTGAAACAACTTGAGTTGTTAAATGTTAAAACAATCGAATGCAATAAACTTGGTATAGGGACGAGAACATTGTATTCAAGAGAAATTTTCTCTGTATAACTGTTGGAGCATTAAATTCCAGAGAGTAAACTTCTTATTGTTAGCGCTGAAAAGGTTCAACCTTTTTTAGTGCACTTGTTTTCAACTTCTGCTAGAGCACATACGCTTTCGGCTCATATATGGAGACTATTTTTAAGGAATGAGGGAAGTGTTATGGTAAAAGTTAAAATGTGAGATCGTTTGTAATCATCACCGATATCCATCAACTCCCAAGGCACATTATCCGAAGGAGTTTAATCATGACATGAATTTTACATTTACTCATTTGCATCCTTTATTTCGAATCGCTTTCATCTCATCTATTCCTCCTCCCTCCCCATTAGAATATTACTACTACCTCTTAAAATAAAAATATCATGATTTGAATCGATCACACTGGGCAACAGTGATTTTGAGGAACAGTATTTTAGAGTTAAACTGGATACTTCTAGTGTTATAAATACGACAGAAATATCAAATTGGTCGGGTTTTTTTTTAATTGTTTTTTTTTTTTTTAATTTAAGCACAATATGAAGAGGATATCAGTTATCTGTTCAGAAAAATAGTGGATCATTACGAACAAGGAGCTCTCAGCATAAATTTTAATAACATTAAATATATGTGCACGGAGAGGGAAGGGGACATCGACCCAGCATTAGCGAAACTGAGTAACATGGAACTGGGATTCTGGGAATTCTGTCTGACCTGACCTGGGATCCAAAAAGCAAACTAACGGTAGAACGGATGCAGAAATCGCAAAAAAGAATGACAAACGGCAAAAAAAACAGTAGGAATGCTTAATTCCCTACTGTGGAGAAGCAATATTTTAATAAAGGTAAAAAACTGATCTACAAAACATTAGTAGAAAGAGTAATGCTATATATATCCAAGACATGGCCCCTCAGAATGCCCCAAGGAAAAAAACTTCTTGGACTGGAAATGGATTTTTGGAGGAGAGCCGCAAGGATATCAAGGATCAAAATGGTCAGATACATCGTTACAAGGGAGAAAATGGAAGTCAGACAAAATGCCCAAGAGGTGATGGAAGAAAGAAGACTCAGATGGTATGGCAACGTGAGATGGATGAATGATAATTGTATTCTAAGGCTGATAATGGATTGTGAGGCTGAGAGTAGCAGGAGAGGAAGAACTCCTGTCAGATAGAAGGATGGAGTGGTGGAGAGTATGGCTGGTAGGGGACTGTCGGAGGAGGACGTGATGGACCGGAAGAGACAGGAGTTTGGTTGAGGAGAGCTTCACCTTGAAGAAATTATTAGGACAAAAAAAAAAAAAAGATAAAACTAATATACTGCTATTATTTGTTTATTTAGAGCCTGATGAGAAAAATTAGTGAGTGTTTCGAAACGCGTGGCAAGTTATAAACCTTTGATTAGCTACAGAGCCTCTCAGACTTTCTTTATTTTAAAGGGGTGGGGATATGCACATTGTAAAAGGGGTATCTGGCTGGGACCCTCAGTATCCTCTAGCCAATATGAGAATTCAGGCTGTGAAATGCTCTCCCCATATTACAAGACAAGACAAGACTCTTACCGTTCTATAATAAAGAAACGAACGCTGATAATGGATTGGGAGGCTGAGGTTGCAGGAATGGAAGACCCTCTGTCAGATGGAAGGGTGGAGTGGTGGAGAGTATGGCTGGTAGGGGACTGTCAAAGGAGGAGGTGATGCGGTACGCGCATCACACAACTTTCTCTCACCACCCCATAATAATAATCTTTTTAACATTACCTTAAAGAATTCACATAAAACTACTTAAAACAAACTCAGCAGAATGCACTTCTTCATTTATTCTTCCAAAAAATTCTGTTCACAATATATTTTTGGTTCGTCAAGCTGAAAATGTATTTTAAATGTTTCGGTTTAGTTCCCATGAAAATTCCATATTGCTTTCATTAAATAACATAAAAGTAGAAATTGTTAAGTTAATTTATACATTTATATTATTATTACATTATTACAGAGCTTATTGTTGACAACAGGTTGGCGGCTTGGTTGGAAGATGTTCGGTAGCATCCGTATCCTTTCGGACGCGCTGGGCTTTCAATCTAGAATCTTGTGGTCCTAATAAGATCCCCTGTATCTTTGCTGATACTGGTCTGATTTAGATAACTTTTTTGTTATTTTTTTACAGAATTTAATAACCTTTCGTATGATTTCATAAATAGTTTACCATAAAATGCATACTTTTTGATTTATGCGCAAATAACATTTTCTTTTCAGTGTATCTTTTTCCCCTGCATTTCTCGGTGATTTACTCAATATATGAAAAGTTATAGGACTTTAAGGAGAAGACATCATGGAAATTTCATCAAAATCGTTTGAGCTGTTTACGAGAAAATTGTAAGAAAAAAAAAATTGTAAAATCGATGATATAATTTTGAATTGTGAATTTCGTAAAGGGCCCATATCCGAAATATTAATTTTTTTTTTTGAGACACTAAAACTTGGATTTCAATTGAAACATTGTTTCTATATGAAGAGATTTTATTAAATTCATGATTTCATCAAAATAACACTGTGACATCAGCCGTTCTCTCTCATAAAATATCGTTCTGTAAAAAAAAATTTAAATACTAAATAAATAAATTAAATACTAAAAAGTATTTTTAGAGTAAAAAAATGAACAAACGAAAAAGTCCGAGATGAGCCCTTTTCGAAATTTACAGTTCAATTGGCACTTCCGTTTAGTACGATATGCTGTATCTTTGCTAATATTGGTCAGATTTCGATGACCTTTCATATGTTCGTATACATAATTTACCATGAAATGCATGTTTTTTTTTTTAGTTATGCGCAAATAAAATATTCTTTTCGTTATAACTTTTTCCCCTGCATTTCCTAGGTGATGTATTACATAAATGAAAAGTTGAAGGGCTTTAAGTATAAGGCTGTTCACATACACACACACACAGACTATTTTGCGATACTTGGTTATTTGGACTCAGGTTACCTTAAAACGTATATTTCCGTTGAAAATTCGAATTCGAAAATTTTCACAATCGCAATTCGTCCCCTTGTTATATATTTCATATATAGTTAAGGTACAGTAAAAAATTAAGCAATACAATTCATTTTCCTTTTTAATTTAGTTATCATCATTTCAGCTAACTCCATTTGAAAGAGTAAGTAAACTAATTTAAGGTAAAAATGTGATAAACATAAAAACAAATTATATAAATATGTATATAAAACTGAATTTTGAGCACTCAAACTTTAAATCGATGTGAAATATGGTCTCATTCATGGTTGTAGCGCTTTTATAAAAATTACTAAAAAGAAATTTCAATAATTTGAAAAGTTTCTTAGCAGTAAATGTTAAAAAAAAAAATGTTTTTCTTCAATGCTGCTAAACTAAATTTACTGAAAAAAAAGGGGCCAATATTTAGAAACTGTAATCAAATTATAACGAAAATATTAAAACTAAAATCTCCAGTTTACTAAAAACTGTGTATGAGCAAAACTGAATGATAATTTTAATAATTTAATTAAATTAAATTTATTAATTAAACTTTAACGGTTAATTGAGGGCGTAAGATACGTGTAACAGAGAGACTGACGATGTTCATGTTTTCATCACTCAAATTTAATTAAGTTAATAATGGTTGATTTTAATTACTTGGCGTAACATTTAAATTTAATTAAATATATTTTAAGGACAGTTCTCGAGGTTAATGTCATGCATTTTAAAATATGCATATTGTATTAATAGATAAATAGATTTTCTGGGGTTATAAAAATTCTGTGCATTAAAATGGAAAAAAAAAATGTAGGCTACCCTTTCAAAATTTCTCTTTATTACATTCATAATTTTTTATGACTTTAACCTATCACTGAACCAACAATGGAACTCCTCGAATTCGATGATCCAGGTTATACGGAACGAGATTTACTTTCGAGACTCATGTCACCCCCTCTAATTGTTTTAAGCTAAGCCAGATCAAATAGGGCAGAACCGTTTCTCTCACACTTCATTGATTTCAAAATTAACCCCACCATTACAAAATGTATAAAAATTGTTAAGACCACTCGTTAAACTGATACATATATGGACTGAATTTAATGGAATATATATATATATATATATATATATATATATATATATATATATATATATATATATATAGAGAGAGAGAGAGAGAGAGAGAGAGAGAGAGAGAGGTTATCACATATAACTTGACATCCCAATTTAAATTCTAGAATCTTTAGAATACAAGGATGAAATTTGGAGGATCCTAATTGGGTAGAATCATCTTGTACTTTTTGCTAAAAGAGTGAAATTATCTTAATCCTAGTAATAACGAATCTTTCATTTGTGGTCCTATTTATACCATGCTTATATTATTTCTAATTATTTTATTATATTTTTTGTCAGTTTCTTTTTTCCTTTTCATTTATATTTTGGTTTATCATTTTCAATAATAAAGGATGAGTCAACTGGAGAATTTAGGAGATTACACAACGCGGAATTGTGGAGCATGCACCCTGTTAATGAATTTGGGTTTGGAAGGTAGTCGGTGGACCGAGATTTGTAGACAGCGATTAGTGGTATCGGCATCGAACCTCCGGGTTCGCTAAGCCTTTTATTATTATTATTATAATTTTCAATAATAGACCTTTGTAGTTGACAAAGAAAAAAAATTTATAACCCCTCCCCTCCCTCAAAATTTGAGGTTTTACGTTTCAAGATACGTAGAATCCAAATATCGAATAAAATAAAAAAAATCCGTCCGCCGTATGCCCTACGCGGCTTTTCTCCGAGACTACAGGACCGATTTTCTTGAGATTCGGCACCAAAGTCACAGGTTACCCCAGGATGATCCTCGAAAATCGACATTATCATCCCTCTGTTTGTTTCAAAATGGCGGCCGATTAGAGATTTTATAAGCCCATAATTCAGCCATTCATAATGATAGAGGGGAAATGTAAGATGTTTTGGAGTCACCATAAAAATGAATTAAAAAAAAATCTATATAAATGCTTTTGGTTTATTATTTTCGATAATATTTTCAAGAAATGCCGAAATAAAAAAATAAAAAACTTTTGTGACCCCTTCTGGTTATTTTAAATTTTGGTTTTGGTTATAATCAATCGAAAGTTGATGAAATTACCTACAAAACGAAAAAAAAAATCATTTAAATCGAGCAAATATTAGCTTAGATATAGCATAATGAACATCATATACTAATTTTCTCTAGTGTTGCTGGTTATCGTGGCCCTAGGCCTCCTAACTTAGCAATTGGGCGTCTAACTTCCTCACATCTCTCTACTTTATCTTTCCTTAGATTATTTCTGCACTTCCTTTAGCTTCTTGGTCTTTCCTTTTTCTTGAAATGCACATCCAATACTTCCTCTGTACCATTTTACTCTCTAATTGCATGTCCTAACCATCCCAGCCTACTTGCATTGACACAGTTTCTCCTTAACACTCCCCAGTTCGGCACTCTCACGGCGATCGTCTTGGGACAAGCTTCAAATTTCTGTTCCTTTAGTGCCTACTGCTCAATTTCTTTGCTGGACTTGGTAGTTATGTTTTATAAAGTATTCTGCACATGTTCCTTTTGCGAAACACTCCAAATGCTCATTTTCCAAAGATAATTTAATTATCTGAACAGGTATCCAAAGCAATGTGGAAAGTCCTGTGAATAGACAGACCAGATATTTTTGAAATATTACTATTTGAAAATAATAAACCATTGTGTAATAATTTGCAGTGTTTTTATTTATTTGTTTGTATTTGTTTATATATATATATATATATATATATATATATATATATATATATATATATATATATATATATATATATATATATATATATATATATATGTATGTATATATATATATGTATATATATATATATATATATATATATATATATATATATATATATATATATGCGTGCGTGCGTTCGTGTGTGTGTGTTTGTTTGTGTGCGCGTGCGTGTATATATATATATATATATATATACACGCACGCGCACACAAACAATATATGTATATATATATATATATATATATATATATATATATATATATATATATATATATATTATATCTATAAATATAGATATCTCGGGGCATATCGGATCAAAAAAGTGTCTAGTACGAATTAGTCTTAAAATTCAATTTTCTATCAGAATCCGTAAAAACAATAACACCTCCCCACTGGGAATACGCTTCAAATTTTTTGCCTTAAATGCCTCTTAATTAAAAAAAATACCTCTTAAATGCCTGTAAATCAGAAATATTCGGACGCGTGGAGTAAACTTTGAGATTCCGCTTAACCAACAAATTTCGAAGAATCCCGACTACTTGATAATCTCCATTTCATTATTTTAAACATTAAATTCTGATTAGTTGTGAGTAATTATTCTTAACGATGTTTTGACTCCGGATTGTTTCATTATTTTTATTTACTATATTTTTCTTCTTCGTTTTTTCGTTGTTTATATATTGAAATTGGCATCATTGTAAATATTAATTGACTTTTATTAATGTAGCCATTGGCCAGACATGTTTTCTGTTTTATTTTTTACTTTCACATTCTTTTTACTATTAAGGGACCTAGACCAAGAAAGTTTTTTTTTAAAATTCTATTCTAATTTCTTTAAATAAAGTTGTAAATGTGAACAAAATAACTACTAATGCCTGGGTAATGATAGGTATTTAATAAAAGTGTTTCTGTTTACGCAGTATTTTTAGAAATAAAAATCGAAATTAATTCACATACTCTGCTAACATCCTTTTTACTTCCTTGTACGAAGTAAAGGAAGTATTGTATTCGCGAAAATTTTCGGTTTTCAGATTTCAACGGAAATATCCATTTTGACTAGTTTCGTCGTGGCGTCTGTACGTACGTTCGTATTTCGCATAACTCAAAAACGGTTAGCCGTAGAAAGTTAAACTTTTGTATTTAGGATTGTTGTAAAAGCTAGTTGTGAACCTCCCTTTTTGGTCACTGCATGATCACCGGAAGTGGTACTTTACTTGAAGGTCATAATTGATTTTTATCAAACATTATATTAAAATACTATGCAAAACTTCTCCAATTTAGTATTTATAACTTATATATTGGTTTAAATAACATACTAGATTTTGGTTTAAATTGGAAAACCGGGAGTGGTACTTTACTTGAAGGTCATATTAGACTTTCGTCAAACAATATATTAAAATATAATGTAAAACATCTCAAAATTGGTAAGTAGGACTTTTATATCGATATAAATGTATTTACTAGATTTTGGTTAAGATTCGTGAGCGGAAAAGGGTACTTTACTTGAAGGTCATAATAAGCTTACATCAAAAATTATATTTAAATTAAAAGAGAAATCATATGTTTCGGTAATAAAGGTTACAAACGCAATTTGGTTTCCAATCCAATTTAACATTTTTATTACTTGTTTTAAGTGTTAAAATTGAGTCTAAAAAAATACTTTTCCTCCCCATTTGTGAGATCAACAAGTCTTCATCATGAGAATAAGATATTAGTTAAGAGGGTTTTTCCGCTTAAAATGTTGAAACTGTCCATTTCTAATGCTTTATCCAATGATATTGACAGTTTTATTATTGTCATGGAATATGAAGAAATATCTTGGAAACTAGTTACCTACTGAAGGAAAACGACATATAATAACGGAATGAGACCTCCAGTGACAAGAGTGTGTGTTTGTGTGTGTGTCAATATATGGATGACGGGACGCCGAGTGTCGTTTTTACTGCAATCTTCGGAAACTAGTAACCAAATTCAGGATCTCTTTTTGAGCCACCGATTTATAGTTTAATAGGCGTACAAGGAAGTCATGTGTTGCCCACATCAGATATTTTCTTCCAAATATACATAAAATTAACAGTCCTAGATATATTTATTAGTAAACATTTTCAGAGATATCTAGTCACAAAGATGAAAATAGGTCAATAATTCAGAAATGAGATGCGAGAGATTTAAGAGCGAGGAATAGAAGATTGAACCCCTAGATGCCTGAGTTTGATAACAAAGAGGAAGACTTCAGCAGCCGAGGACGGAACGAAAAATGTTGGTCGAGTGGGAGAGTGCGGATGATCGGTTTATTTGTCACTGCCTTCTGAATGGATGAGGTCCCCGACGGAGGGATAGCGATCAAATCAGCACTTCCTCTCCGTCATTAAATAATAAGCAGATCAAATTTGATCCAGAGGATAATTAATTAATAAAAATCGCTATTTAATTGATTATTAAAACAAAACCTAGTTTTTATTATTATTTATTTTTTTACCTACAGTAACCATGTGAGGGAACTGTTTATTGATTAAACATAAATACTCTCAGAGCATATGGCCTTGTAAGTATTTATTGATATTGATATAATGAAAGTGGCATAATTAATATTAAAATATTTATATTTATCATAAAATATTAATTAATTAGAAATAGATATTATGCATAAATACTATAAAATTTACTTTATTAATAATTAGCAACGGTGACATTCCATACATTTTTATTCTTCTTTTCTAACATGTATTTTATTTATCCAACTGTATCTACGTTTCGGAGTTGTTTCCCCATCTTCAGGATTACTTTCTACAAATTTAACAATATATCAAAATAAAAACCATATTATATCAACATTAATAATCACATTTTTTTTTCTTTATATATATCAACATACGATACTCCACATTACATTAATAATTATTTTAGTAATGTAGTTACCTTTTAGTCTGGATGATTTTGTATATAGGAATAATGTATATGTCCAAGAGTTACCAAAGGGTAATTAGCTCTTATCTGTTAGAACAGTTATGAAATTATTTTAATAGTCTATGAACTCTCAATAGTCTATCAACCAAAACGTAGGATTGTTTCCCCATCTTCAGGATTACTTTCTACAAATTTAACAAAATAAAAGCCATATTGTATCAACATTAATAATCAAATTTTCAACATAACAACATACGATACTCTAAATTACATAAATAATTATTTTACCTTTTAGTCTGCATGATTTTGAATACAGGAATACTGTGTATGTCCAAGAGTTACTAAAGGGTAATTAGCTCTTATCTGTTACAACAGTTATGAAATGATCTTAATAGACAATGAACTCAGGATAAGCTCACTGTTCTATTCAAATACCCACCATATAAATAATAACATACCACACATTATGTCCGTTATTATTTGTATGGTGGGTATTTGAATAGAACAGTGAGCTTATCCTGAGTTCATAGACTATTAAGATAATTTCATAACTGTTCTAACAGATATGAGCTAATTACCCTTTGGTAACTCTTGGACATATACATTATTCCTATATACAAAATCATCCAGACTAAAAGGTAACTACATTACTAAAATAATTATTAATGTAATGTGGAGTATCGTATGTTGATATATATATAAAGAAATATGGTTTTTATTTTGATATATTGTTAAATTTGTAGAAAGTAATCATGAAGATGGGGAAACAACCCTGAAGCGTGGATAAAGTTGCATAAATACATGTAAGAAAAGAAGAATAAAAATATATGGAATGTCACCATTGCTAATTGTTAATAAATAATTAATAGACTTCCTAAGTGCTTTGATAGAAAATAAATAATATTTACTTTATTAAATGTAACACAAGTTGTAACGTGTTTAAAGTCGGTTTTAAAATTAAACATAAAACAAAATATTTTAATAATAGTTAATAATTAATAAATAATTTTTAATAATACAATTAATGGTACTTATATATATATATATATATATATATATATATATATATATATATATATATATATATATATATATTTATAAAATGTAGACCAATAATAACAGATAATAATACAAAGAAGAAAATAAAATAATTAATCCTATCTAATCCTGAAATTTTAATTCAAGATTAAAATCTTGATTAGTTGTATATAACTGTTATCAATATTTAAGTTTCAACTTTGTGAATCATTTCATTATTTTTATCATATTTAAAGCCTCCAATAATGAAATTATGATTAAAAGAAAGTAATTGTTTTTAAAGATGTATTAATTCCGGATTGTTTAATTATTTTTATTTATTTTTTTTTTTTTTGTGTCAGTAAAATTTTTTTTTTTTCGTTGCTTATATATTGTAATCTATCTAATCGTGAAAATCTAGTTTGAAACAGCATAAAGTTACATCACAAATTTGATTTTTTTTTTTAAATCTGACAACTTTCACTGCTTGAAATTAATCTTGAAATTTTCTATTTAGCACTTGGTTTGTTTTAAATACAATAAAGATAGAAATTAACAACAACAACCACATATGCATTTTTCGTCACTCTCAATTACCTTCCATGGCTTTCATATGTTAGATGTTAATTATTCTAAAATCCTTTACTTTTTAACTGTATATTATACCAGGGCTCGAAATAGTTACTGAACCTTTTTTCAAAACGTTTCAATTTAATTGTTTTTTTAAGAACTTTTGCAATTTAAGTATTAACATAAAAGTTCTGCACATAAGAGCCTTCGGATCAAAAGTACTGTACGAATTTATATCAATAAACGGTTTTGGAAATAATAGGTTTCATTTTGGAAATAAACGATTCATATGTAAGTGAAATTAAAAAGTTTAACATAATCCAACCATTATGTCCAACCATTAATTTGCATATTTTAGAAATAAAATTATCGATTTTTTTTTTAAATATAAGTTAAACATGCTGAAAACTATATAAATCCTTTTAGAATATGTATTTAGATAATAATGTATGCAAATATGCACAGTTATTGATTACTTTATGAAATCCCAGTAAATTGATTCTGCTAATTAAAGGGGCACAGGTTCGACATACCCTTCATAGGATTACAGCATGCGAATCTTAAAGCCTGACAAATGTTTTTTTTTTGGGGGGGGGATTATTTATATTTTATTAAAAGTGCATTTTAGTAATTAATTTATTACAAAACATCCCAGATCACAGAAAACAAGAAATAAAACCTTTTTAATAATTTGTTGAAAACATAATTCGTAATTAAAGGGGCACAGGTTCGACATACCCTTCATGGGATTACAGCCTGCGAATCTTGAAGCCTGAGCAATGTTTTTTTGGGGGGTGGATTATTTATATTTTATTAAAAGTGCATTTTAGTAATTAATTTATTACAAAACATCCCAGATCACAGAAAACAAGAAATAAAACCTTTTTAATAATTTGTTGAAAACTTAATTGGTAATTAAAGGGGCACAGCTTCGACATACCCTTCATGGGATTACAGCCTGCGAATCTTGAAGCCTGAGCAATGTTTTTTTTGGGGGGGGATTATTTATATTTTATTAAAAGTGCATTTTAGTAATTAATTTATTACAAAACATCCCAGATCACAGAAAACAAGAAATAAAACCTTTTTAATAATTTGTTGAAAACATAATTCGTAATTAAAGGGGCACAGGTTCGACATACCCTTCATGGGATTACAGCCTGCGAATCTTGAAGCCTGAGCAATGTTTTTTTGGGGGGTGGATTATTTATATTTTATTAAAAGTGCATTTTAGTAATTAATTTATTACAAAACATCCCAGATCACAGAAAACAAGAAATAAAACCTTTTTAATAATTTGTTGAAAACTTAATTGGTAATTAAAGGGGCACAGCTTCGACATACCCTTCATGGGATTACAGCCTGCGAATCTTGAAGCCTGAGCAATGTTTTTTTGGGGGGGGGATTATTTATATTTTATTAAAAGTGCATTTTAGTAATTAATTTATTACAAAACATCCCAGATCACAGAAAACAATAAATAACACCTTTTTAATAATTTGTTGAAAACTTAATTGGTAATTAAAGGGGCACAGGTTCGACATATCCTTCATAGGATAACAGCATTGCGGGTCAAGCATCTGTGGTGCCTGCGGCTCCTGATGCCTGACTAATGTGATTTTTAATCCTGTTATTTATATTTTATTAAGTGCATTTCAGTAATTAATTTATTAAGTTCTTGCTAAAACTTTTTTTTTTTATAAAAGTAATGTTAATAGAAGTTCCTACTATAACATTTTAAATATAAGTTCTCAAATACTTAAGGGTCCAAGCTTGAAAGGAATCTTCGAGAGGCGGGGGAAACCTCGGGAGACAGCAGTATTGTTGAAATAAATAAATAATATTTTAAAACATAAATAATAAATACAATCCGAAATAAAAGAACAAATAGAAATATATGATGTGGACAACACATGACTTCCTTGTACGCCTATTAAACTATAGATCGGTGGCTCAAAAAGTGATCCTGAATTTGGTTACTAGTTTCCGAAGATTGCAGTATCTCAAAAACGACACTCGGCGTCGCGACACCCATTTATTGACACACACACAAATGGGGAGAAAAACCTATATTTTACACTCAATTTTAACGCTTAAAAGAAGTAATAAAAATGTTCAATTAGAATGGAAACCAAATTGCATTTGTAACCTTTATTACCGAAACATATGATTTATGTATTTAATTTAAATATAATTTTTGATGTAAGCTTATTATGACCTTCAAGTAAAGTACCCTTTTCGGCTCACCAATCTTAACCAAAATATATTAAATACATTCATATCGATATAAAATTCCTATTTACCAAATTTGAGATGTTTTACATTATATTTTAATATAATTTTTGATGAAAGTCTGATATGACCTTCAAGTAAAGTACCGCTTCCGGTTTTTCAATTTAAACCAAAATCTAGTATGTTATTTAAATCAATATATAACTAATAAATACTAAATTTGAGAAGTTTTGCATTGTATTTTAATATAATTTTTGATAAAAATCAATTATGACCTTCAAGTAAAGTACCACTTCCGGTGATCAAGCAGTGACCAAAAAGGGAGGTTCACAATTAGATTTTACAACAACCCTAAATACGAAATTTCAACTTTCTACGGCTAACGGTTTTTGAGTTATGCGAAATACGAACGAACGTACGTACGTACAGACGCCACGACTAGTCAAAATGGATTCAGGGATGGTCAAAATGGATATTTCCGTTGAAATCTGAAAACCGAAAATTTTCGCGAATACAATACTTCCTTTACTTCTTACAAAGAAGTAAAAAACTATTGCCTTTTTTTTTTAATTTGTAATGTTTATTTAATTTGTAATGTTAACAGAAAAATTGCTTTAATTTTAATTAAATCACCACAGAATGATTATTTCAAGAAAAGAAAACCTTTCGATATACAATTCCAAAGTATTTTCCACATTTTAATAATGAGAACTTTTATTATAATCTCACTAAAAAGCTCTAACGTGAAATTTTTTTTTAGTCTAGAACTTGTATATAAAAGTTCTAATGATAAAGTTCTTAAAGAACTTAAAATGCAAGTTTTAACATAAAAGTTCTTGTATAAACTGTTTCAAAAAAATTCCTAAGAAAAAGTTTAATTTAGAAGAAGAGCTATTCTAAAATGAAAATCCAGAGGTATCTTGGAGCCCTGTATTATACCTCAATATTACAACTCTTATTTCCGGAAATTTGTTTTCTAACTGTGAAAATATTTCTCGTTTTTTCTCCTTTAGTTAATCATCAAATTCTTTCCATAGTTTATATGTATCCTCTTTATATTACTTCAAACAATAAGGTACGGTTTATTCATTCAAATGAGTAAAATTACAGGCTGTTAAAGAAAAAGCCATTTTTAAAATTTGGTATATAAGCTCTCCCAGAATATTTCAATGAGGATAAGATCCTAATGATATCAAAGGACATTTAATTGTACATTGATATAACGAGTTTAATCAAAAGCGTTAGAGCCGTTTTCGGAAAATTTGCAAAAAGGTGTAAAATAGATTACAACGTTTTTGAGCTACAATTACCACATATACACCCCCAATCAGATACCATTTTGCGAGGCTTGGTTATTTTGACCTCAAGGAATCTTAAGATTTGTAATCAGTTGACATCCGCAAGACGGTATAGAAGGATCAATCTAATTAGGGATTGATAAATTAATTGCCACTTCAAATCAGAAATGTTAAAATTAATATTGAATATTTAATTAAAATTTGTATTTCCGTTGAAAAATCGTTTTCAAAATTTTTCCCTATCGCAATACCTTCCCTTACTATATATTTCATCCTTTATTTGTGCCAAAATGAACCCTAATCATCGTTGACAAATTTTCAGGTACCGCAAAAAACAATACTTTCTATTCCAATTTAAAAATATAAAAAAAAAACTTCAAAACCAATTAAAAATATATGTATATATTAGAAAATCTTCATCCTAGCACATATTTCAGAAAATCGTTGATTATATTAATATTTATTAAACAGCATTTAAATTTTAAATTGTCCGCGATTTCCAAAAGAATCATTTAGGTTTCATTTTGGAAATAAACGACTCATATACAAGTGAAAATTAAATGTTTAACATAATCCAACAAGACATCTTTCAGAAATAAAATTATCGATTTTTTTTTTTTTTCAATCTAAGTTAAACACGCTGACAACTATATAAATGCATTTATAATATTTATTTAAATATTAATGTATACAAATGCGCATAATTATTGATTACTTTAAGAAATCCCAATAAATTAATTCTGGTAATTAAAGGGCATAGGTTCGACATACCCTTCATAGGATTAGAGCCTGCGAATCTTGAAGCCTGAGCAATTTTTTTTTTTTTTTTTTTTGGGAGGAGGGATTATTTATATTTTATTAAAAGTGCATTTTAGTAATTAATTTATTACAACACATCCCAGATTGCAGAAAACAAGAAATAAAACCTTTTTGATAATTTGTTGTAATTATATTTGTTGAAAACATAATTAATTTGAAGTGAGAGAATTTCACATCATCTAACTGTTTTACAAAACTAGAATCGAATCTCAGCTTATTCTGAATATGGACTTAAAGCTTATTAAAAATCAATTTATTCTAAAAATTGGGATTCTATAATCCAGTGGGAGGTCGATAAAAGAAAATTACAATTAATCTATGATTTTACGAACAACAGAACTTGATTAAGCAGCTTGAAAGCGCTCTTGAAATGTTTTTAACAAAGACAAACCCTACTTGTTTTATAAGTAAATTTTGTCTAATTAACGATGCTGCAATAAGGAATTGCTTTAAATTAATTAAATAGTTTGTTTTAGTTATCACTTCATAATTTAAATTTATCTATCTTTAAATTTAATTAAATTTTAAATTCAAATTTATCTCTCTCCTTCCCTGTTCAGAATTAGACAATCGCCCAAATGAACTCTTCTGGTGCATTTAAGGTAGACTATTACTTCCTAAAGATTCGGACATCATTTGAGTTACATGTTATTCAAAATATGATTTAGTTTAGATTATTACTATCTCACATGACTTTATAAGCACGCACTTAGATCAAAACTGTATTAAATAAAAAATTAAGATTATTGAGTTGATGTATATAGCTTAATGTTCGACCCTACAGTTTGTTTATACCTATTCCGTATTCTATGAATAGATAAAATACGAAGAATCTAAGAAAAATCTAATAATCTACGAAATACTAAAATCTATTAGTTTTATTTTACTTTTTTCATATCGTTTTACTTTTTTCATATCATTGTTTATGCATTTGTTTCATCATTTTTTATTATTTTCCTTTATTAATGCTAATCTTTGTGTTATTGCAATAAAATACTTATTTCAGTTTCAGCTTTCTCTATTATATACTTAATTTCTGTACATTAATTTTTATTATTTTTAGTTCTTGTTTCTTATTTTTTTTTTTTTTTTTACTTTCCCTTAACTATATATGAAATATATAGTAAGGGGAAGAATTGTGATCGTGAAAAATTTCGAATTCAAGTTATCAACGGAAATATACGTTTTTAAGTACCCTGAGTCGAAATAATCTAGTCTTGAAAAATGGTCTGTGTGTCCGTAAGTCTGAATGTATGTGTGCATGCGAACAGCCTAGCTCAAAACTAAAAGTTGTACGAAACTGAAATTTCGTATTTAAGGTAGGTATAGGCGTGGGATGGTTCAGTGACTTTTTCGTCAAAATTTAATTACTTGACTACGCCACTATATATTACCGATTATCCTTTCTTTCTTTTTTTCAATTTTCTCGAAAACTTTTTTAACGATTTTTATGAAACTTACCCTAATAGCCCTTTAGCTTTTTATACGTGTATACCACCACTGATGTTCAAAATTCAGGGGAAAAGTGATCACGAAAATGATATTTCATTTGCGCATTACA
The DNA here is from genome assembly GCA_948150685.1 of Rhaphigaster nebulosa. Taxonomy (NCBI): domain Eukaryota; kingdom Metazoa; phylum Arthropoda; class Insecta; order Hemiptera; family Pentatomidae; genus Rhaphigaster; species Rhaphigaster nebulosa. The sequence goes on along the minus strand of OX411312.1, from coordinate 41,442,324 downwards.
CAAAAAGTATGCATTTTATGGTAAATTATGTATGAAATCATAAAAGAGATAATTAAATCCTCGAAAAAAACAAATAAATCGAACAAGTATTAACAAAGATACAGCATTTCTCAGAAGGGCTACAAGATTAGAACCTAGATGAAAAACCGAGTGTGTCCGAAAGCAGACGGATGCGACTTAACCTCCTCCTTTCCCGCCTCCTGTTGTTATCAGTACGCTCTGAACTTAAGTAATGTAGTAATATAATTCATTTAATATATTCCATTTAATGGAAACTAAATATAGAAACTTTTAAAATATATTTTCAGTCTAACAAACCAAAAATATATAGTGCACAGAATTTACGAACTAAAATTGTTTAAAAAACTATTTTATTATACTTTTGTGAGAGAAGACGTGAAGAAGTACATCTAAATATATTTCAGGTAGTGTTTTTTTTATATAAACAATAACATTTATATGAAAAATAAAACAATAAAAATAAAAAATGGATAAAAATAAATAATAAAATTAAATAAAAATCAAAAATTAAATAAATAAATATAAAATTAAATAAAAAATTAAATTGAATAAAAATAAATAAATTATTAAAATTATATAAAAATAAAACATATATTAAATAAATAAAAATTAAATTAAGTTAAATAAAACAAATTAAAATAAAAACTTAAATAAAAATAATTAAATAAAAAATAAAAATAGACAAAAAATAAAATAAAATAAAAATTAAATTTAATAAAAATAAATAAATAATAAAATAATGTAAATATCAAAAATAAATTAAATACAAATTTATGCGATGGAAAAGTTATGTGATGCGTGTACCGCACTAGATTTTTATTTTTTATTTTATGTCTGTTGTTCTTTGTTTATATCTTTTTGTATTGATATCTCCGATTTATGAAGATGGACCACATGTTTGGCCCAAAACGTCACCACATAATAAAAACTTAATGCATTATTTTATATTCAACTGAATTCTAGAAGTATAAATATGTAAACTACTTAAGTTATACTGTGAAAGCAGTTCATTGTGTTTTGAATTCACCATCCATCTTTATTAATTCAACCATTTATATATTTAATATTGTTTTCTTGGTTTATAAATACATCCTCGCTCTTTACATTGATATTCTAGAGCGGGCCATTGTCAAAGGGATGAACTTGTAATATTGGAAAGAAAGGAGTGTTATTTAAAATAGTTAAGGAGAGTAGAAAAGATTAAAACGGGGACTCCAGAGGGTGGGAACGAATTGGAATGGTGTGGATACACAAAGGAGATGCATTATTCTCAGTGAGATCGGCCTAGAGGCAAAGGCTGTTCCTGAAATTGCTTTCCTTCCCTTCGGACTTTTTATACTCTTCCTCCTGCTCTTCCTATATTACTCGATATGTTTAACCCTATCAGCTCTAATGCTTTTCCTTGATGTATCACTTGTAATATCAATTCTATTTGTAATATATTCCATTTACAAAAATATGTATATTTATATCAGAGAAAAATAATATAGAGAATTCGTCCATCTATAATAAGACGCATTATAGTATATTGGCATATACTCATTTGGGAGTCGAACATTAAAATTAAGTTGCATACTAAAATCTCGGACGTAAATTAAATCATCAGGAATATTGGCAGAATACTAGGTTGTTAAAAAAATTCCTTGTGCATGAACACAACCCTTAATTCCAACTCTCATAATTGTCCTATAAGAATATTTTTCCCTACTATTTATGTCAATGTTTACTACATATCTAATCCTATAATTCCTTGTGACTTGAGTTGGCTTTATCACAAGGCTTTTGAGACATTAATGGAAAAAAGTTTAAGCGCAAAGTCAGCCTCCGAAGAAATTTGTGCCTTGGAAGGAGAGTCAATTATCCATCGAAATACTGTCGCACAACCCAGATCAGGTCGCACATTGGTCGTTGAAGATGACGTTCTTCTTGAACGTGTGAACCAGGACCCACATGCAACTACTCGTGATTTATCAGCCGTTGTAGGGACTCAAACCTTTACTGTGAACATCTAGACAGAGTTTATGCAGTTTTGAGTGCAAAGTATTCCGCTTTGGTGAACAGGAACCAAGCCATTTTGCAACACAACAATGCCCTTGCAGATCGTTCTCGTATGACCTAGAAAAAGTTATCGGAACTGAAAGGAGTAAACGTTTTGCCTCATCCTGCGTATAGCCCAGATATTGCACCATTATATTATGGTTTGTTTAGTTCAGTGGCACATTTTTTAAAAGGTTGATCTTTGATAATTACGAGGATTTAAAAATTGGATGTGAAGAGTTCTTTGCCTCAAAACCAAAGGAGTGGTACCGGCATCAAACCCAATTACAGACAGAAAGATGGGCGAAAGTGGTTGAAAACAATGGACTTTACTTTAAAGAGTAGTATTCAATAACCTTTAAGATATGTTATCTGAAATAAAGCTATGCTAATGCACAAGGACTTTTGTAACAACCTAATACTAACCCTTCGTTGAATTGAGGAAGTTGACCGGACCATTCTTAGTATAACCTTCATCGGAACCGTTAATTTTCCGTCGGCCACTAAGGTTTTCATAAGAGAGTTGGACAGCATGCAATTTTTGTTCTCTTTCTCATCCCTAACGATGTTATGTTATGATTTTATTCGTCAGAATTATAAGATCGTATTTAATCATGTCAGAACTACGTTATTTCTATAAAAAAAAAATAATAAAAATACGTTTACATAATGGTTTATTTAAAAAATGTGTTAGCAAACAAAATATGTAATCTTTCTACTACTAATTAAATTAATTAAACATTATTAAATGATTTATTGAATATTAGGTTATATTAGGATTTTATATTATATTTTTAATAATAATTATACAATTGTATATTAATTATAAATATATATTAATTAAATTTTAAATTGAAATATTAAATAATATATGAAATTATATTTCATTATAATTTTTTTTTATTATTTTATTTTATTAGACTATTATTACTAATAAAATAACTAATATTACTAAGGCTCTTTTTAATACAACTTTAAACAGTAATAAATACATATACTAATTTATATTTTATTAAGGTAGTTAAATAAATTAAATTAATAATAAATTAAAAAGTTGAGAGAAATAACTCAAAATCATACTTTCATTCTGTTGAAAATTTTGTGACACCACCAGGCGATAGACGTTCAACGGACGGTAGGACACACTTTTTTCCCTTCAACGCACGGTTTAACACTGAAACTGAAGGACTCAAATAAAGGCTTACTAGCCCATTTTCTTATTGTAAAGGAAGAGTTGCAGGTAGAATAATACAATGGAATTTTCCTTATCCCGATAATAACGACAATGAGTGAAAATGTCCAGCGCCTGCATAGGCGCATGAATAGCGCCGGGTGGAGAGTTGAGGTAGATTTTCCCTGTTCTTGCCCTCGGTTGCGGCTGGCTGGCAGGGGCTGCTGGCAGTTGACTACTAACGGCAGTCCAGGTATGACGTCATATCCATACTGCTGTGTGCTGACCACTCCAGGAGTCAGATGGTCGGCAATACGACGGTTCTATGTTATATTACCATGTCGAAGCAGAGTCTTAATGATAGCGCTCACTTTCCGACAGTACCTACATTACCTTTATTATTTATTTTTTTTTGGTCCTAGACAAAATTAAATAAAAAATCGTTAAGAATATAAAAAAATTATGGTTAATCTTATTTAACTATATTTTAAACTAAGATGTTTAGTGCGAGAGAAGTTGGCCGTTACGGTGAGCAGTTTCAACGAAATAACAAACAGTAACGGATACTGGTAACGGTTGGCAAGAGCTGACATCCGCTACGGTAGTCAGTGCCAGTGTTGCCAGTGTTTGAGATTTTAGCCGAATCAACTATCTTTGGACCGAATGTTCAAATCAACTCCTGGTTTAAAAGATCAAGGCGTTGTATTTCCCATAATGTAAGCAGACACGCTCGTAACCGAACATGTTTTTTTTTACGCAAACCTAAAAAACAGTATGAAATCATACATAGTCTTAAATAAATGTTTACATTCAGGTTTCTGGACAGTAGAACCGAACAGAGAAATTTCATAACAGAGAAATGGCAAGCATTCCCCGACTTTAATCCTGCTCTTTACTTCCTTCTGAATTTCAAATTTTCTAGATATTCTAGGAACCAGATATTTTAATTTCTTTACGCATTCAAACATATCTCCCATAATATGTACTTTCCAGAGATCGTCGCTTTTTCGTCCTTGTTTATTTTCCTACTTAATCCATTAATTTTATTCGGTAGATGGTTAATATTATTAAACAAAACAGAATTCTATATATTTTTTGAGATAAGTTATGCTAAAACTTTCTCGATTTCAAGTTGAAAAAATAAAAATAGATCTGGCATATCCATTGGATAAAAGCGAAAACTTTCATTCATTAAAAATTTTTAGTTTAAAATATTATATATATAGAATATTGCTCCATCCTCCTCGAGAGCTTGCATAAATGAGTTAAAAAAACTTCCATTTTTTTACAGCCCATTATTCAATTTAAAATTCCAATGAAAGTTAGTTTAAAGAGGGTTATGGAAATAAATAACTTATATAAATCACTGCCACAATTTATTTTTGAGCATAACTACGAAAAAAGTATTTACATAAAATAATTGAAAAGCTTTTCCTCATTTTCATTTTTTTTTTTATTTACGTTTTGTTTAATTAATGAAAGCCATGCTGATTGGTTTTTTTTGTCGAGAATATTCTATAATTATATCTCAATGTCATTATATATATATATATATATATATATATATATATATATATATATATATATATATATATACATATATATACATATACATATATATACATATTACATGCAGTGTGCCTAATTTAATAGGCATGGAACATGTATCATAGTAATCAATAAACTCTTCTTCTTTGGGGTTACCATTAAAAAAATATATATATAATATGTGTGTATGCATATATATATATATATGTATATATATATATATATATATATATATATATATATATATATATATATATATATATATATATATATATATATAATACAGAAAACAAAGAATGATAAAGATATTATTGTATTTGTTAAATTCAATAATTCTAATACAAGGAAAGGCTGTATTTAGGATAGGAGTGGCAGATGCGAAGCTAGGTCATAAAACAAAATTTTCATGAGCATTCTACAAAAAAATTACTTAATCTGTTTTCAAACTTAATTATATAATAATACAATGATGATAAATACTAATGAACCCGGAGGTACTATCCCGATATTGCCAACAATATTTTCCTGCATGGCTTCACTCAATGAACACTATCAAAATCCAAATCTACAAGATTTCGTGTCCCAATAAAATTCAACGCGTAATAAAATTTAAAAAAGTCAAATTAAAAATTTGAGACCTGCGAATTATGACAGGTACCGGTGACACAAAATCAATTTCCTGTTATATCAGAAAACACTCCTGAAGCATATCCAGCCCCCATAAAGTGAGTACCGGCCTCTTCATTGGGTTGGGGAAAAATCTGGTGGTCGAGCTTCTATGCTGACCATATCACTTTGTGTCAGCGCTGGTTAAGAAATGGTGCGACTGCATCAACTACTAAACCGGAAATAAGTTCTATCATGCGATGTTGTGGTGATGGTATATTATTTATTATATTTGAAAATCAATAAATTACACAAAATTATGATTTAACAATAAAAACAATAAAGCTATCATAAATAAATATAAATCAGATAAAATTTGTAAACAAAAAAAAATGCATGACCAAAAACATTAAAACTTTTTTTTTTAAATTTGGTAGCAACTGACAGTTTATAATTCCCATAATTATTAACTAATATGAAATAAAAACTCGACGAAAATACGAAATTTTTGTTTTAGTACGTTGTTAAAATTCTATTTAAACACACATCACACATTATGCTAATTATTGTAATTTAATTTCTTTGAACAATGTTTTCGTAACGGGCCTTAGGGTCCAGAACCACATTGCTGGTTATAAAGAGGATGTCCAGTTTATAGTTCGTTACTAAATTATTTTCCAATATTTTAGCTAAAGACACCTCCCATCTTGCTTGCAATCAATAACCCAGGGACTCCTAATTACATACTTTGAAGTTTTGATCAGGTAACAAAACCCAATTGTGAGGACTATCCCTCCATTGGGTGACATCTAATTGACAAAGTGACAGTGACTGGACTCCCTCAAACAAAGAGAAACTGTTTCCAATTTACTTAAGTAATTAGCCGGGCTAGGCGTCCAATTACCATTACAGCCAGGAAGAACCTACGCTTCCCTGGGCCCCATCTTGGCAATTATAAGTTCCGATCGCCAATATATATATATATATATATATATATATATATATATATATATATATATATATATATATATATATGTATATATGTAAGTTCTATTTTTGTATTTATCTTTATAGAAAAATTCACCAGTTTAAATCATGCAACTGAAATTTTTATTAAACACCTGACAGTTTATCTAACACCTGACAATGTTACATCCCCCCGCCTTAAGCATTTATTTTTTTTCTAGTAGAACAAAAAATAAAAAATAGCATCAGGATTATAACATGAAACAAAGATAACAATTATTTACTTAACAAGCACCAACTTATTTTTGTGAACTATGTTTGACATAACCTTTTTCCTATTTCTTATTCATATCTGTGCGTTGTTTGTTTTTCTGGAAATACCTCACTGAGTTTTCATACGCTGTTTTCCTATCTTCTTCTAAGTCACTCCCGCAAATGTCTTTGCGAATAATAATATTTATGCCTTTGCCGAATAATAAATATGCTGGGGTGAAACCCGTAACTGAATGCAGAGTTTCATTGTATGTATCAATGACTTCAGCAGCAATAGTATGCCATTTCCTACGCTCGCCTGGCGTGTTCATCAAACATCTAATATTATTTACTAAAGTCTGATTAAGCCTCTCGATCATACCATTTGACCATGCACAATCTGTTGCAGTAAAAAGCAATTTGATATTTTCATGTTGTAAAAACTGTGTAAATTCATTCGAATAGATGGCCCGGATATCTATCTGCTAGAACTGTTTGTATATCATGGTTTTGGCATACTTTCTTAATCAGGTTTCTGAAATCATTTGAATTTTGTGAAGCTGAAACTCTAAACCAGCAGTATCTTGTAAAATGGTCAATCAATATGTGCAAGTATTTCTGTTTTGATTTGGAGAAGCCTCCCACTGTGTCTAGACTCATTAATTCAAATGGCGCTTTTGACGGACCTAAATTTGATAAGAGACCCATTTTTCTTTTAGTTCTTGTTTTATTTTTCATACAAATCACACATTTGTCACAATACTCTGTTACCTTTTTTTCCATATTTTTGAAATAATAGAATTGCCGAATGGTATCCATCAGTTTTTGAGAGCCAATATGTCCAAACTTTTTATGGATTCTATCTATTAATTTCTCCGCGAGTATTTCTGAAATAAAAATCTTCTTTTTTCCGTTCTTTAACTTATAAATTATGTCATTATCTGCACGGATCCTTTTATCTGATTTTAACAATGCTCTATTATTTTTTTGGTCGTACTTTATTTCCTCCAAGTCAACAACATTAGTGACTCTGATAATATCGTCTGTCTCAAATGTTTCAAGTATCGGATTCCGAGACAATGCATCTGCTTCTATATTTTTCTTTCCCTGTTGATATATAATTTTAAAGTTATATTGTGTGAGATATACAATGAGATGTCCTAAAGCTTCATTCATAATAATTCATAAAATCAACATAATAATAACAACAAAATACAACAAAAAGATAATGAAATACAAATAAAACAATAATAATATCTGAAATAAACTGAATTTTAAGACTCTTATTTCCTACACTACCTATTACAATTTTTGAATAGCCTACCAAGCAAATCATATGTTAAAACAAAAACATTTATCAAACACCTGACAGTTTATCTAACACCTGACAGTGTTACATATATATATATATATATATATACATAACACAAAAACTTTTTAGTGACTAAAATATAAAACGGAAATTGAAAATAATTTTTTTTTAAAATATAAAGTCAAAGTTTACAAAAAAAAAAGTTTATGTGAAAGCGGGAAAAGTACGTATGTAATGGTTGATTGGTGAAGGTCGGTATTTAGGGCTATCTTATTTACACACTAAGGAACTGCTGTTATTGGACTTAATATTTTGGTTTGGGAACGCTCCAAATAGTTATAACCCCTCCACCCGAAAAAAAAAAAATGGAAAATTAATTGGATATTTTCTATAATGCTTGGGTATGATGATTCCAGAATACTTAATATTTGTATTCATGAAATGCCTAATAAAGCAGCAAAACGTCCGCTGAAAGACAATATCCATAAGGAATGGCAGGACATGAGGGACAGGAGCCCTCCAAGCAAACTCATCCTTATAAAGAGTGAAGTAAAACATTGGGACTCCTCTAGTCGCTACATCCACAGAGATGAAATGGTCCTTACCCGGCTCAGGATTGGGCATTCAAGAATTACGTTCACTTAATCACTAAGGCCTTGCCACCGAAATGTCAACATTATAACAACATCCTGACAATAATCCACATCTTCCATCAACGACCGTTCTAAAGCCATAAATTAAATGACATTGGAATACCGGAAAACATTTCAATTTCCTTAGGAAACGATAGTTGGTAGAGCTGATAAAGTTCTCTTCAAATCTTTTCTCGTCAAGGTAAATTCATTGAAACAGATATAATTAAATAATCAATAAATAAATATGTGTTAATAAATTATTATTTAATAAATCTTTTTTTTTTTTTGCTTTAGCAGTACTATTTTATTTATCATGCACTAATGACCTCAATATTTTGCCACAACTTAATATTTTTCCTCTATATTCATAAATGAACGAGATATTGGCACATGAAACATGCGGACGCCTTTCGAAACAAAAGGGGATGGTAATACCGAGGATTATACTGGGATGACCTATAACTTCTGTTCCGAGTTTGTTTTTTCGATTTTTAGATTCTACCTGTCTTGAAAAATAAAATATCTAAATTTTAGGGGGAGGGCTACCATTTTTATTTTTCTGGTCGATATCAAAGGTTCATTATTGAAAATAATAATCCAAAGGCAAACAAGAAACATGTTATTGATTCAAAAATAGAGTTTATTTGGAGGGCTATTGACTTTATAAGGGGCGGCGATAGGTTATAAAATGTATAAGCATATAAAAGTATATTGCTAAAATCATTTAATAATGTCGACATGGCCGCCCTGAAACTCTCATATGCCAAAAACACCATTTCACCGTAAAAACAAAAAAAATGATTTACAAGATATTTTTTTTTAAATATAATTTTATGAACTAATTATAAAAATTTCATCATGGTGAGTAAATAACTGTGAAACGCTTGTGTAAAGACTGTTTTGGGAATGTTCTTATTTCAAGCGTTAACTGTTGATTGAGATAAATACAAACAATAGGAAAATTATTTTTGAACAATTTAAATTATGTTACGATTTTCCAACTCATGAGTGCATTTCACCAGAACATAGAAGATGTGATCTTGTTTGTAATAAAATCAAATTCACATAACTGATTTTGGGTGGCTTTGAAGGTTTCTCGTCGGCGAAGGCAATATGTTTCATTAGGCAAACCTTAATTAAAGATAAATATTTCAATCATAATTGATTATATATCTCAATGATACAGCTCGTACGTTTTTTATAATTATTGCTAATAGAGTGATTGATGATAAGTTTGGTGAAAATTTGTGATGTTTAGAAGTGCAAGCTGACATTAATTCCCCCTTATTTTTCTAATTCTTCGTTTTCTTTTCTCTTCCATTTATCTCTAAACGGCATAAAGGGACTTAATGAAAAACGGACCCTAGAGAATGAAAAGCAGAAAATGAAAAAACATGAAACAAATTAAGATAAGAATATAATTAATGAGGAACACCCCCTCCCCGCCTTCAGGAAGCCCCCAACCGCTCAGGGATAGAACGGGGAAAAAATGCTTCAGAGAAATAGCCGTTATCAGTTAGGCTAAACTAAATAGAGGCCCTAATTCCAGATTTCATCTCGGAATACAATTATATTTTCGAGGAAATTATAAACTGTTACTGAATAAATAAGCTTTTTTAGCGGACGCAAGCTTTTATTTTACGTAAAAATAAAAAATAATTCGACTCTTGAAAAATTCGGACCTCGATAACTCGAATTTTTTGACATATTTTTTTGAAAAAAAAATAATCACTTTTAGCTGAAAATGAAAAAATCTGTCACGGCGCATCACACCACTTTCACTTACCACACAACTTTGAGCAGAAATAAATTTATGCTCGAAATTTAGGCTAATAAAATTTTAAAAGTTTCCAATAGAAATTCCATTTATTTTTCATTAAATAATATAAAAGTAGAAATTATTACCAACAACGATGGCTTAAGTTTTTATGCGTTTTTAGTCAATCTTCATTTCCTTTACGATTTTTAATGTTAGATATTAATTTTCATATAATCTTTAGCTTTTCGACGGTATATTAATACATGTATATTACAACTCTTATTTCCATAAATTCGTTTTCAACCTGAGAAAATATTTCTCCTTTTTTCTCGTTTATTTAATAATCAAATTCTTTCATATTTTATCACATATTTATATTTGAATAATGACATATTTACATCATATATATATATATATATATATATATATATATATATATATATATATATATATATATATATATATATAAAATCACATATTTTATATTTATACAATTTTTATAACTGCTGACAACGAATGACCGTCAGTTATTTCAAATAAACAAAATTATAGGTACTTTAAAGAAAGAAATTTTGAAAGTTTGGCATTTAACCTCTGTCAGACTATTTCAAAGAAGATAAGACCTACCTTATATTAAAATCGTTAGAGCCTTTTTTGAGAAAATTGTAAAATCGATGATATTAAGTCGATTTTGGGCAATAAAGTTGCTGTAACATAAATTTGTACAGGCAGCCTCGTACAAATTTTTGTTTTTCAGCTTGACTCACCATATACATAGACATAATACAGGCCCATACATATACTCACACTGACATAAATTCTTTCATAGTTTATAGTTATAAACTAAAAAACGAAGCCTTTATTTTTAAATATATATTTTTAAGATTTTTCCCTTTTTTAATTTCTTATCCTATATTAAATCTAGGCCCAAAAGGGTATGTAAACATAAAACGTTTAACTTTTGATTATTTGTTTTTAATTTTTGCCACTTTTGGAAATGAATTACATAATAAAATTATGGAGAATTAACTGAAAAAGTGAAGAAGTAAAAACGAACGCAATAGAAAGGTTAAATATATTAGTTAAATATTGTTAAAAAAATTTAATGGTAAAAATAAAATCATATTTTTTACTCATTCTTTTAATTAACATAATAAAAAAAAATATATGAAAAAATTCGATAATTAACTGTAGGAGAAATGTTTTACCAGGTTGAAAACAAAAAGATAATTAATATACCGTTGGAAAACTAAAGATTATAGAAAAATTAATATTTAGCATATAAAGTCGTAGAAGCTTGTGGAGAGTGCCGAAAAACGTATGCATAGTATTGTAGTATATAATTTGTACTTACATAATATTCAATACAAATTAAATGTTTTCAATGAAACTAGATAATTTTATAATTCTTTCATAGTTATAGTTATAACTTTAAAAAACGAAACCTTTATTTTTAAATATAAGTTTTTAAGATTTTCTCGCTTTCTTACTTCATATTTTTTTAGGTCCAAAAGGGTGTGTGGACATTAAAGTTTTAACTTTTGATTATTAATTTTTTCCACTTTTAAAAATGAATTCATAATAAAATTATGAAGGTTTAACTGGAAAAGAAAAGAAGTAAAAAAGAATGCAATAGAGAGGTTAAAAAAAACTAAATAATTATATGTTTCTCTCTCTATTTTAAACTTCAACATCAGTGAACTATTGTTAAAAAAATATAATGGTTAAAAAATATTTTTGGATTGTTGATAACGATATCATTTTGTGTCTGAATATGAACAAACGAAACCGGGCTAATTAAAAACTTACGATTTTGTAAAATAAGCCCTTATTGTTCAATCGTGTTTTCTATATTTTTGTAAATCCTATCCAGTTACAATGATATATTTTCAATAGCGTCCCACAAAGAATTGAAGTAGAGTGATTGAAAGGACATGAAATTCCTCGCAGATTCTGACACTATCAACTATAGAAATAAATACAAAAGCAAAATCTGAAATAAAAAGACAAATAAATAATTATTCTTAAAACTTTTAAACCTAAACCCACAAATTTATAATCTAAATTCCATATTCTGACAATTCTCTGAGGAGTTTAAAAATAATATGCTTGACCTTTTCGATTGTAGTGCTACCAATATGTTGTTTCCCCATAAATCACTTTTAAAAAATTTTTAAAAACAATAAAAAGATTAAAATGAAATAACCGTTTATGGTGGATAATTGGTATAGATAATTTTAATTTGAAAATATTTATTTATCAATCTACGTAATTAATATCAAATTCCTACAAAATATTGTTTTTTCTGTATAACTTATTTTTTTTGTTTACTCTCTTAATTTTTTTTTTTTTTACATGAGCATTTTTCTTTATTTGCACCACATTTATCAAAATACATCTACATTTATTTATTTTTGTATCATTTCCAGCAAATAATTTTTAATATTTTAAAATAATACTTAGGAGATTATAGGATCATTCCAGAACAAAGCTTTAAGTCTCTCAAATACTAGTAACTAAACAACCAATAAACGTTTCGTTAACTAAGAAAGCATCAGGAGAGAAAAAGATAAGATATTGGTCCAACAGATAAACGCAGACCAGAAGCAGCACATTTCGCATAAACAGTGTAGATAAGTCCTACTAAATAAAAATAGTACATCACTCTGAGACAGTTGAACATGTAATATATATATATATATATATATATATATATATATATATATATATACACGATTATATAGTTTAAGTATAATATGTTGCAGTATATGTTGAACTATTGAAGTTGTACGAAACTTAAATTCCGTACATAAGATAGGTCTATGCCTGGGTGCTATAGCAACTTTTTCGCCAAAATCGACTTACCAGAAATGCCACTTTATATCATCGATTTTTACAACAAAAAAATTCGAAAAAGATTCTAAAGATTTTGATCAAACTCATTATATCAATGTACAATTAAATAGTCTTTGATATCAGCTAAATATTCCGACAAGATTTAAATGCCGAATTATCAAAATGAATTCCTATTAAGTACCTTTAATTTTGTTTATTTGAAATAATTAACCGTCTATCCTTCTTAGTAGTAATGGAAGAAAAAAAAATATGGAGAATTTGATAATTAATTGAAGGAGAAAAAAAGAGAAATATCATACCATGCTGAAAACAAATTTCCCGAAATATGATTAGTCATTTAGATGTACAATCTACCGTTTTAAAGCTAAAGTTTATAGAAAAATTAATATCTAGCATATAAGGTAATGGAGACGCATACAAATTAATAATTATTGTAGTAAATAATTTATACTTATTTATTATTTAATAGAAAATAAATGTTTCCATAAAAACTAAATAGAAAATTTTAAAACTGATTTCAAGTAGCGTGGTAAGTGAATGTTGTGTGATGCAAAAGATTTTTTTTTATGTTGTTAATAATATTATTTTTTGGGATGGCATTAATTGTATGATTTTTAAAGGTGTCTGATGGCTAAGAATGTACAGGAGCATAGACAAAAAAAAAAGATTTATGCCTGGTTAAAAAAGTTTTTATAGCAGGGTCGTTGTAAATTTACAAACTATGAAATGTAACCAAGGATTTGAATTATGACAGGGCCCAGAGGCTGTAGGCACAGAAATATCTTCCACAACCCCCTGCGATGCCATTGTTAAAGAAAACATTAGAACGCATAGCCGCAAAGGGAGTTCCCCTGGCTCTCGTAAATATCCCAATCAAAGTCCTATTCCTAAAGCTGAAGCATTAGTTTTAATTTAGCGCGAAGGATGGGGTTATGAAAGGGCCAACTTTTAATCCAAGACAAGGGTTCAATCCCGTCCGTTCGATTCCTTAATGATCTTTCGCGTCTTATTAAATTATTTTCTATTAACTATTCGCTAACTGAAGTCTGAAGTTTTCGCGATGCTACAACGAACACAAAAAAAAAAATGGTATGAATTATGTACGTTCATCTATATCCACCAGTGAATTCCTAAAATCGTGCGTTATTATTTATTTTATTTAATTATGAAAACATATTTAATTTTATATCGATTTGGACAGCAAGTCTATGGATTTTCAGGATTTGTTTTCCATAATATATATATTTTAGAAAAAGTACCCGTATTTCACATCGATTAAATACTTTTTCTTAGCCCGAGGTCAGTAAAGATTAACAAAAAATCAGCTATTTTTTGTTTAATCCTTGACTAATAAATTATTTTCTAATTTATAAATTCTCACACAACACTCATTCGTCATTACATATTATTTCAAAGATTTTTATAAAAAAAAAAAAAAAAAAAAAAAAGTTAATACCAAACAAACCAATTACCAACAACATTGGAAATTATAATGAATTACTAAAATTTAATTACAATAAATAACCTTGTAACATAAATAAACTTACAAAAAATATAGAAATCTTGGAAAATCTTATGGATTATTTAGTTTTGAATTCGATTATCATATTTAATTGAACAAGACACAACAAATTTTAATCAAATATCGCTCTTTAATTTGGAAAAATATATGTCAGTTTCGATTTAACACCTTTGAAGTTCTAGAAAGTCAGAGAGACTTCTCCTCCCCCCCCCCCCCACTATTTAACCCTTCCCCTCCCTAGCCCATTTTTTTGTAGATATTAAATCGAACCTCACATATAATTCACGAAAATAGAGTTGAAGAGCAGCTCTTCACGAATGCAGCTTTGAAAAATCGCTCAAGTACCACTTTATGCCTTCTTCAAGCCGTTTAAAAAAAAAAAAAAAATTGTTTTTAAATGTTCGTGATATCCGCAATAAGTTTTTATTATTTTTGTATAAAACCTTTTTTTTAGATCTGACAAAAGCCACGATAAAATCCTAATATAAGGCCCTACACGAATTAAAACCTCCGTTATTAATTGTCTAAAAATAGCCATTTTTTTTCGAAAAGTTGTCGACCTATTCCCATTTTCCAAAGGTCTTATTTTTCTTCTCTTTAAGCGCTAAGACGTTTTATTTTTTGTTTTAAAAAAAAAAAAAATAAATATTACATCTTACACGTGAAAAAAACATTTTTCTTCACGTTTACGATTCTTTTTAAACAGGTTGCTACAAAGCTATTTAAAAAAAAAAAAACATTAAACTTTTTGTCTACTATTTTTATCTTAATTTTAACGTTGAGAAACTTCAGGCAGGATTTTTATTATTTATTTTGAACTGGACAACAATGGATTCGACTATGCCCGCCTTAAACAGGAATATTTTAACTCTTGTTTAATCGAAATTACTCTTACCGTTTCTGGCGCGTGTGACCTAACCGTTACAAACTTCGTAAAGTATTATCGAAAAATTTTCAATACTTTAACAATACAAGAAGTCCTTATAAATAAAGAAAGATGCCATATTTAAAAAAAAAAAATTTAAACTCAGGCGAATATAAAAAGGATTAATTTTGAAAAAAAAAATCAATTAACATCCTCTAACGCAATTAAGAAAAGTGTTAAGTATCATCGAAGTTTAGCATTCAATAAATGGGCTATTCCACCAGGAAGCGAAAATTTGATGTCTAGAGAGTTTTCCAAGCCCCATTATGCTTCTTCGATTTGAATTTTTTTTATTTATTTTTTATTGTAGCTGACTTTATCTAGAATCATTTTTTCCATTTCCCCGATTAATCAATCCTTTCAGTAGAAAAAAAAAATGTTTGACATGTCAATCCGTCATTCCCCGTCCGTGTTTTGACCCATCCCAACTTTCATATTCTGAATAAGGTTTTTCTCAGATCGAATAATGAGGTTGCGCTCTCATTAAGCCTCGTTATACTTCTAAAGATTTGATCTCAAGAGATTTCACAATTTAAAATTAAATCTCAAAAGTCAAGTATGTTGCTTGTGCCATCTAGTCCACGATATTTCTTGATTTTTTTTTTTTTTTCCGACAATTTTTTCTCGCCTTTGGTTTCCCGCAAATCATAACAAGTAAATACGGAAACAAACTGTCAGGATGAAATAACAATATCTTCTATTTAAAGTTGAACAGATTAAAAAAAAAAATCATGTAAATTTTATTTTTTATCTTCAAAATAAACGCTTCTCTTGTTTGAAAAATTATTAGAATTGGAAGGGCATGGAATTCATGTTTGATGGATTGCTGAGTGTAGTTAATTTTTTTCAGACTGTAGTATTTTTAAGTTTTTGAAAACTCAGATTCAAAATTGTCGCTTCGTGGACGAAGATTTTATAAGAACAAAAAATGAGTTTGAAGCGTATCCGACAGGGCAATAAATCAATAGAGGCAGGTTGCATGTTAGGCCAATAGGACACCAAAATGAAATTAACGTTAGATAATTTAACCCTCAGTGTGATATAGATCAGATTATATTGGGTTCGGGGGTGGGGGGCCGGTCACTACGATCAATATCAAATTACATTTTGGCTTCGTTTTATAAAATTGAATTCGCTTACTGATAATTTTCCCGATCAACCTGTGTTTGCTAATCATCCACATGTCGATAAGAAGAATTAATCTGGGTTAAGTAGGGTGCGTTATAAGCGTCAAATTATGCAAGGAAGCTCTTCAATTCAGAATTGATCCGCTATAAATAAATTTCATTATTTATTGTAAGCTTATAAAAATATAAAAAAATATAAAGGTTATGAGGGAGTTGTAGACGCAAATAACGGGACGGCCTACATTGACTTCAGTGCTGTTTTGACTAGTTAAGAGGTAAACAGACTAAAAGTCGGCGGATCTAGGAGCAGAGGTAAAGAGAGGAGGAGGGAGAAGTTTTCTATCTCGAAAACAGTCGGTCACAAGTTAAATCGTTATATCGAAACCACTGAAGAGCTGTATAATACTGGACTGTACTTTTCCATTTATCATCTTTACTGTTTGTTACTTTTATGAGCGAATATTTCTAAAGCTATGACAGAAAAAATAAAATTAATAGATACATTTTTGTAGGAAATTCAATTATTTATATAATCAGTTATTTATATAATTTTTTTTAAGCCACAACCAACCATTTTCGAGATATAAACAAAATCCGAAAAACATGACCTTCTCCCCTCTTTGCCTCTACTCCTAGTTCCGGGAACTTTTAGTATGTTTACCTCTTAACTAGTCCAAGCATAGCCCATGTCTATTTTGGTCGTCCCGTCATTTTCGTCAACACTTCTCCTTTTAAGCATTCATTGAGTGGACTATTGGTAATAGACAAAAATAATCTTAAAATTTCTTAAAATATATAGTTCATAGAAGAGCTATCCTATCTCTAAATTTGGCTGTTTTATATCACTTAAGATAGTTCAAACTACATAACTTTACTTAACTACATCACGCAATTATTTTATTCACTCATTCTGATTAGAAAGTTCTATTATTCAAATGTTTTGCCATGTTTAGGGTTATATATTTTTTTAATGAATTTTTTGAAAATTCAAAAACTTCATCAGAATATGTTTTTATAAAAAATATATGTATATAAAAAAAAATACATATAATCGTTCTACCATGTTTAGGGCTAGGCTAGAAAGTAAAAAAATTGGTTTATGCATTCATACCATCAAACAATAAAACAAAAAGTAAAAAAAAAAAAAAAAAACCTCTCCTGTAAAATAAAATTTTCTGAGTTAAACTACTTTCGGTCTGAAGCGGAGATATATGAGTTACTTACGTTAATTATTAATGTCTTGCTAATTTCAGAGATGGATGATTCAATTTAATATTATTTTTAAAATCTATGTTTATTGATTTAAACGTTCAATAAGAATAATTCCAAGGTTCTTAGTTGAATCAGTGGTAGTTGAATCAGAACCCAAATTTTCAACAAAAAAAAAAAAAAACAAAAAAAAAAACAGTTCAGGCCAAAGCATTTCGGTTCAAGGCAACCCAAAATTAATCTAACCAAAATTAGAATTGCAGTGTTTAAATTTATATTTCCTTGGCTTATGGGATTTCTCAAACCAATAACTTTAAGGAAATAATAAAAATAATAATTACAAATAAATATGTGAAGACAAATGATAATTGAAATTTCATTGACTTTTAAACTATTATGTTACCAATTGTAGAAAATAAGAGCCATTGTAGTTTTTAAATTTAAATTTGTTTGACGTTTGGGGTTTCTCAAATCAATCAACGGAAATAAGAAAATGATAATTATTAAAAAATGTGAAAGTGTTGATTTTTTTATAAAATTATTTATAAAGTTACGATCAGATTATAGCTTGCGCACAGTAAGATGGCGTATTGAGGGCGGCACAAACTTAATAGTAATATCCCCTTCAAACCTTTAAGTTCAAAGTAATAATATTATATTGTAGGTTCACCGACGACTTTTTAATTAACTTGCTTATTGTTATTTACAAGCTTGTGCAGTATTTTTTTTTTTTACTGTCCCTGTATTGTGATTATTTGGCTTGTGTATTAACTTTCTTTTTCGGAATATTGACTTAGTATTGTTTTAACCAATGGTGTTCGCATGAGAGGGAATCAGAGGGATATATCCTCGCCTTGCCTCCCTCCCCCCAAAATGTTCGAAGAAATATAATTTTCATACCCACCAACATAAGATTCTTACATTGGGTTATAGTTTTTATCTAATTTCATACTTATCCTTAAAAATCACGCCGAATTTGACGATTATAGACATTTACGTGATTATTTGCCTTCTTATTAAAACCATTCCACTGAAAAAAAAAATTCTGCGTACGCCTCTGTTTTTAACGGTTTACTGATTTTTTTTTTTTTTTTTTTTTTGTGAAAAACTCGGTTTTGAACTCGACACTGGCTTTTCCTTTCGAAGAGTATAGAACAGTGTGAAAATGGGTGTAAACACGTTTAGAATATTGAAGACGAATACTCGAAATGTGGCCTTATTATTGATGAAAAAATCGATGCAATAATAATTAATGTTGGAAGAATAAACTCGGATCAGACCGACTTATCCGAATTTGAAACTGAAACGTTGTGAAAATGAGTTATGAAAGATATGTTACAAAATCAGTATGTATAAATTTAAAAAAATTTCTTGTAGAAAATGTTCCTCTTGAAACTTATGTAATTTTTTTCGAAAATAAATATACGGATTCCCATTTTTTATGAATTCTGGTTTTCATTCAATTTTTTTCCAATACGTTTTCACAAGCTGATTCATTTTATTAGGAGTTGTTTTTGGAAGGGTATACCTCAATTGTTATAAGGTTAAAAATTTCTTCTTTTTCCATCCTTGCGACCCCCGAACTTAATTTCGTTTATAGGTTAAAGGAATAAATATACCGGTCTTAAATGAAAAAAAAAATTGATTAAAAATCTTTATAAAAAATATAACTGAAAAAGATAGAGACACAAAAAGTAGAGGAAAGTCACGTCTTGTTTTGGGCCACGTCGGAGTCCAATTTGTTAACAGGATCTGCTCTTTTTTACTGTTTTCTTTAATAGGGAACACGTGACCAATACATACAGTTTCTCTCTATTCCTTACGAGGAACCTGATATGTTCCCAACAGATCCGCTTCTTCGGAAACTGCCCATACCCGTATATATTTAATTTTTTTTTTAAAGTTGGAAGGTATCTGCCAGTATAATAAAAACCTGCATTTCATATATTTTTTTGTAACATCATATTTATAATATGAAGAAATAGTTGGTACAATTTCTGTTAGTGGAGGTATTATTAATAATAATAATAAACTCTTTATTTATTCCGGGGCAAGTCCCTTTAGAATTACAGTTAGAGGCAGAGATAGGTGGGCTTCATAACCTTAGAGTAGATAAAACAGAGATAACTTAGAGTTAACCAAAAAACAAAAATAAATAAAGTTAGTAAATAAATAAAAATGAAAATTACAAGTCATAATACAGTAACATTTAACATAAGTAATATGTATTGTTGACCTGAGTGATTACATATTTAAATTTAAAAAAACATACAAACCTCTAATTTTATATAGATATAATAAAAATTAAAAATGTTTACAAATTTTGATTGAAATGAAAGAGACGCTGTTTTCAATTCTTTTGGAACTGGATGGACAAGAAGTTATTGAATAAATGGGATTTGAATTGAAGGAGGTCGAAGATGCACGGAGTGTTTGGATAACTTGGTATAGAAAGGATAATAGTATGCCAGTTTTATTTATTTATTTATTTATTTTTTTACACCAATCATTCATAATATCATAAAAATAATAACAGATATTAATTTTCTAATCATTTTTACTCCACATCTCGAATTTCTAGACAAAGTTAAATCAGTAAAAGCACATACAGCTATAGAAAAAAATTAGTTGCCCTTTAATCACTGAAATATTCATTTGATCCCAGGAAACTAAAAACTCCGTAAAATAAAGTTTATTTAAATGCTCTGGCATAAGAATTCCAAAACCCTTTATAGTTTTCCTATGTCTTCATAAATTGCCAAGATTTGGGAGTATGAAAACTTTGATAGGTCCCAATAGGCCAAATCTCAAAAAAAATGGTCTGGTACCTCGAAGAAAAGTGACGGACGAATTTATTTTTTTTTTAAAATTTTTGTGGATTCTATGTATCTTGAAACATAAAATCTCAAATTAAAAGGGGGGTTATAAAATTTTCATGATCGATTGCAAAGGTTCATTACTGATAATGATAAACCAAAAGCAAATTACTGATATACAGAAAAGTTACTCTTCTAAAAACTGATTTATTTTAGTGTTATTTCATTTTTTTTCTTTTTTTCACTAACCGAGGAATTCCCTTGGCATTATGATAAATTCTTATTAAAATCACGAGGATTGATAATCCAAGAATTTTTAGCCTGTAAAAAAACAAGAGTTCAAAAGGATGATGATATCGATAACTTATTATTATAATAAATAATTTACTAAAAAAAAAAATACTCGAAATAGTAAGCAAATATTTAAATTTTAGTTGATTGGTTCGCTGATGCCTTCAAAAGGCTGCAAATTATTTCATTATTGTTAGTTATTCCGAATAGTTATACCTAAACCAAAAAAAAAATTATTTGGATTTAATTTTTTTTTTTTAGCTATTTTTTAGCCTTTGGTATAATGATTCCAAAACAGTTTATATTTATCTTTTATCTTCACAGATTGCTGAGTTATAGACAAAAAAAAATATCTAACCGGCCCCCATTTCGGAACTAAACGTCTGATGGTATTATCGAGTTCCGAGGATCGATCTGGGGTGACCTTTGACTTAGGTGCCCAGTTTAAAAAAAATCGGATGGATATTCTCGGAGAAAAAGACACGAACAGCGGACGAAATGGCTTCTTTTTTTTTTTATGTTTTGTAACACGTATCTTGAAATGTAACACCTCAAATTTTGAGGAGGGGAATGATTTTTTTTTATCACGGTCGATTACAAATATTGAAAATAATAAACCAAAAAACACGAAGATGATAATTGTTCCTAAATCTTGCAATCCCATTTAAATTGATCACATTTCCATTTAAACAATTTGATAAACATTATTAATAAATTATATAATTGTATAATACTAGAAGAAATTTTAAAAGAGACCACCCTCGTCAAGACCTAAGAATTTTCATGTTTTAGAGTGATAGGGCTTCATTGTTATATGATTATTGGTTTCCAATGTTATTTGGCGTGTCCTAAATCATCAATGGAACCTAAATGATTCAGATGGCAAGGGTCATATAGATGAGGCAAGGTCATTAATTAGGAACATATAATCTAGATGGCACAATTGAGATGTTACAATTTTTACAGCATAGAGAGAAGAATTAATCCGTGTTTTATATAAATGAGCAATGGACTATGGAAAATAAATAAATAATAAAACGATAAATATAAAACTATAAAAGTATTGTAAAGTAATTTTTTTTTTACTAAATAAGAGTTTTCATGTTGTAAGAATTACGGCAATCGATTTCTGAGGCCCAAAATACTCATTCTAAAAGTCAATGTTAAACTTCCCCTTTCCCCAGTATCTCGAGATCCATTGTGCGCACAGACAAAAATTAATCGTATTAAAATATAGGGTTAAATCCTTTCTAGTGCTGATTTCGCAAATCCTTTTATTTTTATTATTTTTTTTTCCCTGAAAAATTGGAAGCATTTGTATGTACATGTAATTTTTTTTAATCCTCAATTTCCTGATTGAGAGCTAATTAGTCTATAAATAAAAATCCATTATCCCATCAACGACAC
Source organism: Rhaphigaster nebulosa (assembly GCA_948150685.1). Lineage (NCBI taxonomy): Eukaryota > Metazoa > Arthropoda > Insecta > Hemiptera > Pentatomidae > Rhaphigaster > Rhaphigaster nebulosa. The sequence goes on along the minus strand of OX411312.1, from coordinate 41,419,864 downwards.
AGTCTGTGGCAGATTTCAGCGAAAAATCGGATATTTCGTTTTGAAGCGCACAGATGAGAGCCAGAGCAGAAGCCGAAGTGGTATTCCATGTTCCATTAGTGGAAATTAAGAAGCAGTCATTTAGATTGGAATTAGGAGGATCCCCCTACAAAGCTATGGTCGCGGTATTAATGCCTTTGCTAATGCTAACAATTCCAGGGCCTTATCTAGGAAACCAGGTCATACCAGGGTCTTCTAGTGCTCCGTCTGCTTAGAACTGCTTACTAAATCGATAATCTAAAGCAAGTCACTAAAAACTAATTAAGTGTTATTATTTATAAGAATTAGAACAGTAATAACAAATATAAAAAGTATAAATTTTATTTTAAATACTTAGAAAGAGACATGTATTTCTCCCAAAACAATTGACTTTTGCACCGTATCGAAGGTCATTGGGGAGGGGAGAGGGGCTGCATTTTAAATCCGTTTAATAAGCTCTAGAATACGATTATGGGTATTTATGGGAGGAGGGATGTCTGATATAAATGTATATATATATATATATATATATATATATATATATATATATATATATATATATATATATATTATTTTTTTCTGTACACGGGATAGGGGCATCACTCCTACGCCCGACCTTTTTGTGAGTTGCCTCCAAGTAGGCTGACGGGCCTCACATACCCGGGGGACAGGATAAATTGCTTGAAGTATTTAATTTAATTAAATTAAATTCATGCCGGTGCCGGGATTCGAACTCACAACCTTTTGGGTTTGTCAGTAAGTGCGTTAACCCGCTCGGCCATCTCGACCCCATATATATATATATATATATATATATATATATATATATATATATATATATATATATATTTCTTCTTTTTTTTCCCCACTACACATGGACATTTCCAACGATATCCTTTGGATCTAATGAGAGATGAAATTAAGTATGTAAGGGCTTTTGTAAGATTTTCCTCACCTCTACAGCCCCTCCGAATTGAGTAATAGGTGAATTGAGATGGTGTTAGAGAAGTGCTTCTTGGGGGTCTCAACTTTCTTCTCCCATCTCCATCACTTTTGATATTTTAAATTTTGTATCTTACAATGCGACTTTAGCGACGGAGCTTTGTTTCTCTTGCTTTTATTTTATTTTATTTATTGTATGTTTTTTTTGTATAGTTTTTATTTTCAATAATGAACCTTTGTAACCGACCAAGAAGATAATAAATTAAAACTCCCCTCCCGTAAAAAATTGAGGTTTTACATTTCAAGACACGCAGAATCCAAATATCGAATAGAAAAAAATCCGTCCATCCGCCACCAGCCGTCCGCGTCTTTTCTCCGATATTACTAAACTGATATTTTTGAGATTGGCATCAAAGTCACCGCCACCCTAGATGATCATCGGAACTCGACATTACAATCCATCGGCCATTTATAGCGATTATCTCGAAAACTATAATGTATACAAAGAAAATGATTATCAACATTCTGAAATGAAATATTACCAGCTGTAAATTTGAATAGGACACATTTTTCTGTAAGACGCATTACTTTCATGATATTAGTAAAAACCCGATGAAAGGACCCAGACTATCCCCTCCCCTTATGAAGCTGCAAAGGTAGGGGAACGTTAATATGTTTACTTCCTAAGTACCACCAACAAGCTCCAAAGGTCAAATGTTCTTCCCTCCCCCTTCTCCATGTTCTCTCATCTCATCAATCGAAAGCTGATAAAATTTCGTACAAAACAAAAAACAAAATCAAAATCGGAACATTATTACCTAAGACATAGCGTATTAAACTTTTTAAACTAACCCAAAAGGTCAGCCTAACCCTTGGTCTTCTGAGCTGTCAATTGCGGATTCCCAGCTTCCTCGCATTTCTCTTCATATCATCCTTCCTTGGATCCATCCTTCACTTCCACCAGCTTCTTGGTCTCCCCCTTCTTCTTTTCCGATTGATGTACGCCTCAAAAATTTTCGTATACACCAGTTCATCCTCCATTCAGAAGCATGCCCTGCACATCTTAGATTACTGGCTTTGATACAGCTACTTTCAAAAACTCAGTTTACGCCAATCATCTTGGGACAAACACAAGTTTCCGCTCCATAGATCCAAATTTTTAATTCCGTTGCTGTAGACAACAGTTAGGATTTGAGAAGTTTCACTTTTGCATAGTAGGCTCTATTGTCCGCTATTATTGTGCTCTTAATTTCTTTTCTGAACTTGGTAAATATGATTGGTAGATATGTTTTATAATGTATTCTGCACTTATTCCTATGATTCACCTTTGGTTAGTTATTTGTTAACGTGAAAACGTTGCATCTCCGGGAACATTCCAGATGCTCGTCTGAAAGATGATCTAATTGTCTGGACTCTAAACCAAAGCGTGTATATGAGAACACCAGATATTTTTTAAATAAAACTATTTGGAAATAATATACCATTGTGTAATAATTTGCAGCGTTATTTTTTTTCTTCACACGAATTCGTCTATTAATAATATCATATCAGATCAGAGGATACGGTTTGGCCTTGCTGATCCGAATGGATCGTCTGCATCCAAAATTAAATTTAACCATTTGGTAGCAAAAGGCTCAAAGAATTTGTTACTTTAATTACCTACAAATTTTACTGCGGACCAAAATATTGAGTTCGTTCTGCAAACTGTAATAATATTCGAGACTACTGAACCAATATTCTTGAGATTTGGCGCCAAAGTCTCAGGTCAAATACCCCAGGATGATTCTCAGAACTCGACATTACCATCAGTCGTTTTGCTGCCAAATAGCGGCAGATTAGAAATTTCAAACGTCCATATCTCAGCCATTCATGAAGATAGAGGAAAAATATAAACCGTTATGGAAACATGATACCAAAGACTAAAAAAAGAAAATTGCATATATAATTAATTAGGAAATAATAAGCCAACCTATTTTAGACTATATCACTCAATTATCAACTTCTGAAAACTACCTCACTTTAAAAGGTTTGAAAAAGTAAAAAAGGTGCTATGTAGTAAGGAGTACTTAAAATATTCTTTTAAATGAAAATTACAATTATTTCTAAAATCAGCATGATGGTATAGAAAGATCAATCTAATTAGGCATTGATAAATTATTTGCCTGCTCTATAATTTTTTGGTGTAATATGCGTTATAGCTTGGCTCGCTTCATAATCGCTACAAAATTACAGAAGTGGCATTTAATTTATCAATCCCTATTCCTAAAATATCACAAAAAATGTCCTTCCACTTAGCTCTAAATTTGTGATAATAATATTTTAAATTCATTTTTTCTCTACAATGTGATGGTTCGTCACAAAATACTAATTAATTAAATTTAATGGATTTATTTACTTTATCGATTTTTATTTATTTGATTACTTTATTATTCTTTTTTATTATTCAACTATTTTTCTGATCTCGTTATGATTTAAAAAAAAAATATAACTGTCAAAATAATAATAAAGCTCAGTACAATAATTAAAATAATTATAATAACCAAATCAATAATAGATTAGTAAGTGTCGCAATTCCAAATGGTTGCTTTTTCAAATAAAATTAAACCCTGCTCTGCTAACTGCTATTTATTAAGCATAATGAAACTAGTCCCTTTAAATGATTTTGATTTGAATTGCAAATCGTGGTAATTATAAATCTATAAATTGAGTTATCTGCAAATGTTATTTCCTTAGTTTCTGTATGGACAACATTTATTTCAGACGGTTTTTTAAAAAAAATCACCATTGATCTAATGATTCGACACCATGGTAGATTACCAAAAAATCATAAATTTGATTTTGAGGATGTTAAAATTTTTCACAAAGAAAAGAATATTTTCAGAAGAAAACTATTAGAGGCCATTACTATGACTGAAAATTTAGAACACGCAGCACAATTTAAAACATATTCAAGAAATACTGATAAATGATGTGCAGAATTACTAAATAAACTGAATAAATAATTTATTATACCATTTCTATATTTTGTAAACAAATATAGTTCCAAAAGAAATCCCCATTGAGTGGGCTAAAACTCTTATTCTCATTTTTAGAGAAATGAATATGGTGATATTTATGTACTCGTATTATATAAGCCATCTAGAAAGTAATATTTTTTTTTTTAATTTACTAATACATGTATGAAGAAAAAGGTAAAATAAAAATATTTTAAACTAAATTTAATCAATGTGAAGATAATAAATTTTTCCCAAATATTAATTCAAAATTTGATTTATCTTTTTCTAATAATGCAATTGTTAAGTATGTGTTGAAAAATATATATTTAAATTCTGTTTTTTTAGAACTAATCTCACTAATAAGCTAAGAATTGAACTGGATGTGCCTATAGTAGCATCTTTAAGAATATTTTATATTCTGACATAGGTAACAAAAAATAAAGTTTAAAAATGACTAAGAAGTTTGTAGAAAAAAAAACAAAAAAAAAACGTCGAAACGTAAAAAAATAAAATAATGACTATTTACAAAGTTTTAATTAATAAAAAAATGTGGGATTAAAGTGGTGTTATCATCTCTTAATCTGTAATGTTTATTTTCATAAAATAATGATTCAAGTTGATTAAGTTGATAATATTCTTAACTTAAAAAAAAAAAAATTGAATCCGGTCGTTAGATACTCGTGGTTTCTTTCTAAAATTCTGTTGTCTTTTGAACACGATTAACGTTTATTTAACAAACAGACAGGACCGGATTTTAAATGTTGGCAATAGCTCAGAGTTTTTGCCGACCTTATTCATAGAGTAGAGAATAACACAGGGAGGCCTTCACAGTATAAAACGAATGGATGGGGTTGGCCCCAATACCCCCACTCTCATCACCTACACTCAGCCCTCTGCTCTATTGTATCGAATAGTTAATTCCACATATCCCTAACTTTTATTTTATCACCTAAAAGCAAGCAGCAAACGCATATTTGTCAACAAGTCAATCGGCTTTCAAGCAGGTGAAGTAGATTTTGTATATTTTGTCAAATATAATTTAAAAAACAAAAATCTAAGCTGTATTAGTGGCTACAAGTGATAACTACTGTTTTTTTTTTCATATTTATTGACTTCCTTATTATCATTATTAAATTAGTAATTGTTTTATTGTGATAATTATTTCTAATAATCTGTTGTGGATTACCTATTATTATTAAATTAATCATTTTTTTTTTATTGAGGCTTAGATGATAAATCAAATGACGCAACTAATGACGCTTAATGAAAACAAAAATTTATTGTCCCTTAAAATAAATGATTTTCGTTGGATATACGGATAAATTAAATATTCACACACAATACAATGTTCAATTTAGCAAAACCAGTTTTAGATTTTTTTTTTTCCGTTGCCTGGAAGCATGCCTGCGTAGCATATACAATTACAAAAAAAATACAATTTCATCATAAGCAGTGCACACAGCATGCTCTTCCTGTCTTAGGTTTGGCCATCGTACTCCACCAGGACCGTCTCTATCGGCATCACTATTACAGCACCCTCTCTTCTCCCCAAGAAGATGGTGGTTTGCATCTACGCCATTTTTAGGTATTTAGAAACTTATTATTGGCAAAGTTAAAAAAATTATTTTTCTTTTCACAGCACTGATTTGGATTTTAATATATCTCGGTTCCACCAGTTATACTTCATATTTAAAATAAATTATGGAATAACCTTTTGTCTGGCACCATATTGCATATTTGCCAGGTATAGTCTGTTATTGTAGAAATTGGTACAATGAAACTTCACAAAAAAATATTTAATCACAAGATAAATTCATGTTACAACATTTTACAAATTCATCACTGTTTTCATTTCTTTAGCACTATCTCTTTTTATTTATTTATTTTAACATCATTCACTGTATATATCATTGTTTTATTTTTATTTTTGTATCTAGTTTATGTAGCCCTTATGAAGACCTGAAAAGTGGGTCGAAACGTCGCTTCCTAATAAATAGTTTTTACTATTTGTGGTCCACTTTTTTTTTTTTATGGCCTCCCTGACCATCTCATTCCTTTATATAAGTTTTACGGTTAATTATTGATTAATTAAATAAGATTTATTGGATAATATTCCGAAGAAAATAAAGATCCAAATTTAGATTATAGATTGTTTCTTATTTTTCTCTGAGACATATACTACCATTTAAGATGCTATAGTATTTCAAATTCACCAAAATCTCTTGATTTTTTTTTTTTTTATCGATTTCTTCATACGTAAGTCTTTTGATCTTTTTCCGTTTCTTTTTAATTCGTAAAATTTTCGATGAATTCACCAAAGTTAATTATTTATCAATTACCTAATAACTATACATGCATATTTCATAATTAATATAAGTTAATGGGTTCTGTAGCTAGCTTGAAGGGTTTTAAATGAAACATGGATACGAGGAAGCAATTATAAGGTAAACCATACACTGCAATAAGCTAAAAGGGGACCGAGAATCCAAAATAATTGAATCACCCCTCCATAACGCCTTTGCTTCAATTCCTCTAACCAATCCCCGGCACACACACACACACGTGGAGTTACAAATGACAAAACGTTTCAACTCCGTGTGTGGGAGAAATCGTTAATGTTTAAACGGAAATTCATTTTCAAAGGCTTTATTACCAAGTCCATTTCCACTTTGTTCGTAGTCTTAACTTTATTCTCGGTATACCATCGTTCAATAGCTTTCAAACGACTGAACAGTTAATTGATTTGAACGTAATTTTCAATCTTCAAAGAGAATCAAACCAACTCAATTATTATTAATGGTGAATCATTCAGATCAATAAATTTGAACTTTGTTGACGTAACATTGATGAAAAGTATTCCAAAACCCGTAAAGGGTAAGCTATTCACAGTAGCTTATCCTAGGGAGTGGATCTTCTGCAATAGATGCTTGAGGTCTATTCTGGGAATTTGGTGGCCCAGAACCATTTCCAAAGAGGAACTACTGGGAAGGACCAAGCAGAGGGGATTAGAAGATTAAATCAGGCTAAGGAAATGGGGGTGGATCGGGCACACCTTAAGGATAAAAGAAGGCATCGCCCGGGACGCTCTTGAGTTGAATCCTCAGGTACAGCGTCGAGTCGGCAGGCCGAGGAAGACCTGGAGGAGGCAAGGAAGTACAATCATACTTGGGTTACCCTCAAGGAGATGGCTCCAGATAGAGATAGATGGCGGAACTTCATCAGGGACCTATGTTCCAAGGAGGGTTAGCAGGAATTAATTCAAGTAAGCCACACTCAAAAATGATAAGCTATTTAATGTACCTTATACTAGGGGATGGCTGGTGGGAGGAAATAAATAAGGCAACATATTTTTATAATATAATATTTATTTAATATAAATATGTAAAACGTTTTAAATCTATGCAAAGACATTACAGAGGATTGGAATAAAAAATATATTAAATGAGGTATTATGCAGTGACAAACTAAAAGAAGGCATACTTATTGGACCTCAAACAAGGAAACTTCTGGGTGTTTTCCATTATCAAGAAAATAATTAAGGAAAAAGAATTGCTTTTGTAAGCAAAGTGAAAGATTTTCCGGGTAATAAGGAAGTAGAGCTGTGAATATCGGGAAAAAAATAATATAGTATACATCGTATCGAAAGTTTTAGAATATATTCAGAGAAAAATATCGATATTTCAATATTTCGGGTATCGATATTTTTAATATTTAAAAGGGACACACACAAATCGATATAATTAAGATATTGCTTTTATAATCTCGACATTTCTGGGACGATATAATTAAGATATTTTTTTTATTCAGTTCATCTACAGCAGACTTTAAATATTAAGAAACAGATTATTTCCTATCCACCTTCCGATTCGTTTAAGTTGTTTTTAAAAAAATTTGGTTAAATAATTGACGATAGTTTGACAAATCGATGTTTCTTGGCTGATATCATTAAGATATTATTGTTATATTATCGATATTGCTCTCCGATATTGTTTCTTTGTGTCCATTTTCAGTAGGATATCTCTTAATTGCCTTTCGATTCGTGTAAGATATTTTTTTTTTTTAATTTGATATAAGAATTAACGATATTTGGAAATATTAATATCTTTCTGATTATAGAATTCAGATATTGTTAAAATTAAGTGCATTTCCAAAAAACAGGTTATCTCCTAATCTTCCTCCAATTCGTTTAGACTTATTTTTTTCTTTTGTTAATTTTGTAAAAATACTAACGATATTTTTATACCGATACTGTTAACCGATATCGATATTTTCCTTTGGAGATTCCATCCCTAGATAGTAACACTATAGATAGTAACACGAACAGATCACACCACAAGTTTTTATGACTTTTGTTTGCCAAACCCGCCGTCCTTGTAGAATTTTTTTTATATATTTTTTCTTATTTTTTTTTAAATATCGGTTTTAAATACTTAAAATTTAATATCTAAATTACGATACATCGATAAAAAAAATATATTGGACAAAAATATAGATATATTAAAAAAAAAAATCAATATATCGAAATTTTTTTAACATTCCTACAAGGAATGTTAATTAAAAATATAAAAGCCTCACAGATGAGCTTTTGAAAGCATATGAAATACTAGAGTGTCTCATGTCCTTAAAAATTCATTTTTTGTACTCCCATTTGGAATTTTTTTTCCAGAAAATTTGAATGAACGAGGATGGAGGTTTCATAAGGGGATCGGGACGATGGAAACAAGCTACTAGAGACGTGGAACCCATCTTTGTTGGGCGAATTCTACAGGTTTTTAAAAAGAGGTGATGCAGGAGAACACAAAGAGGAAAAAGTGAATGTTTCTGTTATTTTATGACATATCATGTGATATATTTTTTATTCAAATAATTCTCAGTAATGCTTTTGCATACATTTAACACGTTTTTCATATTTATAATAAATAAATTTAGATTGTAAAAATATGCAGTATCCTTTTATTCAACACCGCTCACTCTGTAACAAAAAAACTGTATCTGTTAAAGTAATTAGCTAATCATTTTTGGATTTAAGACTACAAAATACTTCATTCTCATCCTATTCTCAACAATGTTACAAAAATCATTTCGACCTGTACATTCATTTCCTTTATAATTTTACGAATATGAAAACTTTCATTTAAATCAGGGAGTAGAACTTAACAGTACTGTACTTTACAGGCAATAGTAAACTGTAGATCTTATGTTTAATAAAGATGGCACGTAAGTTATGAGAGCAAGGAAAAATTTAATTAATAATTAATTTTTTTTTTGGTTATACAAAGATGCATGTTTCTATTATACCAGTGAAACTTCCGTATGTTTTCTTGTCGGTCCAGTTTTCGTGAATTTTTGGTGAAACAGCAATCTATACTTCATTTTTTTAATAACCGTGAAACCTTAAGTTATAATAACGATTTTGGAAAACAAAAAACAATGAAAACAAATGTGTTTTATATAATGTCAGTTTATTAGTTTCAATAATAGACCTTTGTAATCGACCAAGAAAAAAATTATTATAACCCTCGGCAACAAGGTCACACATCACCCCCGAATGATGCTCGGAACTCGACATTACCATCCGTCTATTTGTTTTAAAATGGCGGCCGATTAGAGATTTTATAAGCCCATAACTCGGCCATTTATAAAGATAGAGAGGAAATGTAAGGGGTTTGGAATTAGCATAACAAAGCATTCAAAAAATGTGAACAACAAAAAATCTATATAAATGCTTTTGGTTTATTTCAATAAGTCGTGCACCGTCCAGAGCTTTTCCCTGAGAGTACTGGGCCGGTTTTCTTGAGATTCGGCAACACGACCTCATCCCAGAATGATACTCAGAACTCGATATTGCCGAAATCGAAAGCTGATTAACTTTCCATCAAAGGAAAAAAAAAAACATTTAAATCGGACCAGTAGTAGCTGAGATATAGCGTAATGAACTTCGTAGACTAATTCTCCGGCGCTGCAGGTCATCGTGGCCATAGGTCTCCTGACTTATCAATTGGGCTCCCGACTTCTTGGCAGCTCTCTACTTCATCCTTCCTTGGATTATTTCTGCACTTCCTTTAGCTTCTTGGTATTTCCTTTTTCTTTTCCCACTGAAGTGCACATCTAATATTTTCCTCTGTACCATTTACCCTCTGATTACATGTCCTAACCATCTTTGCCTTCAATGCATTGACAGTTTCTTCTTAACTCAAAAAAGGACAAGCTTCAAATTCTGCTTCTTTAGTGCCCACTGCTTAATTTGGTAGATATCTTTTATAAAGTATTCTGCACATGTTCCTTTCCCGAAATACTCCAAATGCTCACTTGAAAGATAATCTAATTATCTAAACTGTAAACCAAATCAATATAAAAACAGAGAGACTAGATATTTTTGAAATATTACTATTGTGAAATAATAAACCATTGTGTAATAATTCACAGCGTTTTTTAAAACACCGAATTTGATACATAAAGTACCAAAATATGTTATTGTTATCTATTCATTATTTAAACATATTTTTATCTGCAATCTGAGGTTCGTCACGCCTTAAGCAAATATTTGATATTTAGGTTTAAATTAAAAAGATTACTGTGAGTCTCTCGACCAATGTCTCTTCAGTTGCCGAGTGGATGATTTTTATGTTAGTGAGTTTTTATCGAGTTTGATTAGAAGATTTTAGAATCATTATTTAGTCAAAAAATCAATCAACGAACAGTCCGAAAATATGGCTTGTACCATATGTCATAAAATATTGAATTTCCTGAAAGTTTGACTCCTCGGCTGCACCCATACATGCACCCACCACGAGTCCCAATACATAGATCCAAATCGGCAAGGAAATTGTTTGTAAAGAAACAATTTGTTCGTTAGTAATCGGTTAGAACATTCATCAAGCACTGAGGTCATAAGTCCGCAACTTCTTTAAGTTGCTTCGGTATTGGTTCAACGTGAGAAAAGTTTTTGACCTAATACAAAGTAGCGCGCATTGTCCACTAATGCAATGGTTTCTCCATTTATATTTAGCAGTGGACAAGCCCCATGTCTAAGGGTAAAGCTTAATGTATTTCTGTTATTGTTATTGATTTTAAAACACCATCTTTTAGCCTAGTTTTCAACCTGATCTAAGTGTTCTTGATTTTTTTTTAATTTCAATGTCACCGGTTGTAGCCAAATCAGACGTGATACACATCTGAAAATCAATTGACTGGTGTTTTGTGGTGCTGTGGAATGTCTCATGTGTTTATCATAAATAAGAGGACAAATAGAAGAGGACCAAAGACAAGTCCCTGAAGTGCTCCAGCTTCTACTAGATTATAATCAAATGTTCCTATTTTTAATTTTAAAAACCTATCCTGAAAATATGAATAAATAAGCAAACAATAATGTTTGTATGTTCGGTTTAATTTTGATGGAAAACCACGATGCCAAACTTTGTCGTAAGCGTTATCGACATCAAAGAAGAGCCATGGACAATATTTCATATTCCCGACAGTATTTGAGAGGTAATCGACAATTCAAAAGCACGAGAGGAACAATATTTTAATTTGATTATTTTGTTTATTTATATTAATAATTAATTCAATTCTAATATATAATAATTATTTTTAAAATTTGATTATATCAGTGGTCATTAATTTTGAGCTTTCGATTTGAGTTTTTTTTATTCTAATTTTTATTATCATCTTCAAATTACTTAAAGTGTATCACAATTACATGGTTATAAGTGTCATTGTTAATTTGATACATGCTAATCATCATGTCATGCAAGTAAATCGTGCTATGCAAACGTCGGAATTTAATAAGATTGTTTGTTATTAACAATCGAGTGAAATTGAAAATAAGGTCTTGAAAATATAGGAAACTTAATAATTCTTAAAATATTCATAAAGACAGAAAATGTTGATTTTTCTGGAAACAATTCGTATTTTGTTACATTTGTCGATATGAATTCAATGCCAAGTTCAGAGGAGAAACAAATCTGTTTCGTTTTTCCTTTTTTTTTTCCCATGTTTTCCCTTTAAATTGCCAATTGAGAAAAGAAATCCCTGCCATTGACGCTTCGAAATTGGTGGGAATCGTTTTTTTGTTTTTTTTCCTATTTGTTCTCCTGATTCTTACTGGCTTAAAATCATTATATACACGAAATATAAATTATTTTTTTAATGAAATGAGATGAAGATGTGTTTAAACAAATATTTTAAAAAAACGATTTTTTTAAAAATACTTTTTGTCATTTAAGAAACATTAAAAAAAAAAAAATTAATTTGATATCGTATAGAAACGAAATTTCTCCTCAGAGTTTTGATTAGTTTTCTCTTATTTTTTCAAGGAAGTATTAAACCATTCATAAATTCAAAAATATTTTATAAATAGATTTAATACAATTATAATTAATTAATAATATAATAGTTATTATATTATAATTATAATTATTAAAGTTAATAATTATAATATATAATATTATATAACAAATAGTATTATTTGTAGAGCGTTACAATATATGTATACATTTTAAATAGACAATATTCTAATGTCTCTCTACTCGCTAATATAGTCCGTTCAGATTTAATAACAAGGCAGGATCTATCTGAGCATGTCTAAATGTTAAATAACATTAATAACATTTTTAACATATTAAATGTTATATAATATAATATAATAAAAATCCAATAATCACTCCAAAACTTTAATTTGGAAATTATGCATTGGCTAATTCGACATCATTTTCATGGTAGACATAGATGGTTTTGAATTGAAGCTCTTCAATGTCTATAAAGGCTGGCGATAATACAATATAATTTTCTAGAAATTTTATTTCCTTTCAGACTCTAAGTTTTTATGATAAAGACATTAAAAAGCTTTTTTATTTGAAGCATTTTATTGATATCAAGTAGCCTGTTTCGAATTAATAATTTCAGTTCAATTCAATTCCGGCGCTTTTAATGTTTTATCAAAATATTAGCATTTCATTTGATAATACCGTAATAGTTATTACCAAATCTAAATAATTATAATATGCAAAACTAGACTATAAGTTGATATAAAACATTGAACAAAATAATTTGATAATAGCTTTACTGTTTTGTTGAATGGATATTTTTTTCAAAATTGTATAATGTAATAATTTGAATAAATGTATTATTTATTTATCATCATCATATTCTTTCCCTCTCTACCGCTGCGCAGTGTGGGGATGCCCTCTATAGAGCTTGACCCAAGTGTCCCTTCAATTCTCTCCTCCTGCTCCAGTTCAGCCCTCGTTTTCTGAACGTCTCCCGCACGCCTTCTTCCCAGGTGACCCGTGGTCTTCCTCTTGGTCTTCTTCCGTCTACTCTCGTCTCATACGTTATCCTGGCCGTTCTCTCCGTGCTCATCCTCAGGAGGTGCCCAAACCATGTTAGTTTATTTTCTTCAAGAGTGGTTTCTACCGGCTGTACCTCAAGGTTAGATCTTATTGTCGTGTTGCGGATCCTATCTCTTCTGATCCTTCCTTCAATCTTTCTTAGGTATCTCATTTCCATTGTCTGAATCTGCCCTTTGTGTTTTGAGGTAAGGGTCCATGATTCGGAAGAGTAAGATAGGATGGGCAGGTACGTAGACTTGTAGACGGATATCTTCGTCTTCTTCGTCACCTCTCTTTTGTTGAGAAAACCTTTCCGGACTGCGTTGAACAATCTACCAGCTGCTCCCAGCCTTTGCGACACCTCTCCATCGATATAACCACTTTCGTTGATCCAGGCACCTAGATATTTAAAATCCTGCACCTGTTCTAGGACTGATCCCTTCAGTCTCAATATTCTCATAACACGGTGAGGACGTCTTCCTATTCTCATGCATTTGGTCTTATCTGGATTAATATCCATGTTAATGCTCCTCAACTCTTCTTGCATGACATTTACATTGTGTTGTAGTTCCCGGTCATCCGCAGCTATTTATTTATTTATGTAATATAATATAATGCGTTAGCATAATTTATTTATCAACAATGGAATTGATATATGTAGATTGGGAACCTGATGATGAGGAAAGTTGGGCTCGAAACGTTGTTAAGAATGGAAAAATAAAACATTTTTGAATATATGAAGGGCTTAAAAATTCCTTGAAAAATTTAGAAAAAATAAGAGAAAAATAAGTTTTTAAATATCGTGTAAATAAAAAATTCATTGTATTTATTACATTAATATCTGTAATTTACAAATGCGGATGAATCAATGCGGAGAAATAAAATTATACTTTTCAAGAATAATTTTGATTTTCAACCAAAAAAAAAAGGGACCACGAAACGCACTGTAGAAATATTCAACACTAATCAGCACATATAACTGCTTTTTTAGTCACATGTCTATGTTATAGTATTTCATAAGAATTTTTTTTTTTTTTCAGAACCTCAAACGGAAATTCAATTATATAATCTTTATAAATAATAAAACTACTGCCTTACAATTTTCGTAAACAATAAAATAATTACAAATTTAGGTATAAGTTCACTATTTAAAAATAAAAAAATTATATCATCTGAAATTACCAATATTATTTTCTATTTTTTATTATAAACAAAATATATATTAATCAACTGGATGAAATTCATTAAAATAATAATTAAATATGATTTTAATGTTACAGAATTAATCAAAATTAAACAAGCAGATACAATATTTTATGGAAAACTGATTATATTCATTATAATAATACTGCATAAGATGTAGCAAAAAAGTAGAGGTGGAAAAAAGAAAATGTATAATTTAGAAGGAGGTATAAAGGAGAGGAAAATGAGGTGATAAGAAAGTATAAATATTTATGAATTGCAATCCCGGACTATTTAACTTTAAACGATCATTTTAAGGAATAAATAAAAACGTCCAAACTAACCTTGAATGATGGCTATGCTCCAATGTATTTTCAAATAGTACACGCCTACGCCATTTTCAGTTAAGTGTAGGGCTTATAATACAGCAATTCAGTCCGTTATATTTTATATAGGGGTTTTTCAACTATCAAGAGATTGAGCGGATTCATGGATATTTCCTAAAAAAAGTTCTCGAAACAGGCTACTTGACATCAATGCAATGCTTCAAATAAAAAAACTTTTTTAATATCCTTTCATAAAAGCTTGGAGCCTGGAAGGAAATAGAAATTCCAGGAAATCGTGTATTATCATCGTAAGCCTATTAGGTATTGGAGAACTTCAATTTTAAAACCTTCTAAAGTTCTGCATTAATTATTGAATTATTTTTACTAATTAATTAATTTTAATTGTATTTACTCTATTTTCTTAATGCTGCTCAACAAACTGACATTTCATGTGATACAACCGAATGTTATTTAACAGCTGTAATTATGAAAAACGCGGTATTGCGTGACCTGGTACTTGATAACTATAGGGTGCGGCAAAAGTAGCAGACACATTTCTAGGCTAAATAAAATCCAAAGTAATTATATGAACAACAATCCCATGGGCTCAGTATATCAATTACTTTGGCTTAGAATCAACAGATCCTACGCCAACATACACAGGACAAATGCTATAGAGCTAAACACATCATCAGAAAAATGACACCATACTTCAATAGACATTCTAAGCTATCAACCAAAAAACAAATATATATTATATAAAACCATCATACATCCTATAATAACATATTCCACTCCAGTCTGGACTTACATCTACGACTCTATTTATAGGAAAATAGACGTCATTCAAAACATGTATGAGAATTGTAAACAAATATCCTCGGTATATCAGAATTTCAACTATGCTGTCTAACTTACAGCTCCAGACAATTACGGAGTGCACATACTTAATGACACAAAACTTTATTTCTCATAATCCTATTTTCGACAACCCGGTCACAAAAAAATCGGTGGCTCAAAAAGTGATCCTGAATTTGGTTACTAGTTTCCGAAGATCACAGTCTCTCAAAAACGACACTCGGCGTCGCGACATCCATCTCTTGGCACACATGCAAATGGGAAGATACCAGTGTTTTACAATCAATTTTAACACTTACAACAAGTAATAAAAATGTTTAATAGGATTGGAAACCAAATTGCGTTTGTAACCTTTATTACCGAAACATATGATTTAATTTAATTTAAATTTAATTTTTGATGCAAGCTTATTATGACCTTCAAGTAAAGTACCCTATTCGGCTCACCAATTTTAACCAAACTATAGTAAATACATTCATATCGATACAAAAGTCCTATTTACCAAATTTAAAATGTTTTACATTATATTTTAATATAATTTTTGATGAAAGTCTAATATGACCTTCAAGTAAAGTACAGCTTCCGGATTTCCAATTTAGACCAAAATCTAGTATGTTATTTAAATCAATATATAAGTTGTAAATACTAAATTTGAGAAGTTGTTCATAGTATTTTAATATAATTTTTGATGGAAATCAATTATGATCTTCAAGTAAAATACCACTTCCGGTGATCAAGCAGTAGCAAAAAGGGAGGCTCACAACTAGATTTTACAACAATTCTAAATACAAAATTTCAACGTTCTACGGCTAACCGTTTTTGAGTTATGCGAGATACGAACGTACGTACGTACATATGCCACGACGAAACTAGTCAAAATGGATTCAGGGATGGTCAAAATGGATATTTCCGTTGAAATCTGAAAACCGAAAATTTTCGCAATTACAATACTACTCCTACAAGGAAGTAAAAATTGAACATTGCTTTAATTTCTATAAAACTTACGGTCTATTATATATTATTTTGATCAAGTTTTAATTATCTGTTAATTTTTTATTTTTTTCATTTACTTTATTTACTATAATTTACTTTTATTATTTTCTTCTTTACTTTTTTTTAGTAGTATGTATGTTTGTCTTTTTTTTTTGTCATTTTTCTGCTGTTTTAATACTAGCATAAAACATTTATTCAACATACCATCAAATAACTAAATAACCAGAAATTAACTAATTAATTAATTTTAGTTATAGTAATTAATTCGTTTTAGAAATACACACTGATCATTTTCTGAATGGCAGCCACTTGTTGCTCGCGTTGCTTTTTTTAATTGGTCAATAGTGTCATGGCGATGAGGAAAAAATTATAAGTTGGGTGACCGGTTGGTCTAATCGATGTCACCTAGACTCACTAAACTGACACTATCTTTTTAAAAAAGAATTAATTACTGTAACTAAAATTAGTTACTGCAAGTAAAACGACATTTCATGCATTTTAAGATGATAATACAAACAAACAAAAAATTAGTGTACTTAGTTTGGATTTTATTTAGCTTTGAAATGTGACAGTTACTTTTCTCGCACACGAAGTAATATCATCATGCCAAATGAAAGGGGTGTGCAAAAAGCAATCGGTGTAGTTAATGAACGAATCATGGAAAGGTAATCAAGGCTGAAAAATCGAGTATATGCCTGAGCTGTAGGTCGAAACGTAACTGGTAGGAGTGGAGAAGAGGAATAAGTCGGTATCGAACCACTGTGCTCACTAAACCTTATCATTATTATTAATTATTGTAAAATAAAGGCATTTTATGTTTAGCGTAAAAAAAAAAAAAAAAAAAAAAAATACCAACGAAGCCTTATTACTTTTAATCATAAAATATTTAATCAAGGAGATGGTAGAGCTTCGAATGAACTCTTTTTTTATTGCAGCTTACGCTAATAATTTTGTTTATTATTGTTAAATTATTTTCTATTAATTTTTTTTTTTTATAATATTCAATATGATCATCGTAAGTTAAATTAAACCAATCTCAGGTACTGTATTAAGTATCTGTATATATATATATATATATATATATATATATATATATATATATATATATATATATATATATATAGGTATAACTATATTAATTCTTGAAAAATTTTCAATATTTCTTAAATATGTTTTTTTTAAATTATTATTAATATGATTTATATTTCGTTATTAAGATTTATACTTTTTTTTATCATTGAATTGTTTAGTTTATAAAATATCAATATTAGGTATATTGTGAATAATATCTCTTCCTACATTAATTTTCCTTTATTGATAAAGTCAAAAAAATATATATTGTGTTACACATTATAATCAACAATATACCTACCAATTAAAAATTTTAATAAAAAAATAAAAATTTGAAATGCCGTATACCGAAAAAAAAAAAAAAAGCAAAGCAAATCCTAATAATAGCAAAATAAGACCAATAGTTTAAGAGAGAATTTAAATGAATTTAAAATAAAGACAATAGTCAAAGGTGTTATGTGATGGTTAAAGGATGCAATAAAATCCTATATATGTTCCTTAATTATATGTGATAACATGTTCGTTGTAAAATATGTATTTATTTAAAAAACTCACAAAATTTTAATATATAAGGATTGATAAAATCAACCAATAATCTGAATGGTGTAGGTGTGAGATAAAAATAAAACATATGAAATTAACTTATAATTTCTTATAATTTTAAAAATAATTAATTATAAATGAATTAATAATTATTGTTATAATCTAAATGTATTGATGATGGAGAAAAAAAAATTTGAAAAAAAGCAATAAAATAAAATAAATACAGGAAGGGATATTGTTCACAATATACCTAATATATATATAATGCACAATCTTTGAATATGGAACATTTATGAATTGAACGTCAAATAATTGAATTGAAAAAACCAACAATCAATTTTGTTTTACTTAATTTTTTTTTATTTGCTTTATATTAATATTTTATGTTTCTTTCATCTCGTTATTATATTTCCTGTATCCTATGTTCAAATCCTATTTATTTGTCATAATAGTCATAATCCAAATTTATAATTATAAGCCATGCAAAGTGGGCCAAAACATAGGATATCCATTAGATAATACATTATATTTTGACCCCCTTCACCCCACTCAACGAATATCACTTCTAGCAAGGTATTATTATATACCATATCAACATATACTTTGTACCATATTACTACAAGGTCAACTATCTAATCCATAATATATATATATATATATATATATATATATATATATATATATATATATATATATATATCATATTATAATTAATTATAGTAAATATATTAAAATGTGTCTTAGCGATAAATTATAAATCAGAGAACGCTTGAAAATAGCAAATATCAGTAATGTTACGTAATGTAAAAAGTTTTGAGGGAAAATCCAGTATCTTTAATATGTATGAATGTGATTCTTGGATTTCCTATTTTTCGTATTTACCTTATTATTTTCCCATCTTAATTATTTTTTATTTACTCATAATTATTTGTTACTTCAATTTTTTTTATTTTGAATCTTTTTGTCATGTGAATATGGTATGAATATAAACCAGTTTGCTATATTATTTAATCTCCGCAAGTGGCAGATTGTAAATATTTTTTTTGTTGGATTACAGCAATATTAAAACTGCTATGATATCATATAATATATATATATATATATATATATATATATATATATATATATATATATATATATATATGTTATAACCCTTATATTATACAGAGGTTGGCCCACCAGACAGCCCAACGACAGTAATCGAAACAAGTTAGATTCAGACCACGTTGGTAGCCATGATACATGAAAGAAGAAGAAAACCCTTTTCCTGACTCCTTTGAATCCCTCTTGTCCTGGCTCGAAGAGACTATTGAATATAAATTCATTTCAAAGATAGCTCCTGTCCATAAATATATCAATACATTACCCCCTCCTTAGCCCTATCGTGGGGGGGAGAGGAGTGGTAGGTCATATATCATCTGATACATTATTCAGTATAATAAATGTCTACCAAGGAACTCTGTTACACAAGAGGCCTGATTTATCTCGAATCTCCTAAATCACAGTTTCTATTGCCCTGCAATTTTCATCTATCGACAGGTTACAAGTTTGAATTTGTTATAAGCGCAAGTATCTCATTGGACGATGTAAATCGTAGGGCTACAGCGTTCCTAAGGTCAATCATTCATCAACAGATAGAACTAACATCCATTTTTTGTAAAATAGATCACAGGAGACAATGTTCTCAATACTGCAAGAAAAGTATAATCTGTTTGGTGTAACTTGAATCCCGAATAGTTTCTTATTCGGCATGGTTGACGGAGTTAAGATTATTTTTTTAAAGTTTTGACGTATAAATAAATTAATTATAAATGCCTCTCACCCTTCAGATGGATATAAAGCAATTTTTCAAAAAAAAAAAAGTCAAATTTTTATTTTTCTCTACCGGTTCTATTTTATAATATTTTTGTAAACTACCTGCTGAACTCGGGAACACTAAAGCCTCCTTATTACGTCACAAGTAAAATTATCCATAATGATCTCATTGCAGTGGAAATATATCCAATGTCCCAAAACCAAAACTTTTCAAGAGAGGCCATTGAAGTTCCTATTAAGGCTTCGTCTAGGAAGCCTACACTCGACCAATCAATCACCTTATCAAGCACTCAATCTAACCTAAAGCCATCTGTATGAATTTAATATTACATGATGTTGATGAAATTTGTTGATTAACGCCTTTTCACTCAACTAAGTCCCCTTTGAGCGAAGGGTGCAACATAAGAGTATTTGTCACGATAGATTGTGGAATACGCACATAGGAAATTTAGTGTTTCTTGTTTGTATAAGTTTCTAACAATTCGTTATATAACTTATATAACTAAGAACAATTTTATTTTATAACAAAGTTACAACAAAAGTGTGAGTCAGTAGATATATGATCAGTTATCATCATGGCGTACAACTAGATTTTTGCAAGTTTGAACTCAAAATATCTACACAGAGGATTACGAAGATTATTCCTGAAGTGTGGAAGGCTGCCATAGAATTTGTGAATGACAATGTTAAGTAAGCAGTTGTTTACCAATTATCAAAAATTGAAATAATTTATTTAGAATTTACATTTTTTTTTTAAATGTTAACGAGTATAATATATAGGTAGATTATAACTATATATTATATAGGTTACAATGTTTAAATGACCAGACTATCGAGAACAAAGGAAACGGACGAACGATAACTTCATTTCTTTTTTTATAACTTCCATTGATCTTACCGACACTAGCCGGCTTGCATAGAGCCTGTTATATAACTTATATAACCACGTTATATAACTTATATAACCGCGTTATATAACTTATATAACAGCGTTATAAAACTTATAACTTATAAAAACAGTTATATAATGAGGCTTGTTACATAGTGTGAGCCTAGCTTTAGGTTTCACTTAGAGGATAATGTTAGATTTTCCTACAAGATAAGATCAAAAATCAAAAATCGAAAAAGAAAAAAAATTCATATAGGAGGATTTTCTATGGCGAATGATTTGGTCCATGATAGATACCTACCATTCCACTAAAAACTCCCACACCCGCTCAAATATATATTCTGAACCATTTGAAAATAAGATGGCCTCGGGATCTAACATAGAACTGTCATTGTACCCATACCTTCATTAGTCACTGTCCTGCTCTAGTAATCAAGCGGATCATTAAATTGCTGTATTTTGTATTACATTTTCAAATTTCAATTAATGAATTTAAAAAAATATAATATATTCTGAGAGAATTCATCAATCATCGATCCATTAAAACAAAGACCTATCCTTTCGAAATAGAAAAAAAAACAATGTATACTAATGTAACAAAAATTTAATTATGCATAGAAATAAAATATATGAAATTAATTTATAATTTATAATGTTGTAAAATAATTAATTATAAACGAATTCTTAATTATTATTCCTATATGTACTAATGATGGAGATTAATACCTCAAATGCGTTGACAAAATTATGTGAAAAACTATTGTTAGGAAAATTAATATAATAAGGGATATTATTCACAATATGCCTAATTATCACTTACATAAGTCATTTTAACTGGTATGATAGTTTTAACGTTGAATAACATTACATATATTAATAAATATGCGTTTAACTTTAATTTTATCATGCAAATTTTATAAAACCTATAGTTTACAGTAACGCGGGGTAAATTTTTCAAAACGAAAATCGACTGCTCTAAAGAATTAGCGAAGGTGGGAGAAAAGGGAGAACGGGTAAACAAATCATCCCAAACTAAATTCCGTGTCACGGAATTCAAAATATACTTTTCCTCAGGGCAAACAACGGAGGGGGAGGAATATTTAGGAGGCCGGTGCGGGTAGAAATAACAGGGAGAGGACTCGATGAGCAAACAGGTGCCATGATTTGTGCGGCTACCTCCAAATACTCGACAATGGAATTAGAGTTTTCTACGTCCCTTCTTTCTCTTCCGTTCCTATATGCCTGATTAATTAACGGATATTTAGACTTGGAAAAGGTCGGATGGATCCTAGCCCCTAGGGAAATCCGGATTTCCCTTAACCGGATCACCAATTACCTGCAACATCTAACAAACCGTTATAATACACCGGATACACCGGATATGCGATAACTTCGTTTGTACGTCCTATGTTTGGCTCAAATTTAATTATTTCCCTTCTATATTTTAATAATATTCGTGCTTAATTAATTCATCGTACAATTATTGCCAGGGAAAGTTCATTTTTCATGTATAATAAAAGTTATAATTATGTATAGTAGCATAGTTACCTAACGCAAATCAGTGGCATAGTATGTGATAAAAAAAATCTGATATGGACACCACAAGACTTCCTTGTGCGCCTATGAAATTATAAATCGGTGGCTCAAAAAGTGATCCTGAATCACTATTTTGTTACTATATTCCGAAGATAGCAGTATCTCAAAAACGATATTAGGCGTCGCTATATATTGGCTTATACTACTTCTGACGATGCCCTGAGTCACAATTCTGGATGTTTTTTAGAATTTTAGTATCGAAAACTGTTATTTGACG
Source organism: Rhaphigaster nebulosa (assembly GCA_948150685.1). Classification (NCBI taxonomy): domain Eukaryota; kingdom Metazoa; phylum Arthropoda; class Insecta; order Hemiptera; family Pentatomidae; genus Rhaphigaster; species Rhaphigaster nebulosa. Next base: position 41,397,089 of record OX411312.1, on the reverse strand, counting down.
CTTTTATTTCTAAAATTGATAGAGAACCACAAAAACAAAATCTATTATGAAAATTAAAAAAAGTCTATTATTAACTACAAGTAAACTAACACTTCCCGTTATCCGATTTTAATCTTAAAGAAAATCGAGCAGGCTATTTAAATTAATACAAAAGTAATATTTACCAAATTTGAAAATTTTTGCACTTAATATAATTATTGATGAAAGTCTATTTTGGCCTTCAAAAGGTAGGATTTTCGGTTTGTCTATTTAAATTAAAATCTAATAGGTTAGGTTATTTATATTAATGTATAAATTATATATGCCAGACATTGGGGAGAGAGGAAGGAGGGCTGAAACCATACGAAACTTTTGTATTTAGGTTTTGGTATAATGATTCCAAAATCGGTTTACACGTTTAAAAGAGATAATGGTCATGTAATGTAAATTTCATGTATTTCGCATTTACCAATAGGACTTCTAAACCTATATATATATATATATATATATATATATATATATATATATATATATATATATATATATATATATAAATTACATCGATATCTCAACCTGGACTATCTCATGCATCGATATCTCATACAGCTGGAAGAGTATTATTTTAAAACATATGAGAGGAAGGTTACACTTTGTAAACTAATTCATATTGTTATATGTATGTGGTGAACAAACATTGTAATTTTATTTATTCTTTTCAGGTAATATTACTTTGAGTTTGTTGTGATACTGTACCTTACATATTCATGTAATTCTTTTAACATTAAATATATTCTTTTCAGACTAAATATTATCTTGTGCGTTTACAAATTTACAAATAAAATTACAATTCTTGAAAAAAAGAGAAGAACGATGGCTAAGGTTAAGGAAGAAGAACCAAAATTATATGTTGATATAATAAAGAGATGAGAAGATAAGTTCGAATTAGCTGGATTGTCAGAAGATAAACTATTGTGGTTTGTCCTTCCCCTAGAATTTCAGAACCTAGTGGATCATGAATTATTGATGTCAAAGCCAACAATTAAGAGTGCGGTTTGTGCTATTAAACCAATAAATGGTTTTCGAAAGGTAGGTGTTAAAATTGATAATGATTTAAAGAATTGATATTGTTATATGTAAGTGATGAACAAACATTGTAATTTTATTTATTCTTTTCAGGTAATATTACTTTGAATTTGTTGTGATACTGTACCTTACATATTCATGTAATTCTTTTAACATTAAATATATTCTTTTCAGACTAAATATTATCTTGTGTGTTTACAAATTTATATATATATATATATATATATATATATATATATATATATATATATATATATATATATATATAAGTGAGGTAAGGTTATGTGGGTTAAGTGCGTTTTCTGGGTAAGTGCGTTATCGATTCCCAGTCTAAAAGCTGATGTTACACAAATCAGCCATGAGAGCTCGCTAAGGTGAAAATTAACGAGTTGTAAGGATATCAATTCCAACCTGTTGATTAAATTGGATCTTTCAACTTCTGCTGTAAAGCTGCATCGGTATTTATCCACACCTAAGCCTAACTTTTTTTTTCTTTTTTTTGTGGTAAGTGGAAACTGCAGAATCTGTTCTTCAAAATACTTTGACCGTTTTCTAGTTTTTAAACGCTAGTCCACAATCCATAGTACGGTTAAGTGCAGATATCTATTGTTATAGACAAGTGAATGTGGCGTAAGCTTATCCCTTCTATCATGTTTGCTGGGGCAACTCCAGACTACCTCATTGAAACATAAATTCTTATTTTCAAAACGTATATTCAAATATATTCCACATTCCACTTTCATGACTGCCTCTGAACCTTGGAAAATGAGAATCTTTCAATTCATGACATTTTTCGATTATTACAACAGTATAATAATTCTCTGAATCCGAACAAATTTACGCGCCTCAACCGTTGTCTTCCCGATACCTTGTACGCACTTACCCCTTAAGACAGCAAGTGCATACTTGGTACTATTAAATTGAATAATCAATCTCACCAAAGTGGACGTGATTGAAACGTAGTCTTGAATGTAATATTTAAACATGATCTTCTAAGGAATATAAGGTAAAAACTAGTTTCAAAAATAAAAATTTTACAATCATGTAAAGTCGAACATGGTGAAATCTATAAAGCACATAGTCCACGTTACCTCACTCTCTCTATTTGGTAAGTCTTTTTTAGACTGTTGATGTGAGCTGTGCACTCACCCCAAATTAACTTAATATCTCCATTTGGTAAGTCTTTTTTTGGTTTATTAATTTGAGATGTGCTGTCTCTCATCTAAATTTATGTGATCTTATCTATTCTGTGCTGATGATGCCTCAATTGGCGAATGGTTGACTGATTAGTTATTTACAGAAATTTTAGAGGTTTAAGCCTTTATTATGTCTTCCAATATTATCCAAATGAAAAAATATTTTTCACTCATATAGATATCAATATAATATTAGTAAGATAGGGTCAATTTCGGTAATTACATATGTTTTTACTACGTAAGGTGTAAAGTAAACTTTTGTCACTTCGATTCAGGATAAAATTAATACAGCTAGTTTCAGAAACGCACCTTCGTGATGTCGTCTCTCAATGTATGGAAGCCTTTGAATTATACATGGCACGTTAGGGAAAGAGTTAAAAGAGTTCCAGGGTTAGGCATTAATGGAGTGTCACCAGCGTTATGATCTTCGTGGTCGAATGCGGAAGAGCATTTAAAATTAATTGGATGTACAAAGGGAGTGGGAGTTGAAATGCCACTCGATTGATTATCGGTCAACTATAATATTATTCTGAGAACAGCCGAAATGTTCGTAAATAATCTACTTAATTCGATAATCGGTTAGGGCTTTAACAGGCTTTCTTTGTAGTGTTTCACGTGGCTAAAAATTAAGCACACAGCAAAATCTTTCGAAGTGTTTCGGAAATAAGAATTGAAAGGAAGTCTCCTATTATATGGATTATATTCGCATGCATAAGTTTGCAAAGCGTGAATGAAAAAAAAAAAACAACTAATAAATAATTATTAAGACAACTTTGTTCATTATTTGATACAGTGCGTTTAACACCTTCTAGGTAGGATATAAATGTAGCAATTGAGAAGTCTAGAGCAGACTAACTTTTTCACATTGACCATTAGTAAAGTTCCAACGAGGTTTAGCTTTCTTCCTCTGGGCCAGTCTTCTCATTCTGAACTACACTTCTCTTTTTCTTGAAGGCGTGGAATGAAGTGAGAGAAAAACCAACAGGGCTGTGAGGTTGCCCACCATATCCACCCTCAGCACTGGAATTACTTAGGTGATATATATATTTCCTTTCCTTCATGTAAGAGTATTATTTTATATACATATAGCAGATGATTGCAATTAATAAAAAATATGACTACTTTAATAGGAATAATTAATTTACTGACTTGATGGATTCATTTAAAACATATTTTTTCAGAAATCGGTCAGCTAAGATAACGACAAAAGACTATAAAACAAAGAAGTTGCTTTTGTTTATGATAATTAATAATTTTGTATAAATAAGGAAGTCTATAGACATATTTTAATCGATATCTTCGCAAGCTCAACTAGATTTTCAAAGACAGTGATGATATTTTTAAATCCATTTAAAAGAAGAGAGAAACCATCAAATCTTGAATTTTTATTGACTGTAAAGTTTTAATAAAACCATAATATGAAAGAAGGAAAATTTTCACATCCTTTTATTGATTGACATTTATTATTATTCCGTTTTTTTTTTTAATTATTACAAAAATGGAAAAAAGTAAATAAATTGCATCAGGTATTTATTGATTTTCTATAAATACCTGATGCAATTTATTTACTTTTTTCCATTTTTGTAATAATTAAAAAAAAAAACGGAATAATAATAAATGTCAATCAATAAAAGGATGTGAAAATTTTCCTTCTTTCATATTATGGTTTTATTAAAACTCATACATTATTACAGCCAATATGTCGGGGTTTTGCCCCATTTTCAGAATTAAAATGTGCATAATAAATATGTATAATTATAAACATTAAAAATATGTATAATAAAAGTACATGCATAATAAATTTATACGAGTATAGTGGATTAATCTGTTGACCCTTATGAGTTCATTAGTTAATGAATAATATAAATATTTGTAACATTGTTCTTGTTTTTTTTAAATAAATAAAATATAAATAAATAAATGTAATAATTTTTAAATTAAATTATATAGTAGTTAAATCCTGATTATGGGACAAAACCGCCAAACGCTGTTTGTTATAATGAATGAGTTTTAATAAAAACACAATAAGGAAGAAAGAAAATTTTCACATCCTTTTCATTGATTGACGATCCATTTTGTTTATATGCCTTCTACAAGGTTGAATTTTGATATTTTTTTTTTTTAAGTTAATATTAGACATACAAGAAACAATGATAAATTGTTTCTCAATGTAAAAACTTAAACAAAAAACAAAATAGATCAATCAGTTCAAATACCAGAAAGCATAACTTTTCGAAGAGAAAATTTATTTAAAGTATAGTTGTTTCATTTAAATTTAATTACCAAACGAGATTTGTTTTATGGTTCATTATATTTTTTTTTTTAATTCCATTCTTATTAAATAATTATCTAAATTACTATTTGTATTTCGTTTTGTTTTTTTAAAAGTTCGGAACATCAGAATCAATCCTACACGCATTACAGCGAAAAAAAAATATCTGGAATAATAACCTAAGTCAAATAGTTTTTTATTCAATTTATATTGCTATTTGAATATGATTTTGACTTATTTTTATCATATCTTATAAACGTATTTTCTATCTACCAACCTCACAAAATTTATCAGTAAATATTTACTAGAGATTCTTCGAAATTCTATTTCACAATTTAAATTCATTCATGTTGTTGTTTATGGTTTATTATATAATTTATTATAATAATATTATTTATGAAATAGGACTAAAATTTTTACTACAACATCTGTAAGGATGTGTTGCGCGTAGGAAAAGCAAAGTTTTAACTGAGGTATTAAATTTTAATACGTTTAATTATTAAAGTACCACCTATAAACCTTCTTAACATAAATGAAATAAGTAAATAAAAAGAAAACAATCAATAATTATAATTGATAAATTGTTAAGAATAATTAAAACAATTTTTTTAATTAAAAGTAAATTGTTCGTATTTCTATTTTCATGATTATTTTGTAGGGCAGAATTAGGTAATAATTATTAAGTGATAAAACAGCTTTTTCAAATAATAAATTATTTTTGTTCTTGCAACCTTTCTAGGCAAAACTCTTTCTTATCAGACTGAAAAATATAATTTATAAATTAGGTCATACAGTTCAGCTGCAAATTATAAATGGTAGTTAAATTTATTTTTATTAATTGTGTCAGGTTGGATATCTGTAGTGTCATTATTTACCTACCTTTTATTGAAAGGTTTTATATGAGGCATTAAATTATTAATAAAAATTATATTAATCTCAAGGTCAATATTTTATATTAATTGTTTTTTAATTAATTTTATATTATTTAATAAGCATGTTTAAGTTTTTATTTAAATTATATTGTGAATTATTTTAGATTAGAATTATATAGCTATAAAAACGAAAAAACTTCTTGATAACTTGACACAATGATGGTGATAATTCATCTCTCATAGATATAATCCAAAGCCTATAAGTCAACTTTAATTACGAGGTATTTGAAACATTATTAGCGGTGAAACAAGCCGAGGTGTTTGCCGAGCGTTTAACCAACTCAATCCATATGTGGCTTCGGTAAATTGAGACGGTGTTTCACCAGTCAGTTTCGGGAACTTTTAGGATGAAATTGAAGGGGTTCCCCCGCTTCACAACATGGTTCATTATTGAAAAATCTTCTCTAATAATATTTAATTAAAAATTTAATTATCATTAATCGATAGCCCACTTTTCATTGTCGAAAATAATTTTTTAGTTTGTTGTTTAAGTCGAAATTAACATTTAAATCGGTATAAATCTTGTCGCTACCCATTATAATGCTCATAATTTGTTTTTTAAACAATTTTAAGGAATAGTACGAATTTTGAATAATAAAATTTCCATAATGAATAAATAAAAAATTAAAAGACAGAGATGTAATGAATTGTTGTTCATGATACCATGGTTGTATGAATCTATATATTTCAATCCAAGACAGTGAAACATCAATTCCAGTGCAAATTATTGAACTCACAACTATGGGATCTTAAATTTAAAAAAAAACTAAGTAGCAGAGCTCCGTCACTAAGTAATATTTTTACTAAAATACAAAATTAAAAGTATCAAAATGGTGGAGGTAGGTGAAAAAAATGCATGGGGACATTCTCACAGAAGTTGGCACTTTAAACTGGATATTTTTAAAAAAAATTTATTCTTCAAACAAATTTTTTTTTTGTTATACTATTTCTTCAGCTGTCTAAAGCAAGCAATGTTACTCAGATAGTACTATACATTCCAGATTTGAAATACACCTGACCAAAATCCAAGAATCCATGGTTTTGGCGAATAATGATATAAAATGTGCCTAAACATCAGCAAGTCCATGACCAAGATGTCCTGGTAAAGTACAGAGAAACTGTTAATTGACGGTTGGATATTCGTTTTTTCTGTAATTAACTACAACTGTATGAAGAGCATATTGTTGCAAACTACTACCAAAATGGAAGGTTTGTTTTTCAACGTTATATTTCACTATTTCAATTGGATTTTCACTAAAATCACAATGAATCGATGCTTCATCGTAAGCTGAATTTAGTCAAAAGTTTCATCCTCCTGTCAGAGTTTTCATTCATTATAATAAGACAGAGACTTCCAACTTTGAAATTCATTTAAATGAAAAAAAACATAAATTTATCAAAGACTCAGGAGTTAAATTAATACATCACGTTGAAAACAGTCTCAACTAAATATATATGAAGCACTTGAAATAATAAAATCCTTCAAATCCAATCCAGATTTTTGCTTAAATGACCAAATAAATATCTCCAATACTCCAATCTTATATTTATTCCCATCCATAACAGGAAAAACAATTACTCACAGGAATTACTGGAAAAATCTCGACCCTTAAACCGTTAACGTACACCCGTCCTTTCTTCCATTACTAGTTCAGTGCGAGAACAAACAAATACAAAATTTTCTGTTTGATATAATCTACTTAAACCTTGGAGAGTGCCAACATGAATTTGATCTATTTTCTTAATTAAATTCATAATTCATACATGTTTTTATGATACTAATTTATATTACATTTAATTTACTATGTTTAATAATACCAAACTGTATTTTGACTTGCTTATTTTTGAATATTTGTATGTTTTTAGATGCATGACATTCGAAACTAGTTTTCAATTAAAACAAAATTATAGAAGTGGCAAAATCAATCCCTAATTAGATTGATCCTTCTACACCATCATACGGAAGTCAACTGATTAACACAGGGAAATGAACTGCCAGAGGAATGAACATTAAAGCCTTTTTTCCAAGTACTGTTAAAAGAAAAAAAATGACTAGGTGTTTGCTAATTAGCAAAATTAAACAGTGTCATACAAAGCATTCATTGTTGAATAAATAAGTTAAGAAAAGAATTACCCCGTAAAAACTGTAGGGGGCAGGGGAATGAATGCCATTAATAAACAGCCATTATACTGGAGATCATCTCCTTCTGGAAGATTAGGTTTGATAATGAGAGTGAATCAAATAGGTATGTATCTAAGGGGAGGGATCAAACTAACTGGCCATGTGCTTTTCATAATTTTCCCGCCGAAACAGATTGATTGGAATCCAGATTCGAAACTTGCCATGGGAATGAACTTAACCTATGGGACAGTTGAAAAACTTGTTTTTCGGTTCTAGCACCCTTTTTTGTCAAGAAATTGGCAATACTTCTGAAACTATGGGTCATTAAAAAAAAACAGAACCTGTATGCTTAACTGACTCAGAGCTTGGGACATCACAGGACAATGAATCTGGACCACTTCGGGGGTATGTTTTAGTGCATTTATATATAATTTAAAACATTTAAAATGTGTGCATATGATAGCGCATTGGAATCTGTTAAATGTGATGATAGTAAAATTAAAGAGTTCCAAGTACTAAATTCATTAAACAAAGAAACTATGGAGGTTTATCGTCTTCAGATTGAACTTGAAAGGGACAGGATTCAACTAAGGTCGAGAGAGCTAAGTTTATGTAGCTATTCTAGTAGTTCAAAACCAGTATCTGATTTTGACGTTTCTAAAAATATTAGATTAGTTCCTCACTTTTAGGAACATGATGTTGACAAATATTTCCTCCATTTCGAAAAAATAGCACTTAATGTTAATTGGTCTCGACAGTATTGAACAATGTAATTACAAAGTGTATTTACAGGTAAAGCCCGTGATATTTATACGCAACTGTCGATTGAACAGAGCTCCCAGTATGATACAGTTAAAGAGTTCATTTTAAAAGGTTATGAATCAGTCCCTGAAGCAAACAGGCAGAAGTTTAGGAACTATACAAAATTTACTAGTCAAACGTTTATTGAGTTTTCTAGAGAGAAGGAACAATTATTTGATAGATGGTGCGCATCGAATGGAATTGGTCGTAATTTTGATAAGTTAAAGCAACTTATTCTAATAGAAGAATTTAAGGCATTCATTGATAAAAATATAAGTTTATTTATCGAGGGGAAACAAGCGACTAATTTGGAAATGACTGCTAGGATAGCAGAAGAATATATTTTAACCCACTGCAGTGTGAATAACACTTTTAATCTTAATCATAGAATTCCCAATGATCACTTCGGGTGTATGTTTTGGTGCATTTATATATAATTTAAAACATTTAAAATGTGGACTAGTTTTCGTGAGAAGCCTGCTTTAGTAATATTTATTTCTCAGAGTCCTGAGAAATTTTAAATTGAAATAAATATCATGGGACACAAAAGTGTCCACTTCTGGATAGTATATATATATATATATATATATATATATATATATATATATATATATATATATATATATATACATATATATACATTATACATATATATACATTATACATATATATATATACATTGTTACGTATAGTGGGTAACCGAAGGGATAGGTTCTGCAGATAACCTCTTCGCAGGTGATTGTATTTTGATGTTAGCTTCTGAGTTAAGAGAAGGCCTTCTATTTCCTTTGTAATATGTACATTATTATTAATAGAACATTGCAAATTTTATTGTTTTATGTCATATACTATAATACTGTTCGACTAGTAACATAATATATATATATATATATATATATATATATATATATATATATATATATATATATATATATATATATATATATATATATATACATTGTCACGGTAGACAATATATAAAACATATGTGAGAAAAAATGGGGAGGTTACAGTGAAAAGTTTGGAAAAAAAAGGGTTAACAAATTGTGTAAAAAAGTTTTAACTGTTGGCCTAGTTTTGTGCATCCTTATTCTGTACATTGAACCCATTGGGGTGGGATATTAAAGGACTGAAAACTGATTAAGACTATGATAATTAATTCCAGCTGAACAGTGAAAGAGGAATATTTCAAGAGTAAATGATACGAGTGAGTTTAGTTATGGTTATTTGTTATAGCTTATTTTAAAGGAATTTTCTCATCTATTGACTTATTTGCAGATTGTGTAAATATGACAGCATTGAAATTCTATATTTATTAAATTGTACAAAGTTAGACTAAATGTTTTTTTTATTGGTGAATTATTACTAAATAAAATTTTAAGAATATTTTACATTTATTTAGACAAGTCTGGTTGAACCCGCTCCCCCCTCCACTGGGCTAGCTCAACAAATTAGATATCTGACCAAAAAGTAGTACGTTACAGTATATATATATATATATATATATATATATATATATATATATATATATATATATATATATATATATATAATACGACTCCCAAACCCCCTTAATCGTATTCTAGGGGTTATTAAGCGAATATAAAAGGCACCCATAACCCGATGGCATTCGATTACAGTGTAAAAGCCTATTATTTTCTGGGAATAATAAACCATTATTGAGAAAAACTAGCACAAAAAAAAAATCTAAATGCTTACAGAATAAATAAAATATCCTAATAAAATAAAATAAATAAATAGTCTTTTTCATAGAGGCTAGGAAAGCCTGATCCTTACATTTCAAGAGGACGTAGATATTATTTATCAGCAAAAAGACGTGGGGTAAGATTTGGCTTGCGTGGGAAAAGCAAATGGCTGCTGGTCTTTTTCTGGCCTTAAAAGAAAAAGTATTAAAGGCATAAGCTTTAGGGTAAAGTTTTGAGAATAATAAATGAAATTGATATCAGGCTAAAAGTAGAATTCTTGGAAGAACGAAGACTCTCAAGGATTCAACCCATGATTTTTTTTTTTGTGTTTTCAGAAAGAAAGGTTTAGTACCTCGTGGCGTAAGAGATATTTACAGGTAATGGTTGACCGTTTATGGAATCACGGAGCTTGGGAAGGCAAGTTGAAATAGTTCGCATAATAATGAATTTTTATAAACCGTAAAAATGTATTACTTCATATTTCGTTATTTTTAATGAAGCGGGGTAGGCTCAGTGAGCAAGGAACTGTGCTCCAGTTTCCCGAGCCTGAGTTCGAGTCTGGTTTTGGAAGATAATTATTTATTCACTTGTATCAGTGTCGGGAAACCCTCCTTGGGTACACCATCAAATGGGCATCCTTTGGAGTTAGTTCACTTTAACTTTTTCTTGGCAGGGTATTCCATGGGATACCATCACTTTCAAAATAATTTTCTTCCAAATCAATATTATGATTTTTTTATTTTATAATTTGTTATCGTTATTCCACTATCAAAGAGCAGCACTGACTAGTGGAGAAGGTTTTGTTATGTTTATCCATGTTAAAAAAAAAAACAGTTTATGTTACTTTTCTCAGTTAAGGTTCCAACATTGGCATCACAGAAATAGATGGCCAATTTTAAATTTATTTTTCTTTATTATAATGTTTGTATGTTTTTCTATGCTTTTGGGTTTGAAATATCACAATTGTTTTCTCAATACATATGGTTACTATCACTACAGTTGTTTACACATAAACATCTTATTATATCGTTTTTTATAATATATCGAACAATATAAGTATAAGTGTCTCTTCAAATAATTGCTAAAATAAAGTAGTGATTATTATCCATCATTTTTTTCAACTTCACGAATTTGAGGAGCGTCTAATTTTTATTGTTTTTATTTCGTCTGATTATTTATCCTTTATACAAATGTATTGTATTTTCCAATTCATTCAGAACAAAGTATTCCGGAAGAGTTGAAATAATTTTATCCATCCTCCCAAAACCTGAGAGATATTTATTTTTTATAAATATGTATAAAATTTATTTATGTATTATAAATATATATAAATTTTATTTATAATATTATAAATATATATAAATTTTATTTATAATATTATAAATATATATAAAATTTATTTATAATATTATGAATATATATAAAATTTATTTTCATTCATTTATATCAAATTTGTTTATAATGTTATAAATATATAAAAAATATATTTATTATAAATCTATATAATATTTATTTATTATAAATATAAATAATATTTATTTATTATAAAAATAAATAATATCTATTTTTATTTATTTTATTTATATATATATATATATATATATATATATATATATATATATATATATATATATATATATATATATCCAGGAAGACAGGAAGACCTAGATAGAATCAGTGCCTGGGCAAACCTGAATAGATTAAGTTTAAACGCTATGAAAACTCAGGCCATTGTCATAGGTTCCAATTCCCCCCTCAGATCAAATGACACCTTTCCTACTTTAATCCTAAATGATCACCCCGTCACGTTCAGCTCCTCAATCAAAAACTTAGGTATTACTATTGACCAAACCCTTTCCTGGAAACCCCACAACATCTTCTCCCACAACCTACCCGCAAACTCCTTGTGTCCTCTGTTATCATTCCCCACTTTGACTACGGATGTGTGGTATACGGGGGCCTCTCGAATGTGCTCGAGGAAAGATTGAAGCGGATCATGAACTGCTTTTTAAGATTTGTCTTCGGAACCTCGAGACGGGCGCATGTGTCCCACCTTTACGGCGAGTTAGATGGGCTCTTCCCCTGCAACCGTGGACAATATTTCCTCGGATCTTTCCTATACCAAACTATCACCACTCACTATCCTTCCTACATCTATAGCCTGCTACAATTCAAATCCTCGGCCCACGGACAGGAAACAAGATCTCGCTTTTCTGACCTCCATACTCCCTCAGACAGAATGAAAACATTCGAATGCTCCTTTCTCGCCCGCTCCTCTACCCTTTGGAATTCCCTTCCTTCTAATATCCGGCATGCTTCTTCTCTATACTCATTCAAATCCCTCCTTTCCAACCCTTCTTTCTCTCCAAAATGATGCTCTCTAATTGCGAAATTTCAGTTTAGGATTAACATCTGGATCACAAGTGAATAATAGTTTTTTAATGTATAAACATTGCTAATCAATCATTATTTTTGTATTTTTCATTTTCTCTGTTGTTTTTTTTCTTACTTTTTCATGTTTTTTTTTCTTGTTTTTTTCTCTTTTTTTTTTGTTTTGCTCAAATTAATTATATTTTTCGATAAAAAAACTTATTTATTTGCTTATTTATTTTACTGAAGATATTGTAAAAATTAATTGGTCTGTATTCTATTGTCTTATTTGTTCCTTCATGTTATTCTTAAGGGACCTAGTCCCAGAATAAAGTTCTTTTATCTATCTATCTATCTATCTATCTATCTATCTATCTATCTATCTATCTATATATATATATATATATATATATATATATATATATATATATATATATATATATATATATACATATGAACCCATAAACGCGTACTAAATCAGATAAAAATATGTTTATTTCGAATAAGTTCACACACGTATAATAAATAACAAATAATAGCTAAAGATATAAATAAATATGTAATATATAATATATAATAAATATAAAGGTTAAAAGGTGGGATCAAATATGGGTGAACTCAACCAAATCACCTAGCTTACACATATTTATACCCCATATTACATCACAAAATTACAGAACTATACACAGTAATGATTACAAACTAACGCAACTACTGACAGAACATGGAAACACAAAACAATATCTCAAACGGTTCAACATTATACAAACAGACTTTGCGAAGAAGACGGACAAATCCAAAATTTTAGACATATACTTTATGATTGTAAATTATTTGACAAACAACGTTTTCATTTGATTAAAAGTATAATTCTCAGAAATGGACAATGGCCTGATGCAGAACAAAATTTGCTTTCTAAATTCAAGACAGACTTGCTGAAATTTATTAAAAATATAGACTTTGACTCACTGACCAAAGATGGGCAGCGTAGGTGATCTCTTGTTGGCTATACTTCATTTTTATTTATTTTTATTTTGTTTGTTTGATTTAGTTTTGTTTTTATTTCAATTAAACCACTAATTATGTATGTATTAAACCACTAAATATGTAAATTTGATAAATCGAACCAATCATGTAGTATGCCTCTAAGGCATGGAGCATGTAAAAAATAATAAACGGTCCTTATGTGGGGTTACCATGTAAGGAAAAGATGAAAAAAAAAAAAATATATATATATAATATTTATTTATACATATCTTTGGGGAGATATTTATTGATTATGATATAAATAATAACTTAAATACATAACTTTTTTTTTATATAACTGTTTTAATAAATTTTATTAAACAGTTTTGTTATTTATCCCAACTCGGAGTGCAACCTTATTTTGGCATCAATTTCCCATTTGCCTGGAAAATTCCAATTTTCCAAAATGTTTTTCATTTTTCTATGAATTAAGATATTAATATAGAAAAAAAAAACTATCCTACAAATCACACATTGCCAAGAAAATTGTTAAGGTTTAATTTTTTATAATACATTCTAATAAGTTCTGTTTGAGCTCCTTAATTAATTATTGCTCATTTTAAATCCATAATAATCCATAAAGCGATAATCTCCTCTCTGTCAATAATCGGGTTCATTCTTCCGAAACAAAAATATCAATGAATGCGTTGTTATTTATCGCAAACTAAATCGAATAACGAACCAATTATTTTTAAAATCAACAGGTTAAGGTGAAAATCAATACAGATTTTGCTTGTAAATTGGAGAGAACGAATTCGAGAGAATAGAAAGGTAAGTTAATCTGGGCGAGCCTGTGGGGAATGGGGCAGAACTAGAAGAAATAAACTGACCCTAATACAGGTTTCTCTGCCTTTCTCTCCAATAGATGTTCAATTAACCTTTTCTCTTCTCATCTTTATTTACTTACCTTATACCTTTTCCTAATCATTTAAAATAAACTCTTCCGCTTTATTTTTCATCTATTTAATAAATGAACCCGGTAGAAAAAGATAGTTCTGAATAAAAGTCCAGTACTTACGAATTTAATGGAGTATGTTTCGGTAACTTTATTCTGACAATATTTTAGGTCAGCTCAGGTTTGATCCTTTTAGTGCCTTATGAATTTATCGCTTTATTGAGCATTAATACGACATGTGGCCGAGCGTTGTCGTGGAGCAGGATTGGTCCCCTTCTGTTGACCAATGCGGGGCACATACGATGCAGCTTCTGGTGCATTTCGTCGATTTGTTGACAATACTTGTTAGCCGTAGTTGTTTCGCCCGGATTCATGAAGCTGTGATGGATGAGACCAGCCGCAGACCACCACACAGTCACCATAATCTTTTTTTTAAGTAAATTTCGCTTGGGAAAGTGTTGTGGAGCTTGATCACGGTCCAACCACTGCGCGGAACGTCGCCGGTTGTCGTAAAGAATCCACTTTTCATCGCAGGTTACTATCCGGTTGAGAAATGGGTCGCTTTTGTTGCGCTGAGAAAGAGACAATGACACTTCGAAACGGCGGTTTTTCTGATTTTCCTTCAGTTCGTGTGGGACCCATTTGTCGAGTTTTTTTTTTTTCCAAGTTGTTTTAGATGATCCAAAACTTTTGGATGAGTGACACCTAGCTCTCTAATCGTTGAGCGCGGTTCTGCTTCAATCAATGCCTTCAACTGGTCGTTGTCAATCACCGATGGACGACCACGACCTTCTTGATCTTTGAGGCTCTCATCTCCACTGCGAAACTTCTTAAACCAAAGTTGAACCACACGTACTTGAACAATGTCTGGCCCAAACGCATCGTTAATTTTTCGAGCAGTCTCGGCCGCTTTAGTACCCAGTTTAAACTCGTATAGGAAAATAGCCCGGATTTGCTTCTTCTCCATTGTCTATTTAAGAGCAAAAAAAACAACACTTAAATCAACAAAATCTTGAAATTTTTTATTCAAAATACAAAGCAAAGTTAGCGCTTTGAAATGATATAACACACTAACACATAAGTCCATAACTTATCTTAATATCAACAATACAAACATCAACAATATAAAAAACGAAATTGTTTTCCTACCAACCAGATAAAATTTATTTATTTTGAGATACATAGAGTTCTCTCACAATGCGAATATTAAGACGCTATCACATTCACTGTATATATACTATACAAAGTGTCCAATATAAATTGGCTCAAATGCTTCTTATGGCCAAACGGATGATCTGATCAAATAATGCCATTGGAAAAAATCGTAGGTCTATTTCCATAGTTCCACCAACCTCTATAGCTTTTTAAATTTGGCAAGATAAGGTTAATTACAGTCATTATTTCAGTAAAAATTGAACAAATTATTATACTTCTCATTGTCCATTATAGGTGCGAAACAGGGCTCCTTCCGTTTAAAGAGCGATGCCTTATTTGGAAATAAAGTATTAGATTGAATATTTGGCTTAAAGCAGAAAGAGTGGACAGTAGAATTTAAACGTATGCATAACGTATAAATAGTATGTATAATATAATATAATACAATACAATACAATAAAATACAATACAATACAATAAAATGCAATGCAATGCACTACACTACACTATAATATAATATAATATAATATAATATAATATAATATAATATAATATAATATTTTTTTTTCCCTGTAGGTACTGGAGGCCATGGAGATCTTTAACCGCGCAATGTGGTCTTCTTACTTTTATCACTTGCGGGAGCACGGATAGCCTTAAGGGAGAGGGGGGTACATCTTACCTTACGTTGCTGCGAACCATGGTTTCCATGGTGCCACGGCAGGCTACCCACAGCTGCATAACAAGACCCTTTGGGTCCAATTCAGCAGTGTCCTTCCCACCGGCTAACTCGGGTTCAAGAACAGTGACAAATCGGTCTAGATCCATGGATTATGGCTGATCGGAGTCAGCAGGCGCACGAGGGCCTATATTTCTTTCTCCAAAGCAGGCCGTCCAAGGATCAAACCTACGGACGGCTATTAGTCGTTTTGGAAAAGCACAACGCGATTCACAATTTTAGGTACAATGGGGGAGAATTATCACTCCAACGCCCGGTCTATGTGAGTTGCTTCCAGTAGGCTGACGGACCTCACATGCCCGAGGGTAGAGCTAATTGCCTGGAGAATCTCTGGCTACGTGGCATTTTCAGCGAGGCGGTCACGCGAATCGACCGGTCATCAATCCAATTACTGACCATGCTCGGTGTTGATCAACTTTGATTACCGATTGCAAGTCCGGCCCCTATTATATATCCCCAAGGATGCTAAGTGATAATAATATTTGCCAGAATTTATAGTATTGTTCATTTCTATGATTAAAAAAAAAATTACATATAATTATATATGGATTTATTTAAACACGATAAAAAATGAGTTCAAAATCAAAATACATATTATTTGTACTACTAATTACATTAATTAAGTAGAAAACAGAATTATATGATTTATACATTATTACTAAAGCTATCAAAATATGTTATGAACAGATTAATTTTATTCACTTCCATCACTCTTACATTTTAACAAAAAATTTAAGTTTATATATAGGTTTTTTTAAACATAATAAAAAATTAGTTCACCAACAGAATGTGTATTATTTCTACTACAATTAAATTAATTTTGCAGAATCAAATGATTTATGCCATTGTATAACTGATTCCAAAAAAATATATTATAATATATAATTTTATTTACTTCCGTCATTCCCATGTCCATAGCGTGTAAGCGATTCTCGCAA
The DNA here is from genome assembly GCA_948150685.1 of Rhaphigaster nebulosa. Classification (NCBI taxonomy): domain Eukaryota; kingdom Metazoa; phylum Arthropoda; class Insecta; order Hemiptera; family Pentatomidae; genus Rhaphigaster; species Rhaphigaster nebulosa. Next base: position 41,379,878 of record OX411312.1, on the reverse strand, counting down.
ATTATTTTCGAATGTTTCCCTCCTACAAACATTGAAAACTTTTCGCATGATTTTGTTTATTTTTATTTATGTTCCTCTAAGCCAGTTTTTCACGGGTACTGTAGCCGAAGATGTAGCGGTCTATTTAATTTCTTCAATAGGTTTTTTTTTTTATAGCGTACACTTAGAAAATTTTTCACATCCAACGGAAGGTTTTATATAGAGTATTCTATCAAAAGTCAATAGATCCACTTTTGATAAATTATTATCGGTGCCTCTCATGGAGATAAGACAATTTGTATTGTAATTAAAAATGTTGATTTGTAACACCTATTTGACAGAGAAAAATTTAAGCTTTGAAATAAACTGAATAATATTTAAGTATAGAATATTAATTCGTAAAAAAAAAATCTTTGTTTTCCATAAGTTACCACAACACAGTCACCATAATCTTTTTTTGATGTAAATTTCGCTTGGGAAAGTGTTGTGGAGCTTGATCACGGTCCAACCACTGCGCGGAACGTCGCCGGTTGTCGTAAAGAATCCACTTTTCATCGCAGGTTACTATCCGGTTGAGAAATAGGTCGCTTTTGTTGCGCTGAGAAAGAGACAATGACACTTCGAAACGGCGATTTTTCTGATTTTCCTTCAGTTCGTGTGGGACCCATTTGTCGAGTTTTTTTGTTTTTCCAAGTTGTTTTAATAAGATATAAAGCTCATCTATAACTTCTTCATCAATTCTTGAGCTAGATTTTTTAGAAATGTAGTTTCAGTTTTCAAAAAAACACAATATCTATCCTAAATTCCAAAACTGGTGAAGGAAGGCTCACTCATTCATTTTATACAACCAACAATTACAAATACATATAGCATTTACATTTTACTAAGAGTTACATGGGTGATTAATTAAATAAGAATAAAAAAAATATTCAAACTACCTCTAAACACTCCTAACTACTTCTCGTATTTAGAAACTAATATACTCCCTATTTTTCTTTACACTGTAAAGCTGCACTTAAAATATTTACAGAAATGTCATTCATTGCTACAGCACAGATATTCTAATACATATATATATATATATATATATATATATATATATATATATATATATATATATATATATATATAAAGTCAAAGAAAAATATTTTTTTACAAAGTTTGGGAAAGTTTTTGTAGCTCATAAAACATTTCACTAGGTAATTTTGACAATGTAAATTTTATTATAAATGAGGTTACCGAATAAAATAAAAATAAATAAAAATGAATTTGATGAACAAATATAAATCAGCAGGACAGAATCGCTAATATCACAAATTGCATGAGCAGCTAAATTTTCAACCAGACTTACTTAGTGATACAAAATTGGGCTCTTCCTCGATCAATTGGATATTCAAAGTGATGAATGAACTGTTATATTTAAATAAGCATAGCTTTCATAATCAGAATAAATTATGCTCGCTGTGTAATCTTACAAATAGAGACGAATACATTTACCATTTTATAGCAGTTTGCCCCATTCTTGCTGAATTTACAATAAAATATTTTAATACAAATACATTGTATGAGGTAGAGTTGTAAAGTTATTTAAATGATAAAAACTGGAATAGCATTGCTGGCTATATTGTAGAATAGCCTGGAACTACAGATATGAATTAGTTAAAGAATTCAATTATTAACTTTAATAATAAATATTTAATATAGAATATCGATTTAAATATATTTTTGTTTGACTTTCGTATGATTTTTGTTAATATTGTTAAAATGCAGAAGCATTTATTCTTTAAAATAAGATGTAATTTTATTTTCCTAGCTTGTTTTTTTTGCATATTCCCCTCAGACGGTTATTGACATGAGGTACCTATATCTTTAGCTATTATTTGTTATTTATTATACGTGTGTGAACTTATTCGAAATAAACATATTTTTATCTGATTTAGTACGCGTTTATGGGTTCATGTGTATATATATATATATATATATATATATATATATATATATATATATATATATATATATATATATATATATATATATATATATATATTCCACGGAATTCAATAAAACATCATCTTTGACAGAAAATTGAAAACTCCTATTGAGATATAGTAACTACCAGAAATCTAAATACAATGTACAATGAAGATAATAAACTGTCAAACACAGCAATTACTGACTTGTGACCCCGGTTCTGGATAATATATAACAATAATAATATATGAAAGTACGGATGAAATGTGATACATTAAATTACTTGGTTGTAAATATAATGTAATTTTTTTTAATTAGAAATAGATGGTTTGATTTTTCATAAAAACACAACTTTCATAAAGGAGGTTAAAAAAAAAAAAAAAAAATCCAACAAATTAATGAATTGGGTTGAAATCAGTACACATGATATTGGAAATCCTTCACTGGTCACTGCTTAACTAATGCAACCGTCAAATCAATCATTCAATTACTCCCATGTAATGCATTTTGGACCATAATCAATTTCAGCGTTTATTGATATGGATTGTGAATGATATCATTATTGATTCGCTAGGAATCGGAGCAACAGATGCAGCAGGTCAACTCGGTTATCTCACCACCTCAGTGAGGAGATGAATTTGTGAAGTGGTGGGAGTTATTCTGGAAAAGTTAACAGGCTTGCTCAACAGAGTGTGGCTAGAGATGTTCAAAAAATATCGATATTTTTGTCCGATTTTTTTTTTATATATCGTAGTATCGATATTAATATTTGGATTTTCAAAAAAAAAAAGAGAAAAAATATTAAATTTATAGATTCTATAAGGACGGTGGGTTCGAGAAACAAAGAACCATAAAAACTTGTGGTATGGTGAGTTCGTCTTGCTATCTGTAATGGCTTTGTTCTGAAGATGGGACGTCGAAAGCAAAATATCGATATCTGTGAACAATATTGATATTTAAAAATATCCTTAATATTTTTCTAAAATTTAAAAAGAAAAAGTCTAAAAGAATTGGAGGAAGATTTGGAGATAACCTTTTTCTTGATATTTAAATTGATATTCTTAATATTCTTGATATCCTGCTGGAAATGAACTCTTTACTGAGGAGTCGGTGAATGATGATTGGTGAATTTCCCGCGGATAAAGGAATTCATATAGAGCTGAAAGGCGTCCTTGGTCCTTGGTGTCCCAGAAAAAAAGGAATAGAGGGAAGAACGATAGACCAGAAAATAAAAAAGATTTCTTTGAACTAGATGCAGAATGGAATCGCTGCTGAAACTCGCATTGTCGGAAGAACAGGAGACATGCGTAGTCTTTAGTAGTACTCAGAATTTCCTAAGAGTTTTGACAGATGTCGACCCATTTTGGTATTTTCGGTTTGTCAAGTTGTCGTAAATACGATTGTTTTCACGTAGCCTCCCCCCTGTTAAAAGGTGATTATTTACATAATCCTTCTTAATGAAGAAACAGGTAGAGCGAGAAAATGGGGGGGATTGTGTGCCGTTTCTCCTAATTGGTCTCCTCGGCTGTGTTGCCAGCCGGGTACGGGGCTTATATTAAGTCCCCTGACGAAGGAGGGGGGGAAAAAGAAAGAAAAAGAATCCATGTCGCCCTCCCCCCTCTCCGCGAAACCGGTATCCTTTCGTGAAAATGAAGGAAACTTCTTTCATTTATAATCTCCATGGCTGCCTCTTGTTCCCTATTGTTAAACGACCAATATTCGTACGCATGGAGCTTATGCTCAAATTAAATTTCGCTTAGCCTTGTACTTTCAGTTCCTTCTATACGTGGAGTTATTAATGTATTCTTGTAAGGTATTTTTATAAAATGACAATAAAGTGACATGTTAATTTATGAAATAAAATTATTACTTTTAATATTACAACCGTTCTCTTTTCTAGCTCCAGGACCATTTTTAATTTTTATAAAAAAAAGCACCTGGGCACCCATACACAGATATTTTATTTAATCAGTTAGCGTGTATAAAAAAAATACAATAGTTTTATGTTGTACAGATATGTACTTCACAATAATTTGACTACTTTATTAAACACACAACAATCTCAATACAAGAAAGATCTTAAAAATATTATACAACACATGTACAACAAATTATATTTATGATAATTACAAAAGTAAAATATCTGATGTGGACAACACATGACTTGCTTGTACTCCTATTAAACTATAAATCGTTGGCTCAAAAAGTGATCCTCAATTTGGTTACTAATTTCCGAAAATTGCAATATCTCAAAAACGAAATTCGGCGTCGGGACACCCATCTATTGGCACACACACATACTCTTGTTTCTGGAGGTTTCATTCCGTTATTAAATGTCGTTTTTTTTCAGTAGGTAACTAGTTTCCAAGATTTTTCTTCATGTTCCGTGACAACATTAAAACTGTCAATATCACTGGATAAAGCATTAGAAATCGACAGTTTCTAAATTTTAAGCGGAAGAACCCACCTAACTTATATCTTATTCTCCTGCTGCAGACTTGTTCATCGCACAAATGGGGAGGAAAACCAGTATTATATGCCCAATATTAACACTTAAAATAAGTAATAAAAATGTTTAATTAGAGTTTTAACAAAATCGCGTTGGTAACCTTTATTACCGAAACATATGATTTCTCCATTTAATTTTAATATAATTTTTGATGTAAGTTTATTATGACCTTCAAGTAAAGTACCGTTTTCGGCTCACCAATTTTAACCAAAATCTAGAAAATACATTCATATTGATATAAAAGTCCTATTGACAAAATTTTAAATGTTTTACATTATATTTTAATATAATTTTTGATGAAAGTCTAATATGACCTTCAAATAAAGTACCTCTTCCAGTTTTCCAATTTAGACCAAAATCTAGTATGGTATTTAAATCAATATATAAGTTCTAAATACCAAATTTGAGAAGTTTTCCAAAGTATTTTAATATAATTTTTGATGGAAATCAATTATGACCTTCAAGTAAAGTACCACTTCCGGTGATCAAGCAGTAACAAAAAGGGAGGTTCACAACTAGATTTTACAACAATTCTAAATACAAAATTTCAACTTTCTACGGCTAATCGTTTTTGAGTTATGCGAAATACGAACGTACGTACGTACAGACGCCACGACGAAATTAGTCAAAATGGATTCAGGGATGGTCAAAATGGATATTTCCGTTAAAATCTGAAAACCGAAAATTTTCGCGATTACAATACTTCCTTTACTTCGTACAAGGAAGTAAAAACAGAAAATATAACAAATGATCTGCAACAAAGCATTAAGAAAAATCATCCACAGTTCATTTTATTGTCACTTCATTTTTACTAAAATATTTAGAATCTTAATTTAGTGAAAATGAAGGAACAATAAAGTTGGAAATGAAATAATTAATGTCGATTGATTTCTTATTTTTTTTTCTTTTTTCTTTTGATGTGATCTGACTAGAATAAATTACCGCAGTTCATTAAGAAAAAGTTAATAACAATGCTAAAATGAATAATAAAAAAAAAATATAAAATAATGAAACATTATTTCATAAGTGGTATCTATTGTAAGTAATAAGACCTTATTTTAAAAGCTTGGCTAATAGACCATAAAATCATCTTAAAATAAGATATTTAAGGAGTGGTAAGAAGCAAATATAATTAAGCGGAATCAATTTATTTTTATAATTATAAAAAATAAATGGATTGGAAAATAATTGGCATCCTGTATTTTTCTATCAAACTATTTTTTCAGTTTGTTTTTTTTATAATATTACAAACTCATTATTATATTAATATGTATATGTATGTATTAATATGTATATATGTATATATGTATATATATATATATATATATATATATATATATATATATATATATATATATATATATATATATATATATATATTATAGCGTTAAATATTATTATTCAATCAACCAAAAGCCTTTTCAAATTTTTGAACACTTTCTTGTTCCAAATCTCTTGAATATAAATATCGCATTTAATTATTACTTTTTCTTCCCTATTTACGAAGTATATAGTAGTGGTGAGTATTGCGAACATGAAAATTTTCGAATTCGATTTTTCAATGAAAATACACGTTTTAAGGTCCTCTGAGTCCAAATAACCAAGTTTCACAAAATGGTCTGTGTGCTGTATGTCTTTGTGTATGTGAACAGCTCAAAAACGAAAAGTTGTATGATACTAAAATTATGTATTTAAGGTAGGCACATGCATGTTATGTTACATCATCTTTTTCGTCAAAAGCGGCAAACCGTATATAAAAGTAACCGTATATATAAGTACCACTTTATATAATCGATTTTACACTTTTTTACAATTTTATCGGAAACGACTCTAACGATTTTGATGAAACTTGCCTAAATTATTCTTCATAAAGGCGTTTAACTTTTCATTTATGTAGTACACCACCGAATATATGCAGAGAAAGTATGAATTTTATGGTAAATTATGTATAGAATTGTATGAAAGGTAACTAAATTATCTAAAAAAAATAATAAAAGAATTATCAAAATCAGACCAGTATTAGCAAAGATACAGCGCATCGGACTAACCGGAAGTAGCTATTATATCATGGATTTTACAATTTTCTCGTAAATGGCTCCCACGATTTTGATGAAACTTGCCTAATGTCTTCTCCTTAAAGGCCTTTAATTTTTTATGTGTGTAGTATATCAACGAAAAAATGCAGGGAAAAAAGTTATTATGAAAAGACTATTTTATTTTCGCTTAATTTATAATTTATATTAATTTATAGTGAATTATGTATTAAATTGCATGAAAGGTTATTAAATTATCTAAAAAAAAAAGAATCATGAAAATCGGACCAATATTAGCAAAGATACAGCATATTTTATGAGGAGTACAAGACCCTAGATGGATAACCGAGCGCATCCAAAAGGAGACGGAACCTCCTTCCACCAATCCTCCAATCTGTTGTCAACAATACGCTCTTTAATAATGTAATTTAAGAATACAAAAGCAGAAATTAACTTAATAATTTCTACTTTTATATTATTTAATGGAAACAAAATGTTTCCATGGAAACTAAACCGAAACTTTTAAAATATATTTTCAACTTGACAAACTTAAAATATATCGGTAGTGTACAGAATTGTACTAAAATTGTTTAAAAACTGTTTTATTGTATTTAAGTTGGAGAAGATGTGAAGAGGTGAATGCTGCTGAGTATTCTTTATATGAACTCTTTAAAATTATATTAAAAAGATAATTATTATACGACGGAAAGGGATAGTTGTGTGATGAGCGCATCGCACCAGATTTTTTTTTTGTAATGACATACTACAATTAATAGCTGAACTAAATCTCAACAAATTAAAATTAACCTAGTTGAAGAATTAAATAAGAATTTTCTTTATAAGGGAAAAATATACAACAAATCGTAAAAATCTTTGAATTTTAATCATTTTGAAAAATGGAATTTAAAATTATGACTAGAGTCGTTTTCGATAATCCATCGTAAATATGTGTGGTTTAAAAATGGAAAGATTATATCCGAACCGCTATTAATTAAATGAAAACATAAATAGTCTTATTTAAAATAAATATTTTTAATGAATATTAATAACTTAGATAGCAGAATTGCAGGGATTAAGTTAGAAGGATTTCGAACACTGAATGGCCCAGTATGCGCCTATATAATTACATTAGAAATAGATTTGTAATCATAGGATAATTATTAATTTGGAATCTCTCTGGTATAATGTGCCTTATAAGATTTATGGCTGAAGACAGGTTTATTGTCTATTAAAAGGAGACAAATATTCAACTTGACTAAGTGAGCTTTAGATGGAAGATAGGACTAAGTCCAACCGGGAGGCGGCTGTTGGTTGTAAATTCCCCCCAGCGATATAGTCGCCCGCAGTTATAGAACCCCTTCCCCCTCCCAACCCTCCTCCATAGAGGACTGGGGCCACATCTTAATGCCCTACTTGGATATCTTAATGCCCACTGACCCCAATATCCCGCTCTCATAATGACTTCATAAAGGGAATTTTTGTCTTGTATTGGTCTGGAATTTTTATTGAACATATCAGATATGACTCAGCTATTTAATAAACAACATGTGGCTTACCCATTTATATGTTGATGTATCTTTTATTAATTTTAAGGTTAAGAAAAAAAATTCATAACCCTTGTACGATAATTGAGTATTGTGGTTAATATAACATTTATTATGAGTTATGAGTTTTTTCTTCATCGAGGTATCCTTTCTTCCCGGCGACTTCTTCAGATAATGATGTCCTATAGAAGATATTGGCAAAATATGAGAAAGAAAAAGATATTAGAAGATTTAGCACGTGTTGGGTCTAATGACCAAAAGAAAAAAAAACTAAAAAGATTTTAAAAGCAAAAAACACCCTTCACATACAACGAAATTTATTCTCAAATGTTATCGTTAAATCTAATTACGTAATAGGCAATCGATCAATGGGCCAAAAACAAGTTGAAAGGAATTTAAAAGGATTTGGGCACGATTTTTCCAAAAAGGAAAATTTTATCCAATCGCTATTGATATTTCAGATACGAACAGGGTTAGAAAAAATATTACCTAAACCTTTTTTGAAGAGAATTCAGTTTACTTTGATTTTGTAAAGAAACATTTTTGCTCTAAACCTCATATTTGAGAAAAAATGAAAAAGTTCCGTTTTCCAACGCTTCTCATCCCCTCTCCACGAAAACCGGTGCTGGAACCTCTGGGACTTTTCAGAGCGTACTAAGGGGAAGGGGTAACAAACATCGTGGGACCATCAGACCTTTGTTGTTTTGATGTCTAGGTTTGGTCATTTTTTTTGCCTAAGAGAGTAGTTATCTGGAGCCAGAGCAAGGCGCCTTTCATCTGAGAACAAAATATTCCTCCATTCAGGCAACAATCAATTTTCATGATTTCTTGCCCATTGAAGGCGCTATTGCCATCAAGCTCAACTCAAGGGAAGGTAACCTAGGGGTCTTCTAGCCTAAAGTTTAGCACCATGACAACGTTTGGTCTCTTGCTGTTTTCCTCGTAATATGCTGCAACTGACGTTGTAGGTCCCTAGCTCCTGAGTTTCGGTTCCTTTTCGGCACTTAAGACAATAAAACGATTGGTTTTTCGTGGTCTACCACTACGAGGTCTTTCAACTGAACTAGAAATAAAAAAATTAATCTACCACCCAGAGGCGTAGCTAGAGAAAGGCAAAGGGGCGGCAGTCCCGGGCGCCGCTTAAAGGGGGGCGACAAAACGCCCAAAAATAATTTTTAATAATTTATTTTTTCTCTTTTTTTTAAAGCTCCTAAAAGAAAATTTATTTTATTGGATTGAAGTCTAACAAACTTATAAATAAGTAATCATGAAATAATGTATATAATAAATAGATAGGACTAAATAAATAACTAAATAAATAGATACCGATCGATAAAAGTAAAGTACACTTTCCTTTCGTTACTATATAGGTTTGCTATGTATACCATTAATTCAATAATCTGTTCGATACATTAGTGGTACCGAATATTTGATTCTTGTGCTTGAATGAGCGCCGGTATCGAGATTTTGTCGGTTTCGTATTTCCTTAGAAGCAGATAATCTAGAGTTATGGCAAGGGGCGGCAGGGTTCCAGGATTTTAGGCCGGAGGGGAGGGAGAGGGCAACCATAATTTTGCCGCCTCTTCTTTCACCCCCTCCAATAAAAGTCAACAGTTTTATAACGGCACTTTAGGGAATATATTTCGAAATAAATATCATCTCATAACATTAAAACATTTGTTGACAGAATTGAGGTCAAAACTATCAAAGAGCAAAAACAAATATTATTTACTTAATCTACTAATAACTTTTTACTTAAAAGGTACCGCCCTCTAAATTCTGCCGCCAGCGGCAAATATTCCATATACCCCCGTAGTTCCGACCCCGGGGACGGCAATGTTGAAGTTTGCTTTGGGCGCCAGTTGGCCTCGCTACGCCACTACCGCCATCTTACAACGTCGCTTTGTCCTTTTTCTGATGACAAAACGTTCCAGCACATCATAGGCTCATGACAGGAAAGGCTCACATAAAGAACGGTTGACACAACTCATTTTTTTCTATACGTGGACTTTATGCCTACCACTTAAAAATACAAATAAAAGACTCAATTGCTATATAAACCATAATATACTAGAACTATATTAGTAATAATTATGTACCTTAGAAGGAAAAGAGCCAATGTCCAAATGTTACTCTCTCCCATGGGAGGATGATATCCTAACTAAGTCCCATGGGAGGACAATGAACCATTTAATAATAAAGTTATATCTTACGCTTATTTTACTTGTCCAATTACTCCAATTTCTGATATCTGAACATTGGTCCGTTTTGTTCCAAGTTACGGACTTAAAGAGATCTCTTCAATGGTAAGTCATACCTCTATAATTTCTCAGGTGAATTGCCGATAAACGAAGGGATGTATTGGTTTGATATTAAAAGGGCTGTTACATCTTTACTGTACAGTCAAATCAGAGGTAAAATGTACAGTTAAATAATATTTCCAATTCTATATTATTTCATTAATTCATTGTCCTCCGTTTCAAATACACCTCAAATTTCCAAGCAACAACGTGTGGGAGTAGCGGACATCATTATTTCGTTGGATTTCAAAGTTCAATGACTCATTTATAGATTATTCCATCAATGATCTATTTTCCATCATAGACAGGATAGATAATGTTAACAGGACGAGGACGAGCCCGGGAGAGGAAGGATTAATGAAATCAGAGCTGACGAAAGGACAAGTTGACAAGGGAGGGGGGAGAGGGCTTTTGACCGCTTCCCCGAGCCATCTTAACTTTCTTCAGGCAGCCATCAATATGCCTGACGTCAGTTGCTTCATCAGCTTACCAATTAACTCCATCCTCTCGCTGAATATACATGAGATCGGAGGGAGGAGTAGGAGGGGGTGAGAAACCCGCCACCTTAGCCACCATTATAAATTTTCTCCATGCCACCCCTCCTGCCATCTTCTCATTAACGGACAGAAATGAAATTACACCTTGATTGGAATTAACTAGTAAGTGCCTCGAACCGAGTAAATGCTCATCTTAAAGGAACCAATCTCGTCTGACACAAAACTGTCTTTAAAATCAACTAGTTGAATTATAATTAAGTCTTTTATTTTTCAGCTGTCATCATTTAAATAGGAAACATGAGTGAATGAAGGTTTTATGTTTCAGATTTAAAGTTTTGAAAAAACATGATCTGTCCAATCAACTTTTATTAATCTAGGTTTGTTAATGTTACAAGATGAAGATCAGCACATAATACATTGATCCACTCATTTCTTCAATTAATTAGAATTTTAAAAGGTAAAATTAGTGAAAAAATTGTTAAATTTGCGCCGAAGTTTCAGCCTGCTTTCTAGGCCTTCTTTGGGGCTTCCGAAGACAATATACGGACAGTAATAAAAAATAAAAATAAATAAAAGCAATTAAAAATAAAACAAATAAAGCGGAAACTATTATTACTTTTATAAGGTTTTAAAAATTAAATGAGGTTACTGGATAAATTTTCATTTCATTTAGTCGGAATCATGAAATTATATAATGATGTCATTCGTTTTCTAGCATGATCAGTACAGCAATTTTGGAGTAATGATTGACGGGATCAACAAATGTAGCCCTGATATCCTCAAGAAATGAACCCTTTTCGAGGAGCGAAGGATTCATATCCTCAAGAAATGAACACTTTTCGTAGAGCGAAGCATTCATATCCTTCTGAAGGCATAACGGTACAAAGGAAATCCCGAAGCTCTAATATAGCACAAATACATGAATAAATGTTTCTTAAATTCAATAAGTTCTGTAGTAAATTCAAAGTGTTTCTGTAATAAATAATTATTATCTGTATTAATATTAATTAGGAATCAATCAGTCTAATTAATTATTATTGGCTATGTAAAACAAGTTACATACCTTCCAATGCAAATATATGTGTATTATTTAATTTAATTTTAATTTCTGTTTTTGGTATAGGTTGAAGCTAAGTATAATCTGGATTGTTGTATAACAATGAAAAGATAGGCTGGTACGGCATTAACCAATCTGACGTTTGGTGATAACAACAAAGCTTTACTGTGCCCCATAAAGCCTTTTATGACAGCGCTTGTATCTCAGTTGTCATCATCAAGTGGAGATTTGACACAGGTAATCTATTTGTAAATTATACTGGAAATGCATTTATAAATTACTTATTTATAGAAAGAACTAGTATTCCTGTAAAGTTTGCTAAATGGCGCTTACGCCTTTTTAAAAAAAAAGACGTCGATATAATCTCCTCTATCATTCATAGAAACCTAAAAATAACATTTTTTTTTTTTTTTTTGTAAAACAATGTTTTCATACAGTCTCAACTCGCTTTTACAGGAATAAAGTTGCCATGACAACGGCATCTACGCAAGTTGTCGTAAGACCTTTGCGGCCCTATATCCTGCGTTATCTCGAAAACGGTAGCGCTTTAAAACACTGGACCAATACGTTCCAAAAGAGTGTATATGTTCTTGATGCCCGCTTCGAAAACTTTAAAACCCGACTTATCCCGTCTTGATCCGCCGACTCCCCATCGTCGAAGCTTTGAAACCTCCCAGTTTTTCCATCACTTTTATTTAAGCCCTAGTAAGAATTTAACAATAGGAATTAAGATTCGTCAAATCTCCATGAAATTCTCTTTCTTTTGATACCTCTCTCATCAAAATCTATCTCTTCTTAGAGCCGGAAAATGGATCTATAGTACAGTATTATATATACAGACGATTGTTGATTGATATTAGAATACTGACAAGTGTTTTTATTTATTTTAAGTAGGTGAAGTTTAGGCCTTTTTTCTGTTTTTCAAGTTGTTCTTTTTTCCATGTAGGTTTATTGTTTCTAAAAACACATTGAGAATCTTCAATTAAAAAATTAACGAAAAATATAAAATTTTAATCTGTAGCAGTTGCTGTTCATTTGCTGGTCAATTAGTAATTCGAGGGCGATTTTCATAACTTATTACGCAGCCCGTTAAATCGCCCGGACGACAAATGTTGTTATCCTTGCTAACTGGGATTTCGTCCGGAAGTAATTTCCTCAACCGGAGGGTATTGATACAGAACACAACCGATGGATCATTATGTCGGTCAGAAACCGATCACAGCGACATTATGCAAACGAGGAGGATTGTTGATTAATAAATAGATCTAGAGGGGGGAGGGGGATTGTGTCGACGTCCATTTGTCAACCGGACGAGTACCGAGGTCATTAGTGGGGCTAATCAGGATTTCGGCTACTCCTTTTTTTTTTTTAATTGTATTTGCAATCAAGCGGGGACACATTAGCATAGAGGGATTTGTCAGGGATCTTGCCCCGGTTCGTTAAAACCTATATTCTATTCAGACAGTAGCTGCCGCATTAATTCTACCCGCTAATACCCTCAAGCTCAACTTAATTTATTTCCTCTGGAATAAACTTTATTATTGAATTAATTATTGAAATGTATTATTGAGCAAGTATACGTTTTATATGATTTATGATTTGTACGCTACTATAATCTTATTCAAACGATTCCTGCCAGTCTGTGAGCAAACTGAATTTCGAAATCCCGCGGAAGGATTTTGCTTAAACTTTTATAATAAGGATTTTTGGATCTCCGATAACACCGATTGGAGTAACCGATAACACAGGCCAACGATGAAAAAACTTTTGTACTGAAAATACCTTATTCCTATAGTTTTTAGGGTGCTGAATCCAAATATGATATTAAAAAAGCTGTATCACCCACAATTTTAACTATTAAAGCTGTTCAATTATTTAATAATCGCTTAATTCAATAAATTTAACAATAAAATGTGAAGAAATTGTGGGTGACACAGCTTTTTTAATATCATATTTGGATTCAGCACCTCAAAGATTATAGGAATAAGGTATTTTCAGTACAAAAGTTTTTTCATCGTTGGCCTGTGCAATCGGAGTTAGATGAACTAGATGATGAAGAATTCCAATGTTTTACAGAAAATGTAGCCTAAACTGTTTAATCAAATCGAGCTTAACGACTTGGTTAGGGACTATACCCATGCTTATGATGTAACATAGTGTTTCACTAATTTCCCCGTGTACCGTACGGGGGTTTATACTATATAATACAAAGCATATTACTGGAAAACTATGGGTGATACAAAAAAACTAAGGCCAGATTTAGATTCAGCACATAAAAATCTATAAAGATCAACTATTAAAGTTAAAAAAGTTTTCAAAAAATTTTTTTTTTTGGCCTGTTTAATTCTTTATTCCAGAAAAACTCTTATTCTGCATAAAAGAAAAGAAAAAGAAAAAAAAAGTCTTAAGGAGTTTCTTGGACAACAATGTATTGATTGTGGATTCTTATAGAATAGGCCATCCTGGCCATGAATATACCACCGCAACAAGGGCCGAAAATAACTACTTGACAAATAATAGCCAGTTTTATTAGAAAACAGTTTTAGTAATTTAAAAAAAAAATTTATGAGCGCAAATGATATGAATAAAATAAATAATGAATTTTCAGGGTTGTTTTTTTTTTTCATCAAACAAAACCAACTTCAATTATTTACTACGATTAGTTATTTCATTGAGGGAACGGGGTATCGCAGTGGGTAGGGCAATCTGCTATTAATCGCTAGGTCCTATGTTCGAGACCGGCTGTGGTAGATAATTATTTATTCGGTTTTCAGCCCAAATGGGCCCTGTGGGATCGGGAGACCCTCCTGGAGCTCACACAGCGTTTATGAAGTTGAGCGTGGTCTCGGCCGAATCACCTGCTTGCACAACCGTAGGCTGAGAAAAAGTACGGTCATTACCATGTACTGAAGCCATGAACCCTACACACGGATTGTAAAGATAAAGGTTTCTTTTTTTTTTTTTTTTTTTTTGTTAGTTATTTCATTAAAACAATTTAACAATCTACAGAAGCCATGAAGATGCGTAGTGCTCACGAATTATTTTACGGTTCAGAGCCGTATAATGTTTGCTAGTTCTAGTTGTTATTGTTCATTAGAATTCTCCACATGCAACAGCGAACATAATTTATAAAATACTATAAGTATCCGATCGCACTTTTCATAAAGGAAACATATCTCTGCCAGATGTCCGCCCGTTGAAGAAAATTATTTAAATATGAAAGTCGCTTGCACAAAACAACAAGAAAATGCAAAAAGTTTTAAACGATATTTGAAGATTATTTTAGAAGCTTCTTCAAAGTTTTAGCTTCAAATAAAATTGACTATTCACACTTGGGAGGCGCCCAAAGTTCTCAAAAGGTCGAATATTCCTAATTCAAATGTTCCATTTTCAGATACATGCCTTGTAAAGTAAATTCCAATATTGGCGCCGTTTTTTCATAACAGAAGAAATGCACTCGGGACGAGAAATAAATTGTAGCTGATAAAGCGATTACCTCAAAAGGAGTTTTAGAAAAAAATAAGTTTCGCCATTGTATTAACTCACAAAGAAATGTAAACAAGGCAATAATGGTAGGAAGTCATGGTCTAAGCTTTGTTTGAAGTTTTGGCATTGCTTCCTCGCCACAGTGTAACAACTCAACATGCGCAGGTGAATTCATTTAATCCCTTTCACTTTTTCCATGAATATAAATATATATATATATATATATATATATATATATATATATATATATATATGTATCGATATATTTTTTTTTTTCCGGTTGGCTCTACAGACCTTGTAGATCTTTGTCCGCCTGAACCAGCCTTCTCCACCTCTGCCTATCTTGGACCACTGCTTTCCAGTTTGCTGCATGCAGCTCTTTCGCATCTTTGTTGATCCTATCTATCCATCTGGTTTTTGACCTTCCACGTAGTCTCTTGCCAACTATTGTGGCATTCATCGTTGTAAAAAGGCATCCTGATGGATTGCTTCGAGCTACATGCCCCGCCCATGTTAACCTCCTTGCCTTCATATCGTGAGATAATGACTGACCAGTTAACAATATATAAGAGGTAAATAATAGCAAGAACAATGTAACACTTAAGATAAGTTAGCTATTGTTTATCAACAAGCTCTGTATCTATAGATACCAGTTAGAAAGCATACTAAAGTCAGTGCATTTCCAGAAGTCGTGTCATTACTCTTCCCCAAAATCCCTTTTTTTTAAGTATACAGTTCAGTCTAATCGTAACTTGATATATATATATATATATATATATATATATATATATATATATATATATATATATATATTATTTATTTATTTATCGCGACAAAGGCCAGCTAAGGACCACGCGTATATCATTTCATGGCTTTCATCTTTCTTTCAGCCCACACCTTCCTCATCTTTTCCCCCATTTCCCTTCTTCGTTCCTCTGGCCACCTTCCTTCCGCTCTTCTCCTCCTCCCCACCGTAAGGTCCTCCTTTCAATCCATCATCCTTCAAAATTTCTCTCTGTCCTGGTAGTCCTCTTCTCTGATCGCCAGTTTCTCTATTTCTTCCTTTATCTGCTCGGGGTATCCTTTGATGTTTTTAAGTTTTATCACCATGTCAAAGATCTGCTTGTTCAATCTATCCTAGTCCATCCTCTTCATGTGGCCGTAAAATTTCAATCTCCTTTTCCTCATTGAGGTCTCTAGGTCTTCAATGCCTTCGTACAGGTCTTTGTTTTTTTTTTTGGCCAGTACTCTCCTCCCACTTTCCTTGGTCCATGGATACACCTTAATATCTTTCTCTCGGTTTTACTATCGTCAAGTAGTACCTGGCTTTAGCCTTTCTGGAGAGGTCTTTCTTGTTGTAAATGTTTTTTTATTAAACATCTCAATCTGTCAAGCTTTATTTCTCTACTTTTTGTCGTCTGTCCGTCTCCTCCATTGTAGTTCATCATTTCTCCCAGATACTTAAACTGTTTCACTGTTATGATCACTCCATACTTGGTTTTAATCTTTTCCCATATTTCTTTATTGTTGGTCATCATCTCTGTCTTCTTAAACGGTACCTTCAACCCGGTTCTATCTGCTATCTCTTTTAGTTCATTGGTCTGATCAATATATATATATATATATATATATATATATATATATATATATATATATATATATATATATATATATATATATGTAGAATTAAGAAGATTGTCTATCGTAAGGTTTTCCACGATTATTAAATCACTATTTCAAATGATGTAACTCTGTATCTTTTACTAATAAAGTATTTTCAAAGACTTGCACGCGTGGACTTTGTTCATTATACACAGAGGGCCGATGGGAAGCAACGTGAATGAAAAAGTACGAAACGCGTGTCATTAGACTAAAACTAACGACCAGTTCACATTAATTCGTTTGTTGTAAATTTAAAAAAAAAAAAGTGGACAGCAAGTTTCGCCTTCATCTATTAAAGTATCCCTGTTATCATTCTCCCGTACTTCGACGTATTGATAAAGTGTTCTCCGAAAATAAGAGATGGTTTATAAATAAGAAATCACTTGAAGGCAGATCAAATTCAATAAAACTTCGTTGTAAGTTGGCAGCCTGTAACCTGGAACTTTTCTCATATAAGATTCCAGGAGTTTTAAGGGTCTACGAGGTCCCCTACCGAAACTAAAGTGGTTATAAGCAATAGCTAATACGAGGACTTAACATCAGTTCTCTAAATTTTACAACACTTTTATAAATTTCTCATAGTGGGGAATTCGGATCCTTGAATTTTTACATAGAAAAAAAAAATTACAATTAAATTTATTTGCATATAAAGAAGCTCAAATTATCATAATCAAACTGTTTCTACAAACAAACTAATTTCCACATACACGCTAATAGGTTTAATGTAATTAAATTAATTATCATAATTGCATTAGTTACTATAAGCATAGACATATGTACTAGTGCCGAATACCGGCAACTAAGTGATTACGTAAATGTATATATATATTTGGAAACGATATATGTATATAGCCATTCTACGAACAATCTAACTAATCAACGCTTCGGGAATTCAGGTTGCCGATAAATTACAATATTGCCGTAAAAACATATTATTAAAAATAATTAATACGAAATAATTTGTTCCTCCATTGGCAACAGGCGTAAACATCAAATAAACACAAAGAAACTAAAGATCACAGACTTTCAAAATTGTTTAAAGAAAAATATATGACAATGGGCAAAAACAATAATATTAGTAAAAATAATATAAGACAAACCAATGAACAACAAGAAAAAGAAAAATTCAAAATGAATTACGTCTAGAAATTTACTGAAAATATTAAGAAAATATTTAAATTATACCACCATAATGACGTAAAATTTGGTCTACATAATCGGGATGAGCTTCTTACAATTAAGATAAAATTAATATTCTAGACAGACAAAATGCAATAGATAGATTGAATTGCCTAAATTGTGAGAAGGTTTATATTGGGCTATCTTCTAAAAAAATCTATACAAGAGTTAACCAACACATTATCCGATTGTAAAAACGAAAAAAAAATTCCAGCCTTACCGCATTATAGCACAACAGCATAAATTAAATTTTGACAGGCCTAATATATTAGGCAATAAAAACGTGGCTAAAAAACGGAAAATCTTAGGACCAAGGATATAGAAAAAACTTTAAATTAAAAAACTGACACAAAGTTATGTGGCCGTACTAGCCGTTATGTACATATTATAAATAGAATAAAAAAGAGAATAATTTAATTAAAAATAAATTAAAAATAATAGGGTGTATAAAAAAAATAAGTTTTCCAACCAAATATTTGTATTATTATTTCTTTAATATAAAATACAATTAATACTCAAAGTATTAATATATAATATATATAATATGTAAAGTATAGTCCATTGTTATCTACCATCATTAGCAATCTACTAGGCAATTGCTCGATCCCATGCTGATACCACTCCTTGTGATGGCTGTCGAAGAACTCTTGGACCGCAATTTCAACTTCTTTTAAATAATCAATTTTTTTTTTCTTGTAGAAAATGGGCTATGGATCGAAACAAGTAGTAATCCGATGGTGCTAGGTCTGTACTATATGGTGGCTGAGACAGGAGTTCGATCCCATCAAGTTCTTCAAACTTTTCTTTGGTTCGACGGGAAGTGTGTGGACGAGCATTATCTTACTGGAATAGAACTCCTTTTCGGTCAATCGAGGCAGATAACGCTCTGATGATTTCGCCCACATTCTTTCCAGTTGTTCGCAGTAGGGTTCAGAGTTCATAGAGCATCCATCGGTAACAAATTCGTCGTGAATAATTCCTTCGAAATTGAAGGAAAAAAAACGCAAAGCATGGATTTTTTTTTTCTAATTGCTCCCTTGTAGCAATCGGAAAAGCCGTTTGGCCGCGATCTAGCCATTGCTCACGGGTATTAGGTTTTCGCCAGTAACCCCACTTTTCATCAAAGGTGATTATCTTTCGGTAAGATCCCGTATCAGAAGGGATTTTCAATAGATTTTCACAATTGCTGGGGAGTACGTTCGTGCGGGACCAGTCGACCATCACGACTTCCCCATATCGTGTGGATGGCGACTAACAGTATCTTTCGACACTCTGTGGCAACTTTGCGAGTACTTGTGGACGGATTTGATTCAACAGCTTGCTGCAGAACCTCATCAATATCCATTAATGGTCACCCGGAGCCCTTTTTCCTTTCCAAGGTCATATCTCCACTGCTAAATCTTTCAAACCTGAAATTCGCATTATAAAATAAAATAGAGTAATTTAAGGAGAATATTATTAAATTATTATATTGTTTTACAATTAAATTTCATGTTATAACTAAAAATTGTTTTTGAAAAAAAGAATCAATACCTCGAAACGTTAACAAATGCAGCCAAATACACGGGAAGATCATTAAATCAGAGATTAAAGGAACAAATACGTGCATATTATAATAAGACAGACAATTCCAACTTCGCAATTCATTTAAATGAAAAAAACAACATTAATTCATCAAAGACTCAGGAGTTAAGTTAATACATCACCTTGAAAACAGCCTCAAATTAAATATATATGAAGCACTTTAAATAATAAAATCCTTCAAATCCAATCCAGATTTTTGCTTAAATGACCAAATAAATATCTCCAATAGTCCAATCTTGTATTTATTCCCACCCATAACAGAAAAAACAATTACTCACCGGAATTACTGGAAATAACCCGAACCATCGTAAACAAATCGTGGGGAAACACCCCACCTTTCTTTCATTTGCTAGCTCAGTGCTAGAACAAACCAGTACGAACTTTTCTATTTGATATAATCTACTTAAACCTTTGTGAGTACCAACAAGTATTTGATATATGAATTTAAATTCATAATTCATAAATGTTTTATAATACTTATTTATATTACATTTAATTTAATATGTATAATAATACCAAACTATATTTTGGATTGCTTATTTTTGGATTTATGTGTGTTTTTAGAACTGAAGATGAATGTATAACAATCGAAACGAGTTTTCAATAAAAACAAAATCATAGAAGTGAAAAATAATTTATCAATCCCTAGTTAACAAATGCATAATATTGGATAATAAAAGTTACCAATTTCGAAGTATGATTGCCAAAGTTTCCAACTAAATTAGAAAAACAAAATTTTGTAAAATATCAATAATAGGCTATATCAATATTTACAATTACTAGTCAATATTTACAATTTTCTTCTTTTTTTTTTTTAAGTTTGTTGGTGGGCTGTTCAATTTTTAGTTGATTGTTAAGGAATAAAAAAAAAAAAAACAGAAATTTTTACTTTTTGTTGCGTATGTCGTATTGGATCATTCACAAATTAACTGTCACTTTGGCTGACCTGAGGTTTCAAGAAGCTCAAAATTTTTCATTTTTTCGGTTTCCATTTTTTTTTTTTTCAACTCCTCAGTCAGCATTCAGTTCGTTTCAAAGCAGAGCACATTTTAGATATTTCTTGTGAAAATTCCTCGCGAGTTACGAAAAAGTTCAATAAATATTTAGAATATTTATTAAACATTTTAGTAGATAATAACGAAAAAAAAAATTGGGAATAATCGAGAAAAAAGTTTTTAGTGCGTAACTCTCGTGACATGAAAGGGTTTTCAATTTTTTTGGTATGCTGCTGCGGTGTTTTTCATGTTTTTACAATCGGATAATATGTTGGTTAACAATAGATTATCGTAAAACCAAGTCAGATATAGCACTCTTTGGCATAGGTATAAAATTCATAGGGCCTTATAGAAGAATAGTTTCTATAAACGAGATTTTTTTTTTTCCAGATTTTGAAAGTGACAGATTATTTGTGATGGGCTCAGTGATAAATTATTTTTTCTGAAATCGATGTGAGATGTTTTTACGATTTTCTAAATCAAGTAACAAATATTGTCTTAAAGCATCGCCCTGAGAGAAAAAACTAACTTCGACGAACATTTCTAGATCCATTCTTAATACAACTAATAAATGTAAAAAATTAAATACTTAAATTAGTTAATAATGTATTAGCAAAAAAAAAATCATGCAATTGATGACAGCTTAGCATTTCAAACCGTTTTTAAATGTAAAAATGTCAAAAAAGGTAACTGATGAATCAAAGGGTCAAAATATTTTTAATACGATTCTGTAGGAGGGTGAATTCACCCCCCGGTATCCAAACGATAAATCAGTTGAAGCAATTTCCTCCAGGTTTAGGGCTTAAGGAAATGGAGCCGGACCGGTACAATCTGAGTAATGTTTCTTCCAAGGAACATAAACATTTATAAAAACACACAGATCTGGGTTCGTGGGGGGGAGGGAGGGAGGGGAGAGGCAGGTGCCGACACCAGCTGCTTAACTGAATCATCAATGCTTTGCTTTATATACAGGCCCTTTCCAATAAAATAATATAAACTAAACATAAGTCCAAGGCAATAAGGGAGAATGTATTTCTGTTAATCCCTCTTGAATTGTTGCTTATATTTATTTATTAAACACAGATATGTATCAATTTTTAACATAAAACAAGCAAATTCAATTTTGAAAAAAAGTTTCTGCAAAGAAAACAAATAAAACTACAAAAGTGAAAAAATATGTTGATTTACCCATTTATCAGAAATGACGCCAAAGGACTGCTGATTTATTTATTTTTTTTTGTTGGTGATCAATCAGTCATATTGTAATATTTATTAAAAAAATGTTTAAATCTATTTTAATCACTAAGTTTTAATTAATTTATTAAGTTTAATTATCACAGATTTTACGAAATCATCAACAATGTTCCAATTCCGCAGACTGACACAATACGATACCATTGTCGGATATTTGAAAGAAAAATGACATGGGGCGCACGCTAAAACATATTTGTTTGATTAACAAAGAAAATATTTATGATGAGTCTTAGAAAAAGTCTTATTAAGTCATAAGTGATTTTGCGATAAAATTAAATCATCATGAAGATTATATTGTTGAGGAATCATGCCGGACCGACCGCCTTCGCCCCTTCTCCTACAGTGTTTATAAAGATGGACCTTGGAGTGCCTAAACATTAAATCCGACCCTGTGGCCCAAACAGCCTGTCACTAAACACAGTTGAAACGAAGGAAATATGGATGAACGCCAGAGTTGAAGATGGGTGGTATGTGAGGCAAGATGAGCCCATCGACAGAATCGATTCATTCTTCTATCTTAAGAGCATCATCAGTGAATATGGAGGAAATGAAGAAGATATAAAAAATAGAAAGCGCAAAGCTAACGGAACATTTCTTCAGCTATACACCATCTGGAAAAACAAGGGTGTCTCCCAGAATAAATATTTTTAGAACTAAAGTTCTATCAGTACTGCTGTATGCATAAGAAACACGGAGAGCCTCTAAAGGAGTACAGAAAAACGTCAAGTATTTATTAAGAAATGCTTGAGGAGAATACTTGGCATTCATTGCCCTGAAATAATTTCCAACATAGAGGGCTAAACTACACCATTGACAGACTACTACAGGGACAGAGTACTAAACTCAAGCTCATAGATGCTCTGATCAAGAAAAGGAAATGGAAGTGGATTGGTCACATCTTAAGGAATCATAACTCCGTAGAGAAACATGCACTTGATTGGAATCCACAGGGTACTCAGAAATGAGGACGACCCAGGATCACGTGGAAGAGATCGGTGATGAGGGAACTTAGACTGGCTAAGCGGGACGGCAATGGAGTGAAGTGAAGAATTTAGTATCGGATAGAGATTAATGGTGACAATTCGTGGCGGCCCTTAGCTCCTATGGGAACTAGAGGATTACTAGAACTACTGGAATCCACACGTCAAGAACAAATGAAAAATACTAAACCTAAGACTAAAAACATTATACTCACCCTTTCAAGACGTTCAAAGTTGAAACTTAGACTTACTTAGAGCACTTACTTACCTAAGCCCATTTAAACCTACACTTTACTGATATTATGGTCATAACCAAAATGCCTGATAACTCCCGCAGAATTTAAAAGGAGCAGGATGAGGGATCTCTTAACTGTATAAAGTAAATCAACATAGGAAGAGGTGCCGCTGGGTATTACTCTTTGTCATGGTTATCATGCCATAATACCATTTTTAGCCAGCATATTGAACGGTATTAAAAAAAACGTAATTATCGTTACACAATAAATTTTACATTGGCATACCATATTCTGCAACATGCACAACAAAATTATGTGCGTTTATGGATTTCAAGAAGTTGTTTTTTGTTATATATTCTATTTTAGAAAATATTAAAGTACCAAAATGCTAAGAGCCGAATTAATTTCTCTTAATTCGGAACATAATTATTACTGGACTAAAAACATATATTGCCGGTAGGTACTGATTTAGTCTAAGAGTCAACCAGTTCTGAGTTTTTTTATTTTAGAGTTTATCTTAAGCCGTGACTAGTTTATTTCAAGACTGACAAGCTACATTAGATTTAGCCCTAAACTATGCCGACCAATCAATCAGCTTTTACGTAACAATTCTCCAAGTATGTGAGATTTCATATTTTTTTATTTATTTTTATAACATTAGTTATAAAAAATTGCTAATTTAGTTTATGGTGTATTTTTTCCAAATTAATAAAAATTGTATTATTATTATTTATAATTAATTTATTTATTTTCTTACATTAAATTAAAAAGTTACTGTAACGTCCCTGGCTTATGCCCATCATAAAAACGTTATTTCAGATTTATGTACAACTTATAATTTATGTGATTATGTACAATTTTTCGTTTTGACGAAAACGACTGTACATACAAAGAGACTGTTCACATACAAAGAGAGGTAATTGTGTGAGACTTGCTTATGTGGACTCAAAGGTCCTAAAACGTGAATTTCCGTTCAAAAACTCAGATTCAAAATTTTCACGACTGCAATTATTATATTTCATATGTAGGTGAGTGAAAGTAATATTCCAAAAACTAAAAAACCCTCTTCTGATAAAATTTTCAAATACGCATTAAAAAACTCTGCAAATTATTGCACATAGTTTATTATTTCCAAATAGTTATATTTCAAAAATATCTGGCGTGTCCATTCACACGACTATTATTATAGCAAGCAGGCTAAGATGCCCAAAATATATGGTCCGAACAAAAGGTGAAGGGTTAAGAGGTAAATGTTGGAGGCTCACTTCGGTGGAAAAAGGAAGACAAAGAAGCTGGTGGAAGTAGAGGATGGATCCAAGGAAAAATGAAGTAGAGAGTGATGCGAGGAACCTGGGAGTTGGCGATTGGAAGATGGACGCGAAGGGCAGGAAGAAATAGAAAAGAATAACACAGCAGGCCAAGGGTCACAAGTGTCGGGGAATTAGTATACCATGTTTAATCTCTGCTAATAATGCTCCAATTTCTATATTTTTTTTTTTAGGAAATTTGATAACCAATCGATAAATTAAAAAAAAATTGGTCGTACAGATTTTGACTTCCTTCTACGAATTAAAGGAAGTATTGTAATAGCGAAAATTTTCGGTTTTCAGATTTCGACGGAAATATCCATTTTGACCCTCTCTGAATCCATTTTGACTAGTTTCGTCGTGGCGTCTGTACGTACGTTCGTACGTTCGTATCTCGCATAACTCAAAAACGGTTAGCTGTAGAAAGTTGTAATTTTGTATTTAGGATTGTTGTAAAATCTAGTAGTAAACCCCTCATTTTGGTCACTGCTTGATTACCGGAAGTGGTACTTTACTTGAAGGTCATAATTGATATCAATCAAAAATTATATTAAAATACTGTAAAAAAACTGCTCAAATTTAGTATTTACAATTTATATATTGATTTAAATAATATACTAGATTTCGGTCTAAATTGGAAAACCGGAAGCGGTACTTTACTTGAAGGTCATATTAGATTTTCATCAAAAATTATATTAAATTTTAATGTAAATGATCAAAAATTTGGTAAATAGGACTTTTATATCAATATGAATGTATTTACTATATTTTGGTTAAAATTGGTGAGCCGAAAAGGGTACTTTACTTGAAGGTCATAATAAGCTTACATTAAAAATTATATTTAAATTAAATACATAAATTATATGTTTCGGTAATAAAGGTTACAAACTCAATTTGGTTTTCACTCCAATTAATCATTCTTATTACTTGTTTTAAGTGTTAAAATTGAGTGTAAAATACTGGTTTTCCTCCCCATTTGTGAGAAGAACAAGTTCTTCCGCCTAAAATGTCGAAACTTTCGATTTCCAATGCTTTATCTAGTGACATTGGCAGTTTTTACTTTTTACCTACTGAAAGAAAACGTAATATAATAATGGAATGAAACCTCCAGAAACAAGAGCTTGTGTGCGAGTGTCTCAAGAGATGGATGTCGAGATGCCGAGTGTCGTTTTTTAGATACTGCAATCTTCGGAAACTAGTAATCGAATTCAGGATCACTTTTTGAGCCACCGATTTATAGTTTAATAGGCGTATAAGGAAGTCGTGTGTTGTCCACATCAGATATTTTTATTTTAATGCCGTTGTATGCTGATTCCAAAACACTTTACGTTTTCCCTCTGTCTTTATAGGTGGCCGAGTTATGGGCTTATAAAATAGCTAATCGGCCGCCATTTTGAAACGAAACAACGGATGTTGAGTTCTGAGGATCAACCTATGTTGCCAAATCTCACGAACATCTGTTCAGTAGTAGTCTCGAGAAAAAACCGCGGACGGCATACAGGCATTTTTTTTTTCGATATTTGAATTTAACGTATCTTGCAAAGTGAAACCTCAAATTTTGAGGAGGGGGTTAAATTATCTTTTCTAGGTCTATTACAAAGGTTAATTATTGAAAATAGTAAACGAATGATATTAATCCTGTGGTCTGTACTATGAAGTTGAAAAAGTTTTTATTTATCATTATTTTTTAAATTTAATGGTGACAAAACCGGCGTTATTATTGATGAGATGGTTAATTTATGAAGCTAAGTACATCTTAATATAAAGTTAATAGTGCAGAAATTTTACTTGGTATTGACATTCTCTGACGCATGTTTGCTATTTGATATCTTGAAAGGCTTTCTCCCTTCCATTAATATGTTGAGCCATTGATAATTGGCAAATTTCTGTATCACGATATACAAATACAGACCGATTGAACCGATATAGCCTGAGGTTAGATAGGTAAATAATGACGGTAGAACAACTGTTTGGTAGGGTTCTTGGTCAGAATGGACGACATTAGTAAATTACGGGGGCTAAGTTAGCTTTCTATTAGTTGATAATGCGACCTGGGGAAGTTGGTCCTTAGTATATTGTAGTAGAGCCGCGTTAGTTCAAAACTTAGCGGCTAAGTAGCTAGGCAGTTAAGTGCCTCCAGGTTGTTAAGTACTTGTTAACTGGAGGGAGAGGGGTCCTTTGAGCCAATAGCGTCCTCTCTATAATCCAAAACGGCCGTCACTGGTCAATATTGTCGTATTCCTCCTTCCGGTGAGTCGGTATATAAAAAAATAATTTAAAAAAACACTATTGCTAGACTACTCAATCCGTTCATAAAACATAAAAAACAAATAATGGAAAATAAAAAATAATAGTGGAAATATCATCGATAATTTTTTATATTTCATTGCCGGGAAGTTGAAGTATGTCTGGTTTGCTGGAGAAAGGCTGCAATGGCTGTCCTGCCGATTTCTTACCCAAAATAGAAGATATTGAGGCCTTAGACTGAAATAGACTACGCCATAATCCTCAACCTAGAGGTCTTTTTTTTTTTTTATACCATTTTATTGTATATATTTATTATTTTAAAAATAAGAAGTTTTCTATTTTAATTTTATTCTGAATTCGATTATCATGTCTTCTATCTACGCTGAAATTTTAAATTTCAACCCAACATTCACATCAAAACTACTTACTTCTCTTCAACTAAATTTTATCTTTAAAATCTACTCCACTAAACTATTGGTCTAAATTCTACTCCACTCCTCACCGCTTCATATTCTTGCCTTTTTTCCTTCACGGCTAACATCCTAATGTCATGTTAACTCCCAATCCCTGTTAGTGCATTATGACGAATGGTGCCTAACCGTACTATTGCCGGCTCAGAACGGTGGTTTAAATATAATATCACAATTCCTTGTGTCCCCATTCCAAATTATATCCTCTTTCGTCATTACCGGACAGATCGAACTGCTGGAGGTTTTGGCTTGTTCGTCCATGATAGTTTGAGAACTAAAATTATTTTAAAATCTCCATCTTCTGACACACCACATATATAGTTTCTACTTGTCCATGTTTCTTACCACGATCTTATGAAAATTTTCTATAGCGCCTCCACTCCCATGCTTATACCCAAACAAATTTCTTGGCTGCCGAGATCTCGATTCCTTGACCGTTGAAAGCACCAGTCCCCCCTCTTCATTCCCCCTATTCACTATCACTTTCCTTATTAAAGGTATCCAATTTAGAGTACAAGGTAAGAAATTCTAAATTATTCATAAGCTTACATAATTTTGGGATAATCATCCTCAATGATTGCATTGCTGTATATATAGACTAATGTATTAGCAGCTAGATAGATATCAAGCTCAACTTAACCTAGATAAAACATAGCACATGTTACTGTTAGATAAACGATAATCGAAATTTCAGGTCAAGCGGATAATTGACTGTTGATTATCCTAAATTAGGTAGATACCAACCAAGTGTAAAGTTTAAAACAACATTTAATATTATTATTATAATATAATTATTATTATTATTTTAAGGTATCTGAATTGCAAAATAATTAAGGGGTTGCCGGTTCCACTAGTCAGGAACTCAAAATAGTCAGGAAAGGGAAAATAAAAAAAATCTTCACCACATCAGCACCTAATTTTTTTTTTGTTCTAAACACTGCAGGCATCAGAAATGTCATAAAAACTAATCGAGTCATTTCAAGTTATATTCTTTGGCTGCGAAGAGGAATAATGCACTGGCCTATTGGCGTTTTTGCTAGAAACATTCCAGATTTGTTATGATGGGTTTTTATCAAATCGCCGTATTTTTAGAGGCATATATAGAACGACCTGGAGGGTGAGAGAGGATGACAAAATCGTTTGTGTAACGTTCGTAATGCTAAACCCTATATGACTATTTTTGTTATTTTTTTTTTCAGAATGTTTAAGCATGGGAGGTTTAAGCAGATGCCTAGAAGGGCCAACTCCCTCCTCTCCAGACATGCCTGTCAACACCTAAGCAGTTACCTCCCTCAGAAACGGTCGGCAATGTAAGCCCAATATATATTATATGAACAAACCTTCCCAATAAATATCTATTAAATAATTAAAAACTAAGTAATGGTGAGATTCTCATTTAGAATTAAGGTTGAATTGTCATACTATTTTATATAATTTTGTTGAAATGGAAACGTTGATAAATTGTTATCTCATATAGCTATAGTTTACTGGATGGTTATCTATGAATAAAGGATTTGGATGAAAAATATTTTCGTCATATTACGATGTTTGTGACACTTCGGGAGATAATACGCTCGTCTCTTTTCTAGTCACGTATCCGAGGAGACGCCTCCGTTTTCCAACTAATTCTAACGGAGGAAAAAGTTGGATTTGTAAAAATGATGGTTGTAGCTGTTTTTCAACTATTATATATATATATATATATATATATATATATATATATATATATATTGTAATAATAAAAATTAAAAAAAAAGTCATTAAATATAATAATTTTATGCAAAAGAAATGGATTTGAAACAATCTTATTTTGCAGAGAAAAACTATTGACATTAAAACTTTGAAATGTTAAATCAAATGAGCAATGGAACAAGTGCTTGTAAACAAATTTTAAGTGATAAAAAATTAGAATTTTTACATACATTAAAAAATATATTCAGAATAAACTTGTTCTAAAATGGTGATGTTTTGTTTATACTAAAAAGTAAAATAAGAATGAATATGGACATTTAACAGAAATGAAGAAAAGCAAAGAATATCGGCGCACTATTTAATGACGCCTTCTTGATTAGCAAGTCATTATTGGGAGATATGTACCCGCTTAGTAATAGCGGGAATAGGAAGGCGTCTTTTGATCGCTGGTCGGCGTGAAGTTATGATCGGTCTTAATATCAAACAGGAGTTAAGAAGACGTCTAATGAAGAATTCTTATTCTATCAAAATAACATTTCTTATTTTGTAGATTCAATTTTAATTTAATATTTTGGTATTATAGTTAAGATATGAATAAAATTGTTTTTTTATTATTTTTCGTATACGTATAGACATTATTAAACCGATCTACTTTTCTTTGCAAAAATACAAAAACTTATAATTTTAATTATTTTTTATATAAATATAATTTTTTTAGTTTTAATTTTTTTAATTTATATATGTATATATAAATATATATATATATATATATATATATATATATATATATATATATATATATATATATATATATATATATATATATATATAAGTTTCAGGAATTTTCTGATTATTCAATTCTCATAATTTTAAATATATAATTGTTATTCATTATCAGTAAATTAATTTTAGTTTTATTGCATTTTCTATCTGTCAATTTTTAACCAACAAAATCAGTTTTTTGTATTGAATTATTAATAGTTGACCGTAAAAATTATGTAAAGGATTTGAGATGGTTCCGGTCAAAAAGAATGAATTACAATTAGTATTAACTATTTATTATAAACCGACGTTCGATTCATCAGGGCTGAATAAACAAGATACAAAAAATAAAACAATGAAATATACAGTGAATGCTATTAAAATTGACAAAGTAAATAATTAAAAAGACATCATGAGAAAAAGGAAAACAGTGATGAATTTGTATTTAACATTACATTGTGTTTTGCTTGCAATGATCAATTGTTTAAATTTTTTCAGCAAGGATTGAGTTATCAATATACTGGAAGAAAGTTTGGATTGTCTCACTAGACCAAGACCAACAAATTTAGACATATAAACTTTTTTAAACAAACATAAATATATTTTGAGAAAACAATAGACAGTAAAGGAGTCGTGAGGATCAACGGGACGGAGTCTGCCCCTTTTCTTATTGATAGAGGTGTCAAACAAGGGGATACACTAAGTCCACTATTATTTACTATATTTATGGATGACATCCATAAAATTTGTAAAAGGCGAACAGTCCGAACAGCCATTGGAAAGTGGAATATGACAACAATACTGCCAGTCTCTCTTGTATGCAGATGATATTGTCCTCGTATGTGATACAGCAAGCTTTACTGGAGTGGCAGGAGGAACTGGAAAGGAAAGGAATGACCATCAATGCCTCGAAGAGTAAGATACTGATCCTTTCCCGAGATGAGGAGGAGGCAGTAGAGGTGTATTGTAACGGTGAAGTTCTCAAAGTAGTTGACAACTTCGACTACTTGGGAACCAACATAAACAGCCAGGGCAGAATAGATTGGGAAATAGCAAATAGGATTGCTAGAGCAAACCAAATCTGTTACAGCATATGTAACAGCATCGTTGGCCAACGGGATGTGGGGCAGGAGACCAAGCTCCACATTTACAAGTCCGTGTAACTCCCTACTCTTACCTACGGAAGCGAGAGCTGGGTTATGCTCGACAATCAGATTAGCCGAATAACTGCAGCCGAAATGAAGTACTTACGCAGGGTTGCAGGAAAAACTAGAAGAGACCGCGTAAGAAACGAAAGTATTAGGGAGGAGCTTAAAATTCCTGCACTTAAAAGCCACCCTAGAGAAACAACAGCTTAAGTCGTTTGTCCACGTTTGTCGAATGAGCAAGGACCGAGAATCCAGAAAATTAATGGAAATTAAGGAAATTAAGCTAGACACACCGCCAAGAGGCCACGCGGAAGTCCTAGGATTTTGTACCAGGAATATATCCAGAGGATTGGAGGGAGAAAGGAAAAACACTCCAACAAATGAAGCAGCTCTGTAAGAACCGTGACGCTTGGCAGCGTTGGATTGAGGTCCCTCCACTCTAGAAATGGCACAGGGAGGAAGAAAAAGAAGAAGAAAACAATAGCTTTTGAAAATCCATTAATTTATAATTACAGCCAACTTATCATGTACTTTATATGAATAAAAAAACCAAGCATGTGCTGTTATTTTAAAAAAAATCATTTATTTCCTTTATTATTATTATATTTTTTTTCGTGCAGGTTTTATGTAATTTTCTTCCCTCTTACAGCTCGAAAATGTATAATTATTTTTGACTTATACATTTGTAGTTCTGTTAACAGTATACCTCGCAAAACAAATTAGGGATTCATATATTATTTAACATGAGTCGATTCCAATCACAACGCAAATCTGCTGAATACGAACCATAGTCATG
Source organism: Rhaphigaster nebulosa (assembly GCA_948150685.1). Lineage (NCBI taxonomy): Eukaryota > Metazoa > Arthropoda > Insecta > Hemiptera > Pentatomidae > Rhaphigaster > Rhaphigaster nebulosa. The sequence goes on along the minus strand of OX411312.1, from coordinate 41,348,190 downwards.
TTCGTATTCAGCAGATTTGCGTTGTGATTGGAATCGACTCATGTTAAATAATATATGAATCCCTAATTTGTTAGGGATAAATAAACCTCCTTCGATTCAGTCCACATTGTCCTCTTGTAATATCGACATTAATAATAAAATTGCGATTATCAATGTCAAAAACTTTCCAGGATTCTACAAGATTCAAGCGAGAAATATCAAACACAATTCACAAATGATCACATAACCTATAATTCATAATAAAATTAATCTATTTTTTTCATTAAACAAATAATTTAATCTCTTGACAATTTTGAAATTATCTGCTTCTGTTATCCTTTCACCATCCGTGTCATTGCATACACAGACAAATCAGGACCATATGCCTGGATATTCATGCAGAATTTGAAAAAAATCGAACATAGGATTTTGTGGTTAGTTCGAAACAAATAGATTTTTTATAATACGGGACCGAAAATATCAGATGCGGACAACACATGACTTCCTTGTACGCCTATCTATCTATCTCCGACGGCGCTATGGTCCATGAAGGACCTTGGCCTCCTCAACAATTCTCCTCCTCTGAGATCGATCCTCTGCAGCTCTTCTCCATTCCGTCACTCCCAGAAGCCTTAGGTCAGCCTCTACATCTTCCAACCACCGCAGCCTGGGTCTACCTCTTTCTCTTTTACCAATTGGGCGTACCTCCATTATCTTTCTAGGGAGTCTTTCCTGATCCATCCGCTGGGCATGTCCTAACCATCTGATCCTTCCCTTTTTGATACACGAGACCAAATCTTGGTCTTCATATAGGTTTCTGAGTTCTGCGTTTGTTTTAATCCTGTATGTATTCTCGACTTTGGTTGGGCCATATATTTTTCTTAGGATTTTCCTTTCCCACGTATTCAATAATCTCTCCATTTGCTTCGTAAGGGTCCAAGCTTCACTCCCATACGTTACTACCGGTCGGAGGATGGTCTTATACAACCTAACTTTGATCTCTCGGGATACATCTCGATTTAGAAGAATTTCCTTCAGTGACCAATAGCATTTGTTGCCATTTTGGATTCTTGCTTTTATTTCTTCTTCTATTTTATTGTCTTCTCTAACAATTGTGCCTAGATATTTGAATTTTGACACTTTTTCGAAACTGTATCCTCCTATTATCAGAGATCCACCAGTCGTTTTTCTTTTGGATGAAATCATGTACTTGGTTTTGTTTCCGTTTATTTTGAGCCCAATTTTACTTGCTGCCTCTTCACTTTTTTTGTATGCTTCGGAAAGTGCATCTGGTTTTGTCCCAGTTATCACCAAATCGTCAGCAAACGCGAGGTTTTGTGTCTCTCTCTGTTATAGATGCAATCGTCAGACCTTGTTCGCATTGCCCGAATAATTATTTCTAGCGTCATATTAAACAACACTGGGGATAAGGGATCTCCCTGTATCACTCCTTTTTGTATCGCGAAGTCAGCGGACAATTCTCCTTGGACTTTGACTACGCTTCTACTGTACTGAAAGGTCGTTGTAATCATCCTTATGAGTTTTGGGGGACAGCATAGAGTCCTTAGGTTTTCATTAAGCTGTTGTCTCTTAATGCTGTCATATGCCTGTCTGTAATCTATGAAAAGGTGGTGCAGGTCAACATTCCATTCATAGCATTTTTCCAACATGTTCCTGATGGTGAAGATATGGTCAACCGTCGATCTGCCAGGCCGGAATCCACACTGATAATCACCTATTACTTTTTCTGCCGTTACAATTACTCTTTTTAAAAGTAGAATGGCTAGAACCTTGTAGGCAGTGCTCAGTAGTGTTATTCCACGGTAGTTGCTGCAGTCCAGTTTGTCACCCTTTTTATGTATGGGTATTATAATGGCTGTATACCATTCTTCAGGTATTTGTTCCTTTTCCCACATTTCCAAGACAAGCTCATATATCTCGCGTATCAATATATCTCCCCCACATTTAAGCATTTCGGCAGTAATACCATCGATTCCTTGTACGCCTATTAAACTATAAATCGGTGGCTCAAAAAGAGATCCTGAATTTAGTTACTAGTTTCTGAAGATTGCAGTATCTCAAAAACAACACTCGGCGTCGCGACACCCATTTATTGACTCACACACAAATGGGGAGGAAAATCAGTATTTTACACTTAATTTTAACACTTAAAAGAAGTAATAAAAATGTTTAATTGGATTAGAAACCAAATTGCGTTTGTAACCTTTATTACCGAAACATATGATTTATGTATTTAATTTAAATATAATTTTTGATGTAAGCTTATTATGACCTTCAAATAAAGTACCCTTTTCGGCTCACCACTTTGAACCAAAATATATTAAATACATTCATATCGATATAAAAGTTCTATTTACCAAATTTGAGATGTTTTACATTATATTTTAATATAATTTTTGATGAAAGTCTAATATGACCTTCAAGTAAAGTACCACTTCCGGTTTTTCTATTTAAACCAAAATCTAGTATGTTATTTAAATCAATATATAAGTTATAAATACTAAATTTGAGAAGTTTTGCATAGTTTTTTAATATAATTTTTGATAAAAATCAATTATGACCTTCAAGTAAAGTACCACTTCCGGTGACCAAGAAGTGACCAAAAAGAGAGGTTCACAACTAGATTTTACAACAATTCTAAATACGAAATTTCAACTTTCTACGGCTAACCGTTTTTGAGTTATGCGAAATACGAACGAACGTACGTAACGACGCCACGACGAAACTAGTCAAATCGATTCAGGGATGGTCAAAATGGATATTTCCGTTGAAATCTGAAAACCGAAAATTTTCGGGAATACAATACTTCCTTTACTTCGTACAAGGAAGTAGAAAACGACCGCAATCTTGTATTGAATTAAAAAGTAAACATTCCTACATGCATGTCGTTTTTCATGACTTCAAGGAACATTGGAGACAAATTTGAAGAAAACCGAACGCGTAAACGTCCAAAAGCGGTCGTAATCATGAAACAGACAGGCAGACAAAATGCCTAACGGCCGAGTTGAAATAGGTCCTCTATTATGTTCCGTCAATAATTTAAATATATTCGATGAAAAGCATGTGGCATCTGTGATCTTGTACATAATAGTTTATAATTATAAGTTTTTTTAATAAAAACTTTATTTTTATTATTAAAAATATATGGAAAGTAAAGAGAAAAAGGCCCACCTTTTTTTTTTTTTTTTTTTTAATCTTCTTGTATTTGCTAAAATAAAGAGAAACATGTAACGTAATGAGCTATATGAAAAAACCTTTGTCTAAATCGTCAGCTTGCAGCGAAATGAAAAATCTAGGAATCTTTTGAAATGTTATAAATTTAGAATTAAACGAATATCAAACCAACTGTGGGATAATATAGGTTATATTGACTTTAGAAAAAAAGTAACATTTTACAAACCATTTTAGAGTCTTCTAGGAATGAGAAACTTTGAAAGGCTTCTATTTGTACGCCCCTTCCTTTTTCAGACTTTTATTTTTTCAAGAGCGAATGTCGCTTGCATAGTAAACTTGTCAAATACATCTTTGTAAGTTGATTTTTTTTTTAAATGCTTTGTTTCTACAAATAGGATTTCTGTTCTGATTCCATTTTATTTCCTATATTTTACAGGCCCCATAGCAATTATATGTATATATTTGTTACAAGTCACAGTCCCCATGACATAATAGTATCTTTTGTTTCAATTTATTGTTATAACTACAATGGTTTATTATTAGCACTGTTTTATATTATTAGCACTGCAGGTTAATGCGGAATTATTTTCTATTTTCTCTACCAATATCTTCTGTATTTTTTTTTTAAGTCACAACATAATATATATATTTAATCTGCTCAATTACAGTAAACCCATTTTATCCGGAATAGCTCTGGCCACACTATTCCGAATAACATGAAATTTCAAAAAGGCGGTTGTGATCAGTAAATAAAAAATTCTTGATAGAAATAAAATTTATTAAAGCAATGTGCAATAAATATAAGATAATATCAAATTTACATACATATTTAAAATTTTAAAAAACTTGCTAAAATGTTAAATAAATAAATTTTATTTATGTTATTTAAAAAAAAAAAAATAAGATTATTTATACTACATTATTTATCAATATTATTTTTCTACTAATTAATTATGCATTATTAATTTATGTTGTATTGTATTTCTTATGTAATTTTTGTTATTAATAATACATCAATAGTGCCTTATTATTTCTATATTACTTTGAATTCTTATTATTTGGTTAAAATTAATCAAGAATATTCTGTAATATTTATGTAGAATTATTACTAGTTGTAATCTATATGTATGACCTCATATGCTTAATCTTTCGGCAATACACATACATTTTAAATTTACTTTATATTATATTACTTTTATATTATTAGCGTTGCAGCCTCCACAATACCTGGACTAATTAACAAAGTTAATAAAAAAAAAAGTACTGTGTTTTATTTGGGTAATTTTTTATATATTTATATATTCTTGGAATGGACTGATAGATGTTGCCATTTGGTCGGAGAGAACTGTCATTTGTTGTTAACTAAACTCTTCTATTCTATTCTGCTAATATCATATTATATTACATAATATATACATATATATATATATATATATATATATATATATATATATATATATATATATATATATATATATATATAAATATTTTTTTTTTTTTGTTAGACAAACCGTTTATTGAGGAAGGCTTTACCGCCGTTTTAAAGCCATTTTAGGTTTAAAGCCCTATAACCAATGATCCCTATATTCCATTCGGGTACAATATAAATATTTATTTTTAAAAACAAAATTTTTAGTTAGGGTCTTTTAGCTCATCACGGCAGTTTTGTCTTTGCAACATCACATACAAAGGAACAGAGCAGTAACCATTAAGAAAAAAGTTACGTGCATACGTGTCGTCATGACAACTTCATAACCGTGGAAGTAAGTGTGAAATTGCCGTTTATGTAAATGTATTGTCAAACTGTTCCTTGAAAATAACTGCAACAAATGACTGAACAGCATTAGGGACATAATCGAATAATGATAATCGGATCATTCGATTATTTCAATCATTCAAATAATAAATTTAGATCTGGAGGAACGAATGATCATTCGAACCCTTAGCTATAGTCCGTTCGCTGAATGAATGCCACTGAGTAGTGAATCCAACTTCCTCTACATCTTATCCCTACCTGCTCTACTAACTCTTCGAATACCAATCATTGAGCATATCATTAGCGAATAAAATTAAAATATAGAATTGTATGCTCGCTGGTACCGACCTAGCGATATAACCGCTATTCCGACTCGTGACTTATTTTGCCAAAATTTTATTTGAGGTCCTTTGAGTTTGACTATTCCAAATAGCGAAGCAATTTATTAATATTATATACTTGTACAGGTATATATAATAAAAAGATGAAACTGTAAAAAATATAATTAAATCATTGAAGAAAACATACCCGACAGGTATTTTAGAAATAATTCACATACGTGTAAACTGCTCCGGTTTTATTAACAATATAATAGGCTCAAGCAATATTTACGTGTTGCAACAATTTATTACGCTAACAATTAATTAAATAAATAAATAGACGTTAGGTTTAGACCATGTTGAAACAGAATATCGCTAATCCGGCAAGGATGCCATATTTTTTGTCCGCGTAAAGCCTCCTTACACAGTCAATATTGAATTTCGAATATATTGACCATCTGAAGGGTATATTGAAACATTAATATTGACGGAAACAAAATTGGCTGAAATTAAAATTATTTAATGTTTATTAAAGCTCTTCCAACACCTGATATTGAAGGACTGTCAATATTATTGTACGTATAAAGGGTATATTGAGCAATATTACATCAGCCATTGACGAGTTTTGGTCTGGACTGGAGACCAAACTAAAATAATACCTAATACTATGAAATTTGGAAAATAAAAATATACCTATAAGTACTCATAACTAAAGACCGGATGTATATGCAGCAAAAAAGGTTGGAATATGCCATATAATATGCAGTAAAGAGTCCTCAAATATGAAGTAATATGGAGTGAAACCTGAAGGAATATGAAGGAAAATATAGAAACGTACAAAGAATCAACAGGCTTTAATTATTGTCTTTAATACTATATTTAATAATTTTTATTATAATTCATAACATAGATAAGAAAAGATATAAGTAAATTGAAAACTAAATAATTCTTAAAAATTATTTATTCAAATTATAAATAAAATTATAATTATTAAAAAAATAATTGTAAATTACAACAAATGGAGATTTTAAAAGATCAAAAAGGGAATACCAGATGCAAAACAAAGTACTTCATTTAAGGTGTCTTTTCCGGAAGCCATCAAATGCAATCCTAGAGTAAACAATAAACTATTCCGATCCGATCTCAAATTAGAGTATAAAATTCCAAGCTTTTGTCTTTACTACGATTACTATTTTTATAGTAATCTAGACTATTTTCATCACAGATGGTGTTTATACATCTTATAATTGATATATTCAATAAAAATTAAATACCATTTATCCCATATTGAAGGTGTATCAGCAAATAGTTTAATTAATTATTTTCTATTTTAATTGGCAAACAAAATATTTTAACAAAATTTTTGACCAAATATGCATAATAAAACATATCTACGCCAAATGTATTGACTTGTAAAGATATTCAATCATTTTCGTTGAAAAACGTATCGGAAAAAATATGCATTTGCATATAAATCCGGTCTTTATTCATAACACTTTAATTGGGAAACTAAAATATTAATAATAACCGATTAATAACACAGTCCAACGATGAAAAAACTTTTGTACTGAAAATACCTTATTCCTATGGTTTTTAGGGTGCTGAATCCAAATATGATATTAAAAAAGCTTTATCACCCACAATTTCTTCACATTTTATAGTTAAATTTATTAAATTGAGTGATTTTTAAAGAAATGAACAGCTTCTCAGGCCAACGATGAAAAAACTTTTATACTGAAAATACCTTATTCTTATGGTTTTTAGGGTGCTGAATCCAAATATGATATTAGAAAAGCTTTATCACCCACAATTTCTTCACATTTTATAGTTAAATTTATTAAATTGAGTGATTTTTAAAGAATTGAACAGCTTCTCAGGCCAACGATGAAAAAACTTTTATACTGAAAATACCTTATTCTTATGGTTTTTAGGGTGCTGAATCCAAATATGATATTAGAAAAGCTTTATCACCCACAATTTCTTCACATTTTATAGTTAAATTTATTAAATTGAGTGATTTTTAAAGAATTGAACAGCTTCTCAGGCCAACGATGAAAAAACTTTTATACTGAAAATACCTTATTCCTATGGTTTTTAGGGTACTGAATCCAAATATGATATTAAAAAAGCTTTATCACCCACAATTTTTTCACATTTTATAGTTAAATTTATTAAATTAAGCGATTTTTAAAGAATTGAACACCTTTCAGTCTTCCTGAAAAAGGAAGGCCTACATATAAAGTTAGGCCTCATGAAACATTGTAAAGACTTTGCCTAAAGATGGACCACGTTTCAAGGATCTCGGCCAAAAGTTTCCACGCCTTTCAGAAGCTAAACTAAAAGAAGGCGTCTTTGTCGGACCTGACATTAGAAAAATGGTGTTTGATGTTAACTTTGAATCCACAATGACTTTAAATGAGAAAGAAGCATGGGTATCATTCGAGCAAGTCGTTACAAAGTTCTTGGGAAATGAAAAAGACCCAGAGTATGTTTCTATTATAGCTAGCATGTTAGAAATTTAAAAAGTTGGTATGTTTGATGAGCCTGAAACCTACGGAAAACTATGGGCGATACAAACAAAACTAAGGCCAGATTTAGATACAGCGCATAAAAATCTATAGAGAGCAACTATTTAAGTTAAAAAAGTTTTCAAAAAAATTTAATTATAATAAATTGGTAGTTTTATGAAAATTATTTTTATGGATTGGCTTATAATCAAAAACAATTTATTTTTATTATAAAATACTATACTTGGAGGGCTAAGTTGAATTGGTGGTGGAAGATGTTTCATCGGCATTCTTTCAACGGAATCACTATTCTGTAATATAATTTCTCATCAGTTTATTGGTAACAAATAGGTTTAATTGCTAGAAAAAGGTCTGAATATAAAAAAAATATTAGAGGAAAATAACATCCCGGATAATCCAGGTTTTGAATATGGTGTAAATGGATATACGGGGTTCTACTATAAATGTTTTAACTAAACACTTGTCTTATAATTATTAAAATATCATCAAATGAACGGCATTTATTTAGTTGGAAATTTTGGCAATCATACTTCCAAATTTGTAACTTTTATTATACAATATTATGAATTGTAAACGTTTCCGGGCATTGATCCCCATCTGAAGAACTAAAAACAATATTTTTATATTGCATTCAACAATTTCTTTAAAAACGAATTTTTTTGTTATAACCAAATCTTAGAAGCAATATAACATAACCAAGAATCTAGAAAAACTATAAATTACAAAACAGATACAAAGATCCTTGATAGCTATTATGCAGATATTATAAATAGAATAAAAACAGGCTAATTAAATTTAATAAACTAACAAGATCGATAATCCTTTATGATATATACATGAGGAATTCAGACCAAGCTAAACCCTAAATAACTGCAGAAGATTTGAAAAAGAAGCAAGACAAGCAGCCGCTGAAGGGTTTTTCGATGAGAAAGACAATAAAGATGAGTGTTATATACACAAAAATATCAGTTTTTCAGTTATGCACGGTTAAATTATTAAAAAATCGCCTTATTCCTTCTATATTCATAATATTGAACAAATCCAGTATGATTCTGGCGTTGGCAGATGATATAGATATTATTGGAAGAGCCCCTACTGATTTAAAAAATGCCTTTCCCTGCCTTCCGATAGTAGCATCTAAAGTCCACTTCTTGATGTATACGAACCCTCGCACTTTGTGGCCGGTGGTTGTTCATTTGTGAACGTGAAAGAGGCTATTTATCTTGGTTCTAAAGTAAACTCAAACAACGAGATGCAAGACGAGATCCAACGGAAAATCATGACGGCAAATGTTATTTTGGGCTGCAATACCATTTAAAGAGCAGAGCAATTTCTAGGGACACTAAGGTTCAAAACCCTGATAAGACCTTTGCTTACTTATGCCTCCGAATGTCGGGCATTGTCTAGTAAACAGGAAGCTCGTCTCCTAAGGTTTGAAAGGAGAATCCTAAGAAGAATCTACGGGCCCAGTTTACACCGGGAACCTGGAGAATACGCACCAATGCTAAACTAGCGGGACTCTACAAGAATCTGGGTTCTTGTAGAGTCGTAAAGTCAAAAAATTAATAAAAGTAGGACATCTTCGATGGGTGAGGCATATACTTAGAATGACCCAGACCAGATTCCTAGGAGAATGCTTGAAGAAAGGGTTTATGGAACGAGCAGAATGGGTAGACCACGGCTCCGATGGATTGACGGAGTGGCGGCGGATGCAAGGTCCATCTTGGGGATTTGCAACTGGACAGCGGCAGCAACCTGGAGGCCTTGACCATTCAAGAGTTGTTGCGCCATAAATGATGATGATATTTCTTCTTGCATTGTCAATAAATAATGATTGGCGCCACCGACTGGCATTACTCCAGTGTCAAGTAATACCGGTCAAAGCAGATATTTTAATTTTTTAACATTAAACAAAAAATGTACCATTATAAATGATTTGTGTTTAGTTCTTAGGTAAGAGTATAGGTGTCCTATTTGTTTCAAACAAGTACACATTATAATTTTTATAATTGTTTCTCCTTAGGCGACTGCCATCTCGACTGGGATAGTCTCGCTGGCAATTGAAGTTATATGGCAAGAACTAATAAAATAACTGTAAATATTACATAGTAAAAAAAAAATTGTTTTTATTGAGAGTATTTTAAGTACTTTGAAATAAAAGGACAAAGAAAGGCGAAGTTGCTTTAAGCTAGAATTTAACTAACCCAAGCATCTCTTTGAAACTTCATGAATGCGATTATTACTTCCTTTACATCTGACTCATTTAAACCTTCGACAAATTGATTTAATCGCGCAAGAGATTTTTCATGCGTAATTAAAGCTATGAATTGTAAGTATTTTTAATCCTTTGAAGAAGAGAAAAAGAAAAAAAAAAAAGAGGAAGAGATCCCTGCGCATTTTATAAAAATGTCTTTCCTCTAGAAAGTTTTTGCCGATTTCATTTTTTCCCTCCGGACGCAAGTGTTTTAAGGATCCCATCCCTTTGTAAAGGACTGAAAAAATTATTCATTAACTTTTTCAATGAACTAAGTTTCTAAAACATTAAATAGATAAATAAATTGTTGATGAAACGTGAAAAAGAATATTAAAGATACGTTTTAGGTTTTTTCATGGGATTTAATTTATTTTAATTTGTTCGACCATTCGGAAATGTTGAAGATTTTCTCGTAGAAATTATAAATCAAAGAGCGGCAGGTAGTTCTTAATTTGTCCGATTGAGTCTCATCATCGGAATCGTTTCAACTCCATTTACCCTCATAATATATAACAATATATGTTAGAAGCTTTATTATTTTAAATATGAATTATATCTGAGTCTGTATATTGTTGGAGAGAATATATAATCGTTGTTTCGACTTGGGACAAGTGGATAACAACGGGTTGGGAAATATTCAGGAGGAAAACTTTACTCATTTAGCTTCAAGTGTAGAGCCGTAAGTGCTAGTGCTGTCTGCAAGCTGCAAAGTCCCCTAATTACTTCGAACAACATACACAGGCGGTTTCTTCTTCCAAGTTCTGACTTCAATGCGGTTAGAAACTTTTTCTTTATATTATCGGCCATTAAGCGGTAATTTTAACTTGATTTGGCAAGGGTATAATTAAAAGTTAAAATAAATTGTATTTTAACGCCTAGATCAGTTGATTTTAGATTTTTTTTAAATATTGGCGTATTATTGGCTGAGATATGAAGCATGTATCTTGTAGGAAACATTGCCAAATAAGTTGGTTTAGGATTGGCGGTGTATATAATTAAATATATAAATTAAACTATAAAAGTTTTTTTGGTTCTTTGTTTGTTGAACCCACCGTCCGTTATCAATTTTGTTATGTTATATATATGTGCATTTATGTACATATTTTTTAAGATAATATTAATTTCCGATATTCAAATTTTAATATCAATATTACGATATATTGGATAAAAACGTTCTGGAGTTTTGATATTCCGTGTTTAATATATTATCTTCATTTCCTTGATCCCAATGACTTGCCATTCCCTCAAAAGGACCATTCCTTTGCTAAGTCCAATTTAAAGTTTGATGAACTGCATTGCTGGAACTGCTTCCAGTAGTAAAGCACCTCTTATTAATGTTTTAACTTCTCATAACAAAGTTGTCGATTGAATTATAAATAAAGGACTGGAAAACCTCTACAGAAGGCAATAATTCTTCTTGATTACCTCGCCGCTTCTAACTCTGATTATAATTAAACGCAGTCATATTTCTTAATAAGGGCAGAATTATAGCCGCATTTTATGCATTAATAATCCGATAAGCTTAAACCCAATAGAGTTCTTAATGCTGTTTATTTTAAGTATAAACATAAAAAAATGTAAAAATATTGAGAAGTATTCCATATTTTAATAACATAAATTTAAAAAAAATACGTAACAGAATATCGCTTCAAAATAAAATTATTCACGGACATAATTTTAATGATTGTGTCCTATCTAAAGCTATAAAAAATTTTACTGATAATTTATGTCGATACTCAAACAATAAATAAGGTCCGAGTTTTATTTCGGTTATTTTGGTGTTTTACAATATTTTGCATGATTCTAACGATGCGATGGGATTCATTGCGTAGACTAAAAACATTTAGCCGCACAGATATGGGTTTATTTTTATTATCATGGAATCTGATATAAAAATATTTTTGTTCCATACCCGAATGGATTGATTTTTTTTTTTCGGAAACTGTTCAAACATAGAATTTTTTTTGTCGATAATAGAATTTTTTAAAGCCGAATTAAAAAATAATATATACTGACACACTGAAGTAGAGATGGACAAAAAGTACTCTTGAGTAACGAGTAACGAGTATCTTACTCGAATACACTCATTAGTCGGGATTAGATATGACTGGGGATGGAAGTTGGTCAGTATTTGAAAGTCACTAGCCTTCCATCCCCAGTCGTATCTAATCCCGGCTACTGAGAGTATTCCAGTAAAATACTCGGTACTCGTTACTCAGAGTACTTTTTGCACATCTCTACATTCAAAACCAATAGGTAATATGGTAAATATAGATTCATACCGTAAAAACTAGATCGTTACAATAGTCTTTGTGCATAAAATAAGTTTGATTCAAATTTCTGTGTAAAATCTACACAATAAAATTATTCTTTAAAATACAGGCCATCATTATCAATTACTTTAACCCAGCTTCTTTCAGAGAGAAGTTGAAATTGGTGAAGATACTATTCCTTGATTTTCGAGACGAATAACTCCCCACATGCTTTCAAAACATGTGCCATTGATTAGGAAAGGCCGTAGACGGCGCAACTTGTGGGCTGTAAGGTGAGTGGGGAAAGATGCTGAAACTCTGAATTTCTGAGAATTTTTTGTGATAAAGCGAGAACGATGGACAAGAGTTTCTTGAAAAAATATCGCTATATTCCCATTGACCAATGCAGGGTGGTACTTCTTTCTTTAAACACCATAACTCCTTCAAGTTGTTCACAGTAATGCTCAGCATCAATAGCCCTGGCTGGAACTAGCTCAAAGCGCAAAACTCCCTCAGAAATTTATCAAACACAAAGTATCTTGAAGGATGTGTTGTTCTCAGAACTTAACCACTTCGACCAAAACGCTGCCTTGTAGTGACTCAGAAGACTAAGAATTACTTGGTTCCTCCGACATTTTCGGTGAAATTTATAAAACGGAATGAAAGGCAGAGACAGATGCTATTCATAATTAAATAAAGCATTATTCAAGGTAATCAACGACTGTTTAGATCAGAGTCAAATAAGGATTAAAATAGAGGCTTTAATGTCAGCAATGAATTTATGTACAAAGGCTTTTTGTTAAGACCAAAAAAAAAAAAATGTACATCACAAATTAAAATAAATAGATAAATAAATAAAATAATAGAAAAATAAATAAACTACCAAGATTAAGAAAATTTAAGTTTAAAATAAATAATCTTCAACACGATCATACCCACATACAATATTTGCATTCTGCCGAGGGAAATCTGAACCAAGCTTTCTCCTCCATATGTGTAAAATAATTTTACCACAGCTATAAAACTAGATATCAAAAAATTATAAAACATGCTTAAAATAAAAAATAATAAAGCAACGAAAGACGCTGTTTTAAAGAGGGCGAGAGTGTGTAGAGTCCTCTCTGGGTTTTTCGAACATTTATATTAATAAGGATATATGTATGTAGTGTGTTTTGTATTATTTTTATGCTGTGGTTAATTTACAGATTTTTTTGGGTAAAGTTTTGTTATATTTTACAAAGAAGTTTTTTATTCCGTACGTATTTCCGTGTTGTGTTTATTAAACAAAGAATTATTAAAAAAAAAAAAATTAAAAATGTTTTATACAAATACATTACTTTTCGCAATAGATCCCCCCTCCCTCCCCGAATTGATATTGTAAGTCCCCTTACAATGGACTTAATTAAACCAAACTATTTTTTTTTTTTTAAATCTGCTTCAAGATGGTGCAATTGAAACATAATTAGAATTAGGAGGGGTAATTGTGAACAGATTTCTTTAATTCTAACATAAATCTCATATTTTGTACTCCTGTAAATTTGATTAAGAAAAAAATTTCTCGACCATTGTATTCTACTGTTTGACCTTATTCCGATTCCACCCATAGCATTTCGATACTTATCATTCTAACTATTCAATGGGTTTGTTCACTATTGTCCCTAGCATTTACAATTGCTTGTGAAAATTGGGGTAATATAGAACAAAGATTTTGGCCTATCAAGCATTATTTATGAAAACTTTTCCGTAGGTGTGGGATTTGAAATGAGTTCCTTTTCCTTTGACGGGACTCAATTTGGTTTTATTAAAACTTTTTTGTCAAGTTCCTCCAGAATATCTCTACAATATCAGTAGCACTACTGGGTCCTGCAACAGCTGGTTGCTTCTCAGAAGAGACCGTACGCAGCAGTCTCAAATCGGAAACCTCATCATGTGAGCTTTCAGAAGGCAAGATATGAATAGAAATATTTTGTTCACGATTGCACCGAGACTACATATTATGGGGAAATTGTGAACAGTCGATTGTGGTTCCACAAAAAATTATACAGGTAAAAAATGGGTATTTCTTGCAGCTTATTAACAAAATATTACAAAAAAAAAAATTACCATCTATTAAGACGTGCGATATGAGAAGAAACTGGAGACCACAATCAAATATAAATCACAATTTTTGTTATAACCGAAATATTATTAGTTTTTATAACAAAGAGGAGAGGAAAAATGGTGGGAAAATCTTTAGAAGCTCATCTTGAGCTTATAAAATCTTTAGTTATTCATCAGAACAACAAAATGTTCTGGCATCGCTTGTTCACAATTACCCCGCCTGGCCCTGCCTTGAATAGTTTATGAGTGATCTAATTGAAACTTAAATTTCCTTCTTTTCTATGTGGAATCGGACCATGGTCCATATGAAATTTTTTGTTACACATAGGTCTACAATAACTTTTTTTAATATTTCCCATGACTTTCTAGACATCCTATACATGTTTCCTCACACTTTGAAATAATTATCAAAATATTTTACCAAAAGCTCATTATATTTTTAATCTTTTGACTACATTTTGATTCGATTAATGCATAAAAAATTTCCATAATATATAATTTACTTTTAGCTACCGCACAACGCTAATAATCTATTTTAAAAACTACTTCAGTATTTTATTTTCTTATTTGTTTTGTATTTCTTTATTGTGTTAATTATTGCATCCAATGACGGGTGATCGTAAAAAAAAAAAATTGTTGAGTTGCTGAATGAAACTACATTTGATTCTAATATTTATGCAATTTATTTGATCGTTTTGGAAATCAAATAAAATTGACTATAGGGTCCAATTGAATAGAGAGTTTCTAAATAATTTAGAGAAAATTTACTGCTGTTTTGTGTGTGGTTACAGTGAACGGAACGGCCCAATTACATTTCTGTCGCAGTGCAAGGACATTATGCAAATTCGCTATTTATTGGTGGACTTAACTCGATCGCTGCGTCTACCCAGTGCCCAACATCCCCACCCCGGTTTTGCATATGACGAACCAGCACAATTCTGAAAAAAAAAAAAAAAAACGAAAAATTACAATGAAATAACTTGTCATTAAGGGTAATAATGGCTACAATCAAAAGAGATGATAGTTCATGAAACTTTTGCAAACTAAATATTAATACCATATCAAATATTTCACAAAGAGTTTCGAAATGATTTTGGCAAGAAATATGAAAAGCAGTAAAATATGTTTTCAATTTTTTTTTATTTTATTTACCTACAGATCCGAAACCCTTCAATATAATTGATATTCAGTGAAATGTATATTAAAATCACTGCCACGATGAATGTACTCGCTTATACCTTGAAAAACATGTATTATTTGAATAAATTCAAATATTTGTTTCATACTAAATTATAAATAAATTACCTGAAATTCCGATTCTAGAATCTTTTTTTGTTTGGCAACTCTCTTTTTAAGTGAGCGCATTTTGAAATTATGAAACAGAATGTCGAAATTAGATATTCAAAATCAGCAACGGTGATAAAGGTTAATTTCGACTTTTTCTATTAAAGTACTTAGGAAGCCTAATAATTATTTATTAACAATTAGCAACGGTGACATTCCATACATTTGTATTCTTCTTTTCTTACATGTATTTTATTTATCCGACTGTATCCACGTTTCGGGGGTTTTTCCCCATCTTTAGGATTACTTTATTACAAAATAAAAGCCATATTGTATCAACATTATACGATAACATAACAATATAACAATATACGATACTCCACATTATATTAATAATTATTCTACCTTTTAGTCTGCATAATTATGTATACAGGAATACTATTTATGTCCAAGAGTTACCAAGGGTAATTAGCTCATATTTGTTAGAAAAGTTATGAACTGATTTTAATAAACTGTCTATGAACTCATGATAAGCTCATTGTTCTATCCAAATACCCACCATATAAATAATAACCTACCACACATTATGTCCAAATTTACTAATTAGTGTATTAAAATATATTTTAAATCTATTGATCTATATAATCACTCTATTCCAACCATTTATCATAACACAGGTCAACGATGAAAAAACTTTTGTACTGAGAATGACTTATTCCTATAGTTTTTAGGGTGCTGAATCCAAATATGATATTAAAAAAGCTGTATCACCCACAATTTCTTCACATTTTATTGTTAAATTTATTAAATTAAGCGATTTTTAAAGAATTGAACAGCTTTCAGTCTTCCTGAAAAAGGCCCACATATAAAGTTAGGCCTCATGAAACAATTTGTAAAGGCTTTGCCTAAAGATGGACCATGTTTCAAGTATCTCTGCCAAAAGTTTCCACGCCTTTCAGAAGCTAAACTAAAAGAAGGCGTTTTTGTCGGACCTGACATTAGAAAAATGATGTTTGGTGTTAACTTTGAATCTACAATGACCTTAAATGAGAAAGAAGCATGGGTATCATTCAAGCAAGTCGTTATAAAGTTCTTGGGAAATGAAAAAGACCCAGAGTATGTTCCTATTGTAGCTAACATGTTACAGAAGTTTAAAAAGTTAGGATGTTTGATGAGCCTGAAACGTACGGAAAACTATGGGTGATACAAAAAAACTAAGGCCAGATTTAGATTCAGCACATAAAAATCTATAAAGATGAACTATTAAAGTTAAAAGAGTTTTCAAAAAAATATTTTTTTTTGGTCGCCTGTGTTATTAATTTAATTTCGCTATTGTGACAAATTTCTTTTGTTTTAATTTTATCTTATTGATTATATCTGCATAATGGGTGCCAAGTTTTTTTTTTTTTATATCTGTTTTATAATTGACTGATATTTTATCGTTTTAAGTAATATATAGATTCCAATATTTTTCTATTTCTTTTTTTATTCTCAATATCTCACATTTTTGGTTCTTTAAATTTGAATTTATATTATAGTCTAATGCTATGATTAGCCAAACCCGATGCATTAAAATTTTTAGTATTTTTGCGATTAGTAAATTTGGACATAATGCGTAGTAGGTTATTATTTATATGGTGGGTATTTGGATAGAACAATGAGCTTATCATGAGTTCATAGACAGTCTATTAAAATCAGTTCATAACTGTTCTAACAAATATGAGCTAATTACCCTTTGGTAACTTTTGGGCATAAACAGTATTCCTGTATACATAATCATGCGGACTAAAAGGTAAAATAATTATTAATGTAATGTGGAGTATCGTATGTTGTTATGTTAAAAATGTGATTATTAATGTTGATACAATATGCTTTTTATTTTGTTAAATTTGTAGAAAGTAATCCTGAAGATGGAGAAACAATCCCGAAACGTGGATACAGTCGGATAAATAAAATACATGTAAGAAAAGAAGAATAAAAATGTATGGAATGTCATTGTTGCTAATTGTTAATAAATAATTATTAGGCTTCCTAAGTGCTTTAATAGAAAAAGTCGAAATTAACCATTTAGCAAGGTGTCTCAGTGGAAAGTTTGTTCATTTATTTTTTTAGGGCACTGATTACGAATTTGAACTTTGTTACCACACAAAAAATAAATTGCGCCTCATTATTTTTAATTGTGCTCACTTAAAAAAAGAGTAGCCAAACTAAAAAATCCTTAGAATCAAAATTGCAGGTAATTTACTCTTATTTGATTTAGTATAAAATAAATATTTGAATTTATTCGAATAATGTATGTTTTTCAAAGTATAAGGAAAAACAACAAAAAAATTTGAAATTCGCAAAAGTTGAAATTCGTAATCAGTACCCTATAAAAGATAAATGAACAAATTTTCAGAACTTTTCCAAAATTTTCTTCCGAGAGCTCTTGGATACGAGAGTAATTCGATGGTTTAGAGGAGCCCCAAAAGTTCAACTCCGTAAGTCCAAACAGGACTTATTATAATCATGTAAATGAGACTTTTGTAATTAGTAGAAAGCTTAGAGCGTTTGTCTAGTAAGTGTTGAAGTAGCCGAAAACGGCGAGCAGTTTCTTGTCTTTCTAAATTTCGAACGAAGTTTTTTAGCTATAATTGTGCGCTTGCAAGCACGAAATATTATAGAAAAAAATTAAATTTGTGCCAAACCTTACAACATAGGATATATAAACGAAGTTATTAGGGTATTTAGTGTATTATAACTTATTGTTAGATCCTACTTAGATTAGATCCTGCTATTGTATGCATGTTGCCTGTAAATAACATTATTTTATCAACGTCTGCTACAGCTTCTTATTTCATTTTATTCTAATTAAACTTCCTAACAGATTACTATAGTCCGGCAAGACAGAAATCAACCTTTTCCAAATTCGGAGGCAGGACTGAGGGGTATGGAGGAGAGGAAGGGAGCCCTCCCACTTCACTCGAGTTCCAATCTGAGCTGGAACCTACTTATATTATTATTTTGTCAATTTCTTGATCAATGAGTCCGTCTCGCACGCAGTATTCATTTTCAATTCTCTTCACATGAGCACAGCAATTTGAACAATTTTTCGGGAGTAAAATTTTAAAAAATTTCCTCTAATAAAATTCATTTTTCTTCTAGCGAGGTCTTGTTTATTTTTTCACCTAATAACCTTTTTACCTCGGCCTAGACTAATTCGATCGGATTCAAATCAGGATGGTAAAATGGCAAATCAGCATAAAGATTCCACTATTTTTACCTACTTAGACATCCATCTAAAAGGCTTGCATATATAAAAAGCAGAACTATCACAATAGAAGAGGAGGACGAGTAGTAGGGGAAGTGGCGTGCCTTCCCCACCATGCGCGGCCGGCTGAGCCGACTTCTGCGCAGGTCGTTTTCAATCTTTCCAACATCTGTGGGAATAAAATAGGCAACAATCCTTATGCAACATTATTGTTAGAAAAGAGGAAGCAAAAAGCTAAGTACCTATATACAACTAGATAAAAATTACCATTACTGTTCGAAAATGTTCCTGCACTGAATAGAATTTTACATACATTTTTATTTATTATGCTCGTATCACGCGTGTTTAGATTTGCATCTCAAATTAAAGTATTAGGGGGTGAATTTTTGATATGTAAATTAGTGAGAAGTTTCTCTTTGGGCGGGAGTATTCACAACTGCGCTCGACTACACAGAGCGTGTTTTAACTGGGCCAAGCTTGCCAAATGAAAAGTTTTACGGTTTCCTTCCATAAACTGGAGAAAGCCTGGAGCCCTGCTTTTGATCCATCACAACTCCGGAGGGATTAACGGTGTAAATTATCCTTTTGAGTCGCGAGCTAATGAAAATTAGAAATTTAAATGGGTTTCTTCTCCCCACCTGTATGATTCCTTTCGTCCATATTAGATAGGAATGGGAAATACCCCGGTAGAAACTACTTAGCTGTTTTACAGTGTCTACTAAAAATAAATTTTCAATATAAATAATAATAATAAGAATAAAAATATAAGAAATGAGATAATAATTATATTAGTAGGAACCGAGGTTTCGACCTACTTTGCAGGTCTTCTTCAAGAACATTGATGTTCAACCTACATTTGATGTTATTAAAATCAGTAGAAAGTGCGACAAAATATTCACATTGAAATCAAATATTAAAAATGTCGATCTGTTTTTAATGCAATTCAGAGCGTTTCTAAAGAATTTAAGTTTTTAGAATTTCAAAACCATTTTGTAGATGAGATGGAAAATAATTATGAGCAGTGGTTAATTGAATGCATAGGTAATATTTACTTTTCTACAATAATAATAATAATAATGCGTGCAGAGATTAAAAAAAAAAATGTGACAAATTCACCAAAATCATTCATTTTAAACAACATTAAATTGTTGTTACCAGTAAGCCTCATTAGTTAATTTGGTTTATCACCTAAGCCTCAATCAAATTGATTACTCTAATAATCATAGATAATAAACAGTAGATTAGTAGAAATAATAATCACAATAAAACAATAACTAATAATAATAGAAAGGATGTCAATAAATTTGAAAAAAAAAAAACTGAGTAGTTATCACTTGTAGCCACTAATACAGTTTAGATTTTTGTATTTTAATTATAGTAGACAAAAATCTACTTCATCTGCATGAAAGCCGATTGAACTTTTGACAAATTTGCGTTAGCTGCATGTTTTTATGTAAAATAAAGAAGAAGTTAGTGATATTTGAAATAAATGAGACTATTTGATCCTTCAGAGTAGAGGACTGAGGTAGGTGAAGATAGTGGGGAGAGAGGGGGTAGTTGGCCCACTCCCTCCATTCATTTCATACTGTGTTATTCTGTACTCTATGGCCGGCCCTCTCCCCTCTTCCCCTAGAAAATTTGGTTGACTACCCCAATGCCTTTCACTATCACATTGCTCTTTGGGCTATTGCCTTCATTGCCTACTCATTTAAATCCTCCCATCTACTATTAGTCTTTCTTTGCTACTATTAGTATTCGCTTTGTTTTTATTTTTAAACATTATTTCTAATTCTTATTTCATAAGTATATTGCTAATTGTAATGCGTAATTAAACTGTATTTAAATTGTTGACGATGTCTCCATAATTTGTATTCATATTTTTAGTATCCTTTTTGAAATTAACTACTTTTTATATATTTTTAGTTTTAGTTTTTAGTTTTATATATATATATATATATATATATATATATATATATATATATATATATATATCATGTCAATTATATTATATCAATGATATAATTATTTCAATCATACGATTATGTAGTATTAAACTTAAATTTATTATTTTTATCATCTTTATCTCATATTAATGTTATGATTCAGAAGACGGGCTTCAACGCTAAAATCGGAAAATTAAAAGAGAATAACGTAAAAGAGGTTTTATAAGAGACAGGAATATAGTAAATTTTTGTTTGTTTTTCTAGGAAGTTTAAATTTCCTTATTAGTATATTAGCTCATTGACATAGGTATATTGAGAGAAGAGAAGGGTGACTAGCCCTCCCAGACTCCTGCCGGCTCCTAAGAGTACAGAGAGTACAGAGAACACAGAGAGACCTTCAGGGGGATGGATACCAATAAAAAATAGAAATTGCTTTGAATATTACTTATAAATAATATTATAAGCAGCTCTTGATGTAGCAGTAAAAGATATAATATAACGTAGATGTAGGAGTAAAATGCGATTTAAAAAAAAAAAAAAAAAAGGCTTAATTCCATTCGTGTCAAAACCTCTTAAATTACACCAAGATCAAACCTATTTCTATAAATCCTACACTAATAAGTTTGAAGATTCTCAAAGGGATGAAAAAGAAATGAGAATATAAACCTTGAAATATATACACGAAGCATAAATAAATTTGATGTGTCATGACTTGTAAGTTCCTCATGGCATGACATGAAAGCATATACTGCAAGTATATCTTCAGAAAAATGTATTTAAAAAATAGCAGCTATCCAAGTAATTGTTATTTATTTCAATAATAAAAAAAAACATACTTCTGTTAAGGATGAACATATTTCTTGTTAAAATACAATCTTCCTGCTCTAAAGAGACAAAAATAAAATTATTTTCTTTCTAAATAGGTCAAACAATTTCTATTATATGCGAAGCCAAGGAAGAGGATTATTTGAAAAAAATAAGCACTTTATGACATAATAATATTCCTAATTACAAACGGACGTAATTTCAAATGACGTTGAACTTGATCTCTGATAAAATTTCTTTACTTCAGATCTGTTATTTCCTTCTTTTAACATTTCCCAAGAGGTGAATTTTTTTGCTTTTCTATTATTATTTAGAGACATGCATTATTTATTAAGTATTTGTGGCTTCTTTGTAGTTAAAAATAAAAATATCTGATGTGGCCAACACATGACTTCCTTGTACGCCAATTAAACCATAAATCGGTGGTTCAAAAAATGATCCTGAATTTGTTTACTAGTTTCCGAAGATTGCAGTATCTCAAAAACGACACTCACCGTCGCGACATCCATCTATTGGCACACACAGACATACTGTTATTTCTGGAGGTCTCATTCCGTTATTATAAGTCGTTTTCTTTCATTTGGTAACAAGTTCCCAAGAGATTTCTTCGTGTTCCGTGACAACATTAGAACAGTCAATATCTCTAGATAAAGCATTGGAAACCGACAGTTTCGACATTTTAAGCGGAAAAAAAACACTCAACTTATATCTAATCCTCCTGCTGCAGAATTGTTCATCACACAAATGGGGAGGAAACCCAGTATTTTACACTCAAATTTAACACTTAAAACAAGTAATAAAAATGTTTAATTAGATTGGAAACCAAATTGCGTTTGTAACCTTTATTACCGAAACATATGATTTCTGTGTTTAATTTTAATATATTTTTTTATGTAACTTTATTAAGACCTTCAAGTAAAGTACCCTTTTCGGCTCACCAATTTTAACAAAAATCTAGTAAATACATTCATACCGATATAAAAGTCCAATTTACCAAATTTGAGATATTTTACATTATATTTTAATATAATTTTTGGTCTAATATGACCTTCAAGTAAAGTACCACTTTCGGTCTGCCAATATTAACTAAAATTTATTATATTATTTATATTAATATGAAAGTCTTGTATATCTAATTTGAGAAGTTTTGCATTGTATTTTAATATAATTTTTGATGGAAATCAATTATGACCTTCAAGTAAAGTACCACTTCCGATGATCAAGTAGTGACCAAAAAGGGAGGTTCACAACTAGACTTTACAACAATCCTAAATACAAAATTTCAACTTTCTACGGCTAACTGTTTTTGAGTTATGCGAGATACGAACGTACGTACGTACAGATGCCACGACGAAATTAGTCAAAATGGATTCAGGGATGGTCAAAATGGATATTTCCGTCGAAAACTGAAAACCGAAAATTTTCGCGATTACAATACTTCCTTTAGTTCGTACAAAGGAAGTAAAAAATGTTTAAGTTCTTATATATCAAATTTGGGACACACCCTCCTGAGGATAAATCCTCTTTAAAACAGTTTGAATGATGGGAGTGGATTTATAATCGAATGGAGAGAGAACAATTCAATTTTATAATTAAGCTTATTTGCAAAAATAATAAATATAATAACGTAATACTTTAAAAAAAATAAAATAAAACATGAATTAACAAATATTTAATTAGTAACAATTTGAATTTCAAGAAAAAAC
The DNA here is from genome assembly GCA_948150685.1 of Rhaphigaster nebulosa. NCBI lineage: Eukaryota > Metazoa > Arthropoda > Insecta > Hemiptera > Pentatomidae > Rhaphigaster > Rhaphigaster nebulosa. Next base: position 41,324,798 of record OX411312.1, on the reverse strand, counting down.
AATTTTCTACGAAGCATAGACGTAACGAGATATGTCACCTGTAAGATCACGTACCTGTTCAAAAAATTCAATACGAAATTTAATGTTAAACCATGCGGCTAATAATAATAAAAAAAAAAAATCCATGAAAATTATTACATTATAGTTTCTTATTTTCAAATAGTTATATTTAAAAAAAATACACTAAATATCGATATTTTAAAAAAAATACATCGATAGTTTTAATTCGATTTATTAAAATTTCAGTATCGGAAATACCGATATTTTTTCCAAAACAGAATTTAAAAAAAACGTCTATAAGGTCTATAAGTTTGATAGGTTTCAGTTATTATTAATTTAATTCCTTATTTTTTAAAAATTATTTTATTATAAGCAATTTAATTAATTTTTCTCTAGTTCTTAGTAATGGGTCTTATTAATAATAAATGTTAATATTTACTCTTATAGGTTTCTTAGTAATTCGTTCGATATTCATTTTCTTCTGTTCTTTTTAAGTTGATTTTTTTTTTATGTGTCGGCAATTTATTTAATATTTTCTCTAGTTTTTAGTAGGTAATATTTTTTTTTTATTGACGAATGTTAATGAATTAATTCTATTTGTGATAAGCTATTTATGAATATTTAATTAATGCTATTAAAGCTATTACAAATCTAAGATTTGTTAATGTATATTACTCAATCCTTCAATTCAATGTAAAAACTCTCTTATTCTTCCTTTCAAAGATTAAAAACATAGAAGCCCGAAATCCCGATTTTTTCCATAGATATATCTAGCTGCTATTTCTATATATTTTAAAACTCTCTATAACTTATTTATAAATATTTTTGTTCGAAATTTACATCCCTAACGTGAAACCGTTAAGAAGATGGGTGACTTGAGCACAGCCACTATAGATATTAACACGAATATACCACATCACAAGTTTTTTTGGTACTTTATTTGTCGAATCTTCCCATCTTTGTTAATTTTTGTTTAAATTATTTTTTAACTTTTGTTGGAAATATATCGGTTTTCGATCCTCAAATTTTAATATCGATATTACGATATTTCGGATTAAAACTATCGGACAAAAATATCGATGTATCGATATTTTTTCAACATCCCTAATCATAAACGCTCATTGACATTCTAATAAACATAATCAGTGAACCATCGATCTTTTTTCATCATAACTGCAATTAAATAAATTGATAACTAATCTTTTAGTATTAATATGAAACACGAATGCCACAGTAACATGCGCCTAAGGCGGAATAAAAATAACGAACATAGATCCGAAGTGTAGAGGATCGACAAGGAATAGCCCCTAAAGAGACTAGAATTGTTTTTTTAATGCCGCGATATTCTTTGGTTTGAAGAATCCGCTTTAAATTATCAATAAAGCAGCGTTCAAAGTTTCCCTCTACTGTTTAATAAAAGACACCGCGCGGTTTGAATATTTAAAATGGAGAAATAGTTTTTGAAGATAAAGCGAGTTGAAGTTATTTGGCTCCGACAAGATAACTGAGAGAGGTTCCTTTTAAATTATTCTGTCTTGATGGTCGTTGGGTTGCATTTAAATCATGTGTTGTCATTGTAAGCCTTGCTAGTTCGCAGTCCTTGAAGTATAAAGAACATGAGATCCCAAGAAAAAATAGGATTTGCAAACATTAATTTGCAATATTCATATAAGATTCAAATATTGCTAATAAAATCTATTTGAATATTATTGAATTTTAAAACATTTGCTGTTATTTAGTTTAAAAAAAAAAAAAAAATTGAAGCCAGGTGAAAGAGTGGCTTTATTTATAATCCATGCTAATTATACACATTAGGATAACTATACACATACTTATCAACTTATCACAAATGTTTTGTTTTAAAACATTATTTTATTGTTAACGTTTCGGCCTCTTTTTTCACATAATTATTGGCCATTTTCAAACTATTTTACTGTCACCTAAGTCAAAATATAAATTATTCTTAGCATACTAATCAAAGCAGTACTTGTTAAATTTTTAAATGTTCTAAATTTCCTAATTGTTCTTATTTATTTATTTTTTTTTTTTTGGCTCAGTTCAAGTCTTTAATTTTGGTGATTTATTGTTAAGATTTCTAACAAATATAAATTAAATAAATATTTTACGACAAATATTTAAAAACTTTTATTATTATTTGAAAACAATAATTCAATTTTAAATTAATATTCGAATAAAAATTTATTTTATTAATTAATTCACATCAATTAACTTCATTAAAAGCACTTTTGATTTATCTTGTTCCCCAATGTATTTTTTTTTCTCTCATAAAATATTAATTTGCATCTGTTAACAGTATGTCAAACAGCAGCACCTCTTTCTTGGCTGAATCTCTCAACTTTGATGGTTAAGAAAGGAGATCTCTCATCCAGCACCTTTTTAGCCTCCTCCTCGTAGTTATGGGCATGTCGGCCGTATCTCTATTCAATATATTGATATGTCGGTATAAGTTATTATAAATTCGTTGATAAAGTGCCCTATGTTCGTCGACTGTTGGCAGGTGTAAGTATGTCGGGTTTTTGTTGGTCACGTGCCAAGGTACATTTGTAATGATTCGTAATATTTTGGGCTGAAAAGTTTGGAGTTTTTGTAATTGGGTCTTTTTGTCTTTACCGAATATCTGTGAGCAGTATGTCCATATGGGTTTAAATATGTGTTAAGGGTCTGTCGTTTCATTTTACAATGTCATCCTTTTGTCGAAGGTGAGTCCAAGATAGAGTACGATGTCCATCTGAGGAATTTGGTTATTTTCGATATAAATTCCATATCTTAAAACTCTTTAAAAATAAAAATTACTTCCTGGAGTATTCATCATTAACACTCATATTAATTTAGTTGAAAATGAGAATAGCGCGCTCTACATTACTGTTTAGTTTTAATTTTTTCTGATAATTTTAAAAATAAATCTTCCTCAATAATTGGATGTATTCAGCCCAGCCGAAATACGCGAGGAACAATTAATCCAATTACGGGAAAAGTGATAAAAGAGATTATTAGAAGAATAAAAGACATTACTGGATAAAAAATATCTTAGCCGTGAGAATTATAATATGCTCGGGATTCCAGTGTAAGACGCCTTACACAGCCTCTGGTGAATACCAGAGCGAAATAAATCAATTGGAATATTGACACTGGAATCCGGGCTGGAGTCGGCCCTCTGACTGGAAATTACATTCCAGTCGCTTCTAATCAAGCTTCTCAAGCGTTACAGTATTCCTCTAAATGAAAATCTGTACTTTGTCACCTTTGCATTAAACCAATTACCGGGGGAGGGGTATATGACCTCTGCTGCTTTAAATTGTATTAAGACTTTTTATTGTTTGATCTGTAGAAATAAATAGGTTCCTATTATTACAAAATCAGAAACCAAAAGGAAAAATACAGTTCAATAAAACAAATCTGTACCCAATATACCGTTCATTAACTACAACTTCATATATCAATCAAACTCTTTCTTGGTCACAAATATGGAATGAATTTTTATTATTTTCATTAAGATAGCAAACACGAAAAATTTGGTCTATATCCACAAATTATTATGCATGCTGTAAACTCTAATTATTATCCATAATTTTTTTTTCACAAGGATATCGATAAATCGCTAAGTTACACCAAAAACAGATATCTTTTTAATGCTTAATTTAAGAAAATCTGTTGGTATTTAATAATAGTATGTTGTTGCCTTTTGAACAATTTTCATGAAAAAATATTGGACGTCAATAAGCCATGGTTGCCACTTCACAACTTTGATTTTTCGGATGGACAAAAAAGGCTATAGACATCCATTGTTTTTATGGAAATGCAAGAATGTTTTAAGAATTACTTAGTAAAAATACAAAACTATAAATTTGACGTAAGCATATGTCCTTAAATTTATTATTATAAATATTTAGGATATGTATGGATGTTATTTGCTTCAACAACCCTCAAGACTGAACTTAATTTACGTCAAAGGGTTAAAGTTTTAAAACGCCAATGAAATTGGTTTAAAAAGTACTTATTAGTACTTAGTTTACAGTATCATTTTAGATTATTTTGTAAAAAAAATTAAATTTTAATATTTTTAGTTCATTATTTTTAACAATGAACCTTTGTAATCGACTAATAAAGAAATATTTTTAGTCCCTCCCTCAAAATTTAATAAGTAGAATCCAAAAATCGAATAAAATAATCCGACCCTCCGCCATCCACTGTGCCGGTATTTTATTTAATTTGGCACCTATTTTTAGTCGTTTTTTCCCCGAAAAAAATAGACTATTGCAGTGGGTCGAAGGTTGGCGGTGAGCGGCGGGACTGCGATTTCTATCCGTTTCATAATCCCTAGAGCACGATTATGGAAAATTTGGAGATGTCTGATATATATATATATATATATATATATATATATATATATATATATATATATATATATATATTTTCCCGCTACATTTGAGCATCTCCAGCGGCCACCTTTGGGTAAAATGAGCTGAAATTCGGTATGTATGTCTTTCAATGGCAGAACGCTACCATTAAAGAATGGGTAAATTCCAGTCAAAATTTCGGTATGTTTATCTGAAATTTCGGGGTTTTTTAACTTTTGCGCATCTCTACAGCTCCACCATATTAGTTTATAGGGCTGAAAATTTATATGTGAATTGAGTTGGTGTCGAGGAACTATCCTTTGGGGGTCTCGACTTGGTCCCCCCACACCCCTGGGTTTTCCAAATTTTTAAAACATTTGCGCACCTTTAAAGCCCCTCCAAGTTGAGTTAGGGAGCTCAAAACCTGTTGTATTCGAAAGGAAATTAAATTACCTATAAAACAAAAGAAAGTTTCATCGAAATCGGAAGGATATTAGCAAAGATATGGCTATTTCAACTGTTTCAATGCCTTTTTAGTCGTTTTTTCCCCGAAAAAATAGACTATTGCAGTGGGTCGAAGATCGGTGGTGAGCGGTGGGACTGCGATTTCTATCCGTTTCATAACACCTAGAGCACGATTATGAAAAATTTGGAGATGTCTGATATATATTTATATAAATTTTTTTTTTCCGCTATTTTCTGTAAATTGTCATTTCATATGTAAGTTTCGGTATGTAAGGGGACTGTCTTTTGTGGGTCTCAATTTTTTTCTTACTCTTCCGTTTTTATCTTTTTTTTAACGGAAAAATACGACTTTAGTGACGGAGTTCTACTGCTCACGGATTTTTTTTTTTTTTTAAGTTACCCCAGGTGGATCCTTGGAATTCGATATTACCATCAGACGTTTTGTCCCGAAATGGCGACCGATTCGAGGTTTCATGCATCTGTATGTCAGCCATTTATGAAGATAGATGAAAAGTTTAAAGTTTTTTAGAATTACAATATTATTATTATTATTATTATTATTATTATTATTATTATTATTATTATAAATATATAATAATAAAAAAATTCAATTCAAATAATATCTCAATTTTTACTTTCCCTTGTCAATACCTAGTTGGAACATATAGTGAGAGGAAGTATTGTGATCGTGAAAATTTTCAAATTCCAGTTATCAACGGAAATACATGTTTAAACGTCACCTGAGTCCAAATAATCAAGTCTTGCAAAACGGTCGGGCAGTATTATGAATTATTTTATTACTATATTGAAGAATTATGGATCTTCAATCTCTGACCAGTTCTTATAACTTGATTCTTAAAAAAAAAAAATTCCAACCTTCTAAGCTTGATGGTAGTCTTAAGTGTTATAAATTCAAATTTTCTAGTTTTGAAAAAAACTAAAAAAAAAAATAAAATAAAAAAAACCCTCTTGGTCTTTCAAAGGAAAAGCAAGATAATGTTTTTAAAAAGGCGCTCTCTAAGTTCACAGCTAAAGCGAGGATTTTTAAGGAGAAAAGGCATCCATGCGTTTATCATGGTTTGCATTTTATATCACCCTTCAGGACAGATTCTTCTTTAGCAGCGAGTTGCGACCATTCATTATAATTAGTTTCATGGTACAGCCTCAATAGCCCTAATTCGGAAGCTTCACAGGCTTGTCTCCGAAACCTTTTTAGTAATTTCGGGTATCTTCTCATCCACTAGCCAAGATAAGTCTATTTAAGACCCTTGAGGGAACTTTTAGAAGGCTTCTTCAATAAGTGTATCTGTTACAGAATATATAATGTATAGCTCACAGAGGATTTTTTAGCCAGCAAAGCAGTAAGTATCAAAGACTGAAGACGATGTATTCAATTCTCCAAGAGAACAGGCATGCAACATTTACAGCAGTCCTCGTTAACACGAACTCGTTGGGAGACCGAGTAGATCTTTTGGTAGCTGTTTTTATTTTATTTTTTTAATCAATAGTTACTCGAGCGCGAAACTCTCGATAATATCTTATTAGGCTCCAATATCACTTATTATCAATATTTTTAATAAAATTTAATACAACTTTTTAATTTATTTTAAGAAAACAGACATTAGAGTAAAGAGTACTGTTGGAAATGGATGTAAAGGAAGAAGGGGTCAGATATATGTACATCGCAAGAGAGGGATTACCAAGAATTGTTTACAAAATATTCCTATCGAGAATTAGCTAGTGTTGGCCTAAAATTGTTAGAGATTCGTGTTAACCGGAGATTTATTAAAAAGTATGCATTTTTTTGACGGGGCTAAGAAATTAGTTCGTATTATCCGATGTTTCGCGCTAACCGAGTTCTTGATAACAAGAGATTACTATAAAAGAGTATACATTGAACTGTTTTGGAGCGATGCACGATCTCTAGTGTATTTTAGTAAATATTTATTTAAATTGTTGAAGTGAGATGTGCTACCTCTAGAGTGCATTTATGCCATCTCATGGTTTTCAGTCATGACGATGCCTGGAATCGGTGAAACTTTAACAGATTAGATATTTACTACGATTTGAGAGACTTCCCCCTTTGAGTTGTAATCTACCAATAATACTTTTTGTCTCATTTTTTTATTTTTTCCCTTGTTTATTAATTTTATAGATGATTGTATTTTATTTGAAATGATTAGCGTACTTGAATTGATCATCTACTATATGTACCTAGGAGGAGAGAATAGAAATTTTTCAACTCACAGGAGAAACATCTTCTTTGGAAAAATTACAAAGATGGAAATATAAGCAGAAAATGGAATATTAAAGCTTATGTAATTAAGAGGTATTTTCATGTTAATACATAGATAAAAATTTTATTCATACTGTAACATTTATTTATTTTTAATGGCGAGTTTTTTAGTCCATAACCAAATCATATTATGAAGAAACAGAGTGTGAAGAAAGTGTTTGGTCAAAAATGGATTTACCATAAGAATAAGCAATAAAGTTTTTTAAATTTCTTTTTTTTTTTTCGTCCGAAAAAAAAACCTAAAATATTTATTTCAACTACTCTATCTGAATTACAGAAATGCAAACTAAATTTTTTCTTGATAAATTTTTTTTTTTACTTTGAATGCTAGGTAGTCTTATTAAATAGATGGGTTTTTTTTCTCTATGGATTGTTGTTCTAATAAGCTATCAAAAATGGTATCTTTGATTTGATGGTATCTTTGATCTGATGGCTTATTAGAAGTAAAATTATTTTTATTTTTTAAAAACATTGTAATAAGAATTATATATGTTGTTGTTGTTTACCGCTGTAATTGGACACTCTGCCTGTTGGTGGAACTTAGTTATTAAGTAAAGAAATAAACAACTTTGAAAGTTGTATATATTCCTATATATTCCTTTGTATATATTGTATATATATATATATATATATATATATATATATATATATATATATATATATATATTCCTAAAGTTGATTAAAAACAGTTCAGAGATTTGAGGGAATAATGTAAGCTGGTAAAATAGTGAGGAAAACAATTTTTTTTTTTTTTTTTGCAGGACTTCATAACTCTTTCTACTTCAGGACTCTGTACTAAGACTGTTAAATTTCATGAAATATAAAGATAAACATAATATTGGCCCATTGCTATACTTTGTTTAATAGATGAGGAAGCATAAATCAATGAAGTAATTTGAATGTTTCTTTTTTATTTAGTGTTTTACGACAATTTCAAATAAATTCAATAGGTTATATGGGACACGGAGATTATAAATTTGGTTTATCCATTTTTTGTAATTTTTGATATTTTTTTACATTGTTTAGCGTCTTCTTCAAGATTGTTACATGCTTAAGCCCTCATAACATACAAAATCCAATCTAACTTAACGTTCAAAGTTTGGGTTGAGTTTCATAAGGGTATAAATCTCTGAATTATGCATAGTTTTGGGTTTCCTGAAAATCTTTCCATATTTATCCCCTTTTGCATCTTCACGCCTCACTTCTAGATGAAAAATCTTTCGAATAGTCCCAATATTAAGAAAGATAAGTTTCAAGTTTTACTTAAAATAAATATTTTAAGTAAATCTTTTCATCCAAGTCTTGAATGTCTTAATGGAGGAAAACTCAATGTTAAAATGTTTAACTGTCCATTAGGATTGATTTGAAAATTAATAGGAAACTTCAAATTTAAATAATAATAAAAAAACGGCATTGATTTCATGAAGGTCAATATTAATAATTTCCAATTATAGAGTTTGGTCGCTCTTAATCAGTTTTTATAACCGATTGCATCAAACTATTCTTCTTTTGATAAAAAATGGCAATGGCTCTTCATGATTTAAGCCGGAGAAATAATCTATTCTTCATTTACCTATGTATTTATTTGAATAATAAATGGAGCCATGAATGTACAGAATATTCCTTAATAAATAAAAAAAATTATTTAGTTATACAAAAAATAATGAAGAGACGAAGGAACAAGATTAATAGGAACATTCGCACATAAAGTTCTGAAGATGGGAATCATTAAGAAGAAATAAATTTTACTGAAAGTATTTGGAAAATTTTTGAACATATAACGAACAATCATGAAGATGGAATCTTGTCAAATTAATTGGAATATCTAATAATTTATTTATTTAATACAAATAAATTGAATTGGATGGTTCCCATGACATGAAAATAAAAAGAACTGCTAATGAGATAAAGGTAATATCTATGATTAATTCAATATTACGGAGTAGAAATATCATCTCGAGAACCAAAAAAATATCTACAAAAGTATCTACTGAAAAAAAAAGGAAACGAAAAAGAAATATCTATTGAGCATTATGACATAAGGAGCAGAAACCACGGCCGTAAAGAGCAAAATCTTAGAAAGAAACTCCTGGTCAAGGAAATGGACAACTAGCGACGAGCAGGAGGAATGTCCAGAATGGATAAGGTCAAAAATGATACAATAAGAAAAAAGATGGAAGTAGAAAAAAAAAACATTCTGGAAGAGATTGATAAAAAGTGCCTAAAGTGGTATGGACATTTAAAAATAATATCTGAAGGAAGACTTCCAAGTGAGGTGTATATGTGGAAAGCAGATGGAACAAGAAGGCGAGGTAGACCAAGAACAACATAGGATAATGAATTGGAGGAATCTCTAATGGGAAATGGTCTATGAGAGGAATGGGCCTTGGATAGGATAGCCTGGAAGGAGGCCATACAAGGTCTAGGTTAAGGAAACCCGATGCTTTAGTGGAAAATACTTTAAAAAAATATATATATAAAAATTAATATATTGTTGAAAATTGATGAATGGATACGATGTTGCTGACCATTAAGTACCTGTTGTTTAATCAAATTACTATCAATCAATTGAATACACATTGGAATCCTAATTATCCGAAACCCGGACAATCCAAAACATTTTTTATTTATTTATGATTATTAATTTCTTGCCAGTAAATTTATTAAAGTTTTATAGAACATTGTGAAAAGGCTACTCCTGCTGATATATTACTGATAAAATGGTATAAAAAGGCATTGCCACAAGGAAAGGAATAGAAAACAAGCATCAACGAAAATTTCTGATTAAAAATTTTAAATAAATTAAATGTTAACAACTTTAAAAAATACAAATACATTTTGTTTACATGCACCCAAATTATACCAATGCAAAAATGTATATTGTTTTACATATTACTTTAATAAATGTCATTAATATCAATTGTTTTTAATTTACTGATCATATCTTACAAGATTAAAGGCTATGAAAACTCAGGCAATTGCTATTGATTCCAATTTCCTCCTCAGATATGTCACCATCCTTCCTAACGTATTCTTAAGTGATCATCCGATCACTTTCAGCTCTTCTGTCAAAAAGTTAGGTATTGCTTTTTTTTATTGATATTTAACATCCTTTCCTAGTCTTATTAAGGAAAACAGGAAAGTTTATTCCTACAGGTTGATAACCTACTCTGACCAGGATAAGAACGTCGAGATTCATCCCATGGGCCCACCATGTAAAAAATTTCATGACCATCCAAGGCGGATTCGAACCGGCATTGCAGCAGACTTAGTTTCTAATAATGAGTTAAAAATTATAATAAGTTATGTTTTACTATTGGCCAAACTTTGCCGTATATCGCCCAGATTGCATGACGGTCAATAAGCACCCTTAAGTTATTTTATCGTTCCTGTCATCTCCAATAACCTACACCTAAGCTCTTCGTATCCTCACTCATTATTCCCCCCACTTTGACTATGGTTGTGTGGCATATAGTGGCCTCTAGATTGTACTCAAGACAAATTGAAGCGATTCATGAACTCCTTTTCGAGAATTATCTTCTTGTCTTGCGCTCCCTTGTGTCCTACCATTACGGCGAGTTAAAGTGGCTCTTGTAGACAATATTTCCTCGGATCTTGCCTATACCAAACCATCATCTCAAATCATCCTTCTTTTATCCACAATATCCTGCTATCCATATCCTCAGTCCATTCACAGGAAACAAGATCCCTGTCCTTCTAACCTCTATTCAATCTCTTGGCTAGATAGAAATAAAAATAGATATAGAAAAACAGCTTTATTTTGGGACAAAATCCCTTCAGAAAAACAAATATATATAAAATAATAATATTAGATCTGGCCAAAAGACCTCTTAGATAAGAAATAAAAAAACACATCAAATATATACATAGTTAAAAAATACATATATATATATATATATATATATATATATATATATATATATATTGTTATAAAAAGAAAAATATATATATACATAAGAACAAATAAAGGATGATGGCATAAATTCTGTACTAAAATAAATTAAATAATAAAAATAAAGTAGTGTACAAATATATTCTATACAAAGATGAAACGGATAGGAAAGAGAAAAAAAGAATCATCTAAAAAGCAGAAAAAAAGAAAAGAAAAAGACAACAATAGAAAAGTGAGAAAGAAGAAAAAATTTTAACTGTTATATAAAAATATTTTTAAAACAGTATATCACAGTTTTGTAAAAAAGAACTCGTAGATGAAAAAATAGAGTGACAAAAAAGAAAGAACTCTTCTAGTATACATAGGGAAAAAATAATGTGAAAAGTGATATGAAATGAAAAAAAGTTATTAATCAAGCCAATTCCTTTTTGCATACATCATTAGCCAGCTTCTGACTGGATTGTGAAGAGGAACTGGAATGGAAGAGTTTTAAATGTGCATAAAGAGGAGACATACCGGATTTTAAGAGGGAGAGAATTCCAGAAAGTGGTAGAACGAGCAATAAAGGATTGTTGAAATGAAGCAGATTTGCATAAAGGGGTATGTAGATCAGAAGGTCGATATCTGATGGTAAGGGAGTGGATAGATGACCTATATTGGAGGAAATTATAGACATAGAAAGGGCGATGGTTGTTGATTATTTGGTAAAAGAATGTGCCAAGGAAATGTTGTCTATAGGTAGGAGGGGAAGAGTCACCCTAACTAAGCATAATGGTGGGAAACACGGGAACCTCTCGGGGTTCCATTAACAAATCTTATGAAGCAGATATGCTCAAATATGTTACTCTTGAGGGACTTCGATCCAGAATATATATATATATATATATATATATATATATATATATATATATATATATATATATATATATATATATATATATATATATATATATAATTTTTTTTTTTTAATTATCTTTTTATCTACCATCTTTTATTCTGGAATTTTGTGTTATCAAGAACAGCCCTGACCCCATTATTTTGGATTAACAGGGTTATTCTGTAAATAAACAATAATGGTACTTACATGAACTGCAGAAAAAGACCCAGCAGAGAATGTCTACAACATTGCAGAGGAATTCAGTGATGGAGATGTCCTAAAAATATGAAAATAGCAATCATATTTAGAAGGATAAAAATGAAAAACTAATAAATAAATTTGTTGGATAGAAATATTCATTTGAATTATATAATAACGAGTTGAATGAATTGGTTAAGGAAAACCAATTCATTTTGGAAAACCTTAACGCTTTAATCTAATGTCCAGGAGCAGCCATAGCGTTATCTAGATCTAAAACTTATTGAGCATTTATGAGATGCGTTGTTGAGTTTATGGGAAAGAGATGCTCAACTTTACCAGAATCGCTTGAAGAATTAGAGATTGTTTTAATAAATAAAAATATCCATCAGCAATTTATCTAAAACCTATAAGATCAATGCCAAATTAAATGTAAGCCATATCAATTGGAAGAAAAAGGAGATTCTTAGAAAAAATAATTGTTAAAGTCATTTAAAAGGTGTGATTGCATTTCGATGTCTTGGTCAATAGAAAATGAACCATGACGCAAAAAAAGTAATTAACACCGTTATTAGAAATTGACATTAAATTTTTGATGGTATATTTTAAAGGTACATTACAAACTATTTTATGATTATATATTACTGTTCCGCAGTTTTTATCATCATTTATATATAAATTACCATGCTTTTGAGTTTAAACAAATTTAATCTGCTGCTTTGTAAGAAGTGTACAAATTTTACTTCAAAAACATATATGTATCGGAGTTCTAGATATGAGAAGGCCTCGATACCAGGTGTTCACTTATAAAGGTTTGAGCAATTAGGTGCAATAGAGAGGGACAGGGGCGGTCTATAGAACTAGTACAGTTTGCCAGAGCGAACAGCCTCTAGCTGTAGCACCAATCAGAAAGGGGGTAACTGAAGAGTATTAGTCTTCATACATTACCTCAATCGAAGAGAATTACCCTTCTGACGTCACATAGTTATAGGTAGAGTTTGAGCAAAGGGAACTAAGAAAATAATTATCAATCGTTAATATAAGTAATCATTGGGTCCAGAAAATGTGATTTTATGGTGTAATTTTCTCTAAATAAGATTAGATTAAGATTAACAAAGAGGTTAAAAATGGTAGGGATTGAAAAACGATTATAATAATATTATGGTTAATAAAAACCTAAGGAAGTAAGAAATATACAGAAAAGTATTTTGTGGTTCATATTGGAATTTTGAATGAAATGGAATACAATGGTAATGATTTCATGTTTATTCTGAACCTTAAAGGGTTATATAGAACGTTTTACTTTTTATAATTGTTTTGCTATTTTACTAATATCAATAAAAAAAAATAGATGAAAACATTTGGGAAATAGTGACAAAAATTCGATGATTCATACACAAATTTCAAATATAATGAGTCCTACTGAGTTACTGAGTCCTACAATTTTGTTTTTGGACCACTGAAATTTAAAGAAATATAAAAAATTACTAATTAAGGGTATATAAAAAAGGTAGAGAACAAGCAAAAACGAAAGTTGTAGTAATCAATCATCAAACCGAATAAATATTGTTGTTTTAATTGTAGTTTCAAATTTTAAAAAAAATATTAAATAATTGTAATGCTAGTGAGCTACTCTCAGTGAATTATAATGAAAGTGATGGATGCTGTTGAATGTAGACCTTGAACATCAATTAAATGAACTAACTTTCCGGAAAACAGCAATTGTCTCAAGTTATATTCCCTAAATTTTGTTTCTCTTTTTTTTTTTTTTTTTAAATTATACTTCAACCATTAAGATCGCTTAAGTGGAGGTTTGCAGTAATTTAACAAATTTTTATTAATATGAATACTAATAAAATATGGAAACAATTGATTAATGCATGAATATAATCTAAATATGTGTGTGGTTTTTAGAACAATACAGTCAAAAACAGAATAACTAGTACAAATTACATTGATGAATAATAACACAAATTAAATTTACAATGAAAAAAGGCTTCAGTTTAGCTTATTAAATTTAAATGAATATCTTTCATTTAGTCAGAGGTTTCACTCAGCATTACTAATTATTTCTCCAATCGAATTTTTTTTTTATTTAATCACAAACCTATATAAAAACAGTATTAACTCAAAGATTGATAGTTTTTAATAAATTGTTTATTTGGATTCTATAAATGAAATAAACAGATTAATTAATATATTGAGTATTTTGAGTTTGAAGATATTAATAGATCTGTTTTTTAGGTTCATACAACTTCGTTGGTTAGAACCTTGATAAATCATCAGCCAAAATCTCAATTATTGAGTTGATAATGTTTTGATATTTTGACAAAACATCATTTATGTTTATAGAAATATGCACATACATGGATTTACAGATATTGCAAATTGTCATAGGTTTTCTAATTTGATACTTCATCATCTATTAATATTAACAAATAGCAAATAAATGAATAAACAGATTTTTTTTTCCAAAATAATTATTTAAACATGAAAATTAAGTCTGTTGTCCCATTCATACACTAATTATTTGATTATAATCCATATCTACCTAAGCTGGACATTTTTGTTCAGCACATTCCTTCAATGGATTATAAAGATATTTTATCTAAATACTGATTTTATTGAGTTTATATAATCTACATTCATAGCATAAACAAAGCTAATCAATAAGGTAAGGATTAAGTCATATGCAATGAGCTTACTTTTATTCTTTCACCTTTTCTACTGAAATTTATCTTCATTAAAAATGGCGATTACAGTAATCATGAATATAAAAACCGATTTTCGGCAAATAAACCGGACTTTTAATTCAACAGTTGCAAGAGTTTATTTAACTATATTTATGGAAACACATCTATAATAAAAGCACTTTCGTTCCGAGCATATGCGATGCAAAGCGACTTTTCATTTCCATTTGTTAATACACTCTATACAGCAAATATGAAATTCAATTTTAACAGGAAGCGCCATTATTAATTAGTTTAGTGGTTCTAATATGATTATTCGTAGATGAATAGAAGAGTTCTTACTAAAATTGAAATTTCTCTATTAAATAAAAGTAGCTGAAGTTGAAAATTAAATATTAAGATTGAAACAAAAATATATTTATATTAACAAGTGGTTTGGTTTGAAGCTCTAGGACACGGGTTACAGCGCCCCTAGCGTTATCCTTTTGAAGCTGTTATTAAATAAAGATTCGCCGCGGTGGTGGTTCAGTTGTCAAGTGGGAGGTTTTAGAGGATAGGTAGACGAGTTCATGTTTTGGAAGAGGATACTCACAATTGTGTGGCTGGACCTTTATTTACTGTTTAACTCTTCAGTATATCGGCGTAATATATAAATTTCTTTAAAATGACCGAAGCAGTAGATTATTTTGATATCAGGAAGACTTATGAATCTTTCAATTCGTCCTTGTTAGAGGATGAGGACATTGATATTGGTTCTTATTTGGAGGCATATAAGGAATTGTGCAAGTATGTTCTTAAAAACATCAATCACTTTTAGTATTTAAAAATAAATTAATCAAATAATTAATATTATAATCCATTTATAGCCCCAATATGGTAACAAGAAGTCTCTCTTTGTTTAATACATCTATTTTTAAGTTTCTCCTTTTTTTTTCACGTTTTAATAAGTATTTGGTCTAGGTTCTGTGGTTTCTTGGGACCAGTATTTTCATTTGTTAAAAATGAAATAGTTAGCAAATCGGAAATCATGCACCAGCTGAGAAATAACTGCCAGGATGACCATTTTGAAACTGTAAAAAAGATGATAGAGTATGAAAATGAATCTCAATTACTACATAAGAAAAATTATGTTTCTGGTTGTCGAACTTTTTTGAGGTTACATCGAGGATTAGGTATAGCAATCCTTTATTTTTCTCATTTCATATACATTTTTTCTTTATACTTATAGCTGTACAAAAAATAAATATGTCTATATTTATGGAGTAAAAACTATTTTTCCTCGAATATCTATGGTTATGTGTGATTTTAGTTTCTATCAAAAACCAGATATGACCATTCAGTTGAAGTGTACTCTGTCTAGATTGCATATTATTGATACTGTTAAATATATTCTGCCCTTAATATCATATTATAAAGCAAAGCTCTTTATAATTTAATATAGCTTAGACTGCTTCATAACAGTCAATCAATATGTGATACTGTTTCTTTTTTTTATGATTTATATTAAAATCTTTAAAAATTTTGTTTATGATTATTAATAATTTTATTTTATTAAATATTTACTATTAGTATTATTCAAGATAAATTTTTATATAAAATTATAGATTAAGATACAGAAAATTAATGGAGCTGTATTTCATGTTACAATATTTTTGCTGAAATAAAGTTAAAGTAATAAAAATTATTGTACATTCAATAAGTGCTAATAATATATTAATAAATTCATATTAAATTAATGACATTGATCGTTCAGTAACTTTTATTAGGAGTGGTCTACTCCAATTCAAGTGCTCTGCAATTTAAATGAATAATAAAATTATTAATTTTTATAAAAGTTCTTAATTTTTAGACTTTATTTCTTGGTATATTAAAGATATTAATTTTACATACAAGGCAAAATTGCACATACACTTATATTTTTTTATATTTAAATATTTCACCAATCAATATTGAACATTTATCCAGAGTTTTAAAGCATTTTTTTTTTTTTTTAATAGTTTTATTTGTTTTCTTGAAGTAAACTAAAAGTCAATTTGCTAGAATTTTATGTTTGGCCTTCACCTATCTGATTCCATCACTGCTGCTAGAACTTTCTAAATCACTGAAGATACAGAAGACAAAAATATCCTTGATATCATAAAAAAATCATTTCTATCACAAGAGCTTCATATGAAAATGGCACACTATAGAAGGGGCTTTGTATACCACTTTCCTCGGCCAGTAATACTGAAGTATTTATTATAAATGATCTTATTCTATTGAACAATTTCAATTGTTACAAAGGTTTATTGCAATTGTTTTTAATCATAATTTCAGCTTCTTTTATTTCATTTCAAAAATTAATAAATAATTTGTTCAGTAAAACATTGATTTCTCTGGGTTAATAGTGAGAAGAGTAGGCACTTTTTTTACTTGAATTTAAAGCACAGTTAATTGAACATTGGATGATTAAAGTTATATTGTATTTAGAGCCTTTATTTTTTATTTTTTATTTTAAGGAAGCTTAAAGGATTAAATAAGATTTTTATTCTCTATTTATAGATTTTATAAGGACATTTTTGAGGAGAATTGGAGAAACCAATCTCGATAGTGAAACAAGTGCCATTGGGTACGATTCATATTCTAATACTTTGGGAAAATACCATGGATGGTGCATACAACAAGCAGCATATGTAGGAATGAAATTTCTTCCAAAGAAGAAAAATCTCGTATCAAAGGTATTACTTCAGTTATTTTTAAAAATTTATTTACTGAGCTGTAATTTTTACTAGAGTATCTAATCTTATCTGTCAAGTATTGTACTTAGAGATAACTAAAATCAATTATCTCATTTGCATATGTATTATTGGTAGGGAGGAAAAATAGGCCTGACAAATTTAAACTATGGTTATAACTAAATTTATAAAATGATTCTTTTTTTAAATAAATAAATAAATATTTTTATAAATTTATTTTATTTTATTTTAATAATTTTGATTTTTTAATATCCTTTTGTTTTAAATATTGCGTGACTTATGTATAGTTTAAAAGAAAAAAAATATAATGTTGTTCATATCTGATTTGTAACAGCGGAAGGCAATGACTAAAAGCTGCTTTTTGATTATATATTTCTATAATAATATTATAATATTCTATAATATTTAATTTATTCAAATTATCATTATATCAATTTTATAATAAATAATACTAATTGCCAGTTTAAATTATCAATAATTTGTCTCAATACTTTCTGATTATATCACATGAAATGTTTGTTAGAGCTTTATTAATTGGTTAATAAATTTTATTAAACGGTAAATTAGTAGCTAAAGCTGAACTTTGTTTTGAAAATGTAAACATGGGCCAATACTCATATATGATCAATGATTATTCAATTTATTTTGATTTATAACTTCCATGGCTTACAAATTGAAGTTCTTTAGTACCTACGAGACCAACCAGTGACCGATTAGCTCTTCCAAACATTGTTAATACTCTTATATTACAGCCATTCATTGGCTACTAATTGGAAAATTGATATCTCGTGTGATACAACCAGATATCCTGACAGTTTTTTTTTTTGGAGTTGTGTACTACATGTGTTGCTGCAAATCAATTTTATTATTAATTTGAAGAAAAACAAATTACAGTGATCATAGTTTATTTAAGCATAAAAATAGTTAAAGTTAATATTCTTGATGATTAATTCCGAATATTTTGAGATTTATATTTTTTGAGGTTGTTTAGTTGCCTATGTAAATATTTATCTTCAGTATATTTATGCTTTACAAATAAAAACTGCTATTTACAAACAACCTGAAGGTTATTTTCCAAATTTATAAACTTGTTTATTCAATTGTTATTATTATGACGTTTTATTTTTGTGCATCTGCATTTGCATTCTTTTTGCTGATGTTTGCTTGCATTGGATTACTAATTAAAATGTCAGTTTTATATTTTGTTGGAACTAAATAAGACAGAAATGAACCTTTTAAGGCACATTTATCAAATGTAGTATATCGGGTACTCGTGGAAGCTGGCCATCTAAGCCTTAGATCATAGGGCCTCACTCTAAATGTCGAAACTAGCTGGGTGTAGCCGAATAACTAAATTTAAGAGTTTTGGTAAGACCCGACCTCAAATGAAAAGGAACCGTAGGAGATTTGTACATCTCTTGGGCGAGCGAAAGCCAGCGCTGATGTGATCTAATTAAAGCAATAATAATTTTAATAACCACTAATGATCTCAATGAATATGAATTATTAATGGTAGTGAAACTGTAGTGTTACTGTGCATTGCATGATTGTTGAATTTCAGAGAATAGTTTTTTTTTTTAATTTATTACCAGTATTGCTATGGGTTTACATTTAATAATTCTGAGCACTCATTGCTAGAGCTTCTATAGTCTAATTTTCTTAGAATCCTTCAGGTCCTGGTGCCTATATTAGGGTAAGCTTATTGTTCTTTTGCAGTTGTTAAAGGACTTCCAGATATTTCCAGTCTATTTACTATATGATATTTGATGAATTCAATGCCTGGTATGCTGACTACAGAGTAAAAACAATCAAAAGTATAATTAAGATAAAAAAAAATAATGATTAGTAAATGGAATTAGATCTAGTTTTGGGGGAGGAGGGAGAGGGGGGCTAGTATCTTTTCATTTCTACAGTAATTTCAATCCCTAACTGGCCTTACACCATATCATACCTAAATACTTAAAATAGCATTTTCTTGAACGCTTCTATTTATTTTCCCTTTGTTCGCTAAAATTTATGTTCAGAGAAAATAAGTAGGCTTGGTCTGGACGGGAACTATGGTTTGACAAACACTTCATGGGACCAATCAATCCTTAGAAAATGAGTAGCTGATATTAATCTGGTGATAGATCAAGCAGTTGGAACACAGTGATGCCCGCACTGCCTCTCAAGGACACCCTGAAGTCAATAACTAGGACTGCCTCCTCGATCCTTTTTACTTCCTGAAAATTTTCAGTTTTCAGATTTCAACGGAAATATCCATTTTGAACATTCCTGAATCCATTTTGACTAGCTTTGTACTATTTAGTAATTTCGTGACGTCAGTACGTACATTCGTTCATACGTATCTCACATAACTCAAAAACTGTTAGCCATGAAAAGTTTAAAATTTTGTATTTAGGATTATTGTAAAATCTAGTTGTGAACTTCTCTTTTTGGTCTCTGCATGATTACTGGAAGTGATACTTTACTTGAAGGTCATTATTGATTTTCATCAAAAATTATATTAAAATATAATGTAATATGTCTCAAACTTCGTAAACTAGTCTTTTATATCAATATAAGTAGTATAATAGATTTTGGTTGAAATTAAAGAGCCAAAAGGAATACTTTACTTGAAGGTCATAATAAACTTACATCAAAAGGTATATCGATATTTAATACAGACATCATATGGTTTGGTGATAAAGATTATAGACGCGATTTTTTTTCCACTCTAACTAAACAATTTTATTACTAAAATTGTATTTTATACACGAAAGTGTTAAAGTTGAGTGTAAAATATTTTTTTTTCCTCCCTATTTGTGAGCTGAACAAGTCTGCATCAGGAGAATAAGATATAAGGGTTCTTCTGCTTAAAATGTTGAAACCGTCAATTTCCAATCCTTTATATAGTGGCATATAGTAGACAGTTCTAATGTTGTCAAGAAACATGAAGAAATCTCTTGGGAACTTGTTACCAACTGAAAGAAAACGGCTTATAATAACGGAATGAGACGTTCAGAAACAAGAGTTTGTGCGTGTCAATAGATAAATGTCGTAACACTGAGTTGTCGTTTTTTGAGATTCTGCAATTTTTGGAAGCTAGTAACCAAATTCAGGATCACTTTTTGAGCCACTGATTTATATTTTAATAGGCGTACAAGGAAGTCATGCGGTGTCCACTTCAGATATTTTCATAGGCTGTTATAGAACTGATTTACATATTATTTTCATAATTTATTTAGTTTTTAAAGCAATTTTTTTTTTTTAAAGGTCTGTGGCAGTAACTGGGAGGAAGTCGAAAATGTTCTACCCCTTATGTTAAATGCTGCTGATGAAGTATACAACAGAACTGAACAGTGCTACAAAACTCACGGCTTGCTTGATCTCCCATGAATATCGTACTTTGAATTTTAAATATTTTATCTGTGCCAGTTATATATTTATTTATACGTCATATTGTCTGTGATAAACGAAGACAAATAAGCATTTGTATTTTATTTTATACATACAATTCATTTCTAAAGACGTTCCTTTTAGATTTTTTTTCCTTCCATGATTTGTTTACTTGTGTGTCTTAGTGTGAATTAGAACTTAGTACTCAATCTTTGCTTCATGAATTGTATCTCATCCACATATCATTTTAGTAAGGTTTGATAATGCCTTGATTTTTAATTTTAAACAAAAACAACTGTTTTTAGCAGATTAAGAGCTGAGGTAATGAGTTTTTTTTTTTTTTAATCTACCTCTACATGCAAATGAAAATAACATATTTATAAACAGCTTATCTATTGTGGTTACGTTTAGAACTATCAAGGCTATAAATGTTCAATAAATTATTTTCACTTTG
Organism: Rhaphigaster nebulosa; assembly: GCA_948150685.1. Lineage (NCBI taxonomy): Eukaryota > Metazoa > Arthropoda > Insecta > Hemiptera > Pentatomidae > Rhaphigaster > Rhaphigaster nebulosa. The sequence goes on along the minus strand of OX411312.1, from coordinate 41,303,434 downwards.
GTTGTGTGCCTATTTTAGGTTGTATTATGAAATTTTTTAACATCTTAATAGAATTTGTTCACATTTTTCAACTGTTTATAAAAAATGTTATTTCAGAATCTTCTATGCATTATATATAATTTTTATATGAATTATTTTATAAATTAAAAAAAAATATTATCAATCAAGTTTCAAAGTACAATTAATTTAATATTTGCTTTTATTTTATGTTTAATTGATCTCTATTTATTCAAGTTTCATTAGGTTTTTATTCTCCATACCGATCCGTTATATCCCCTAAAGTAAAATTCGGTACTTCCAATAGGATGGTATTAAACACTGAGGCAAAATGGTCAGACTTTATTGTGTTTTGATTTCCAATCAATATATTAAATATTATAGTAATGATAAGGATATTGATTTGATAATATATAAATAATAAACATAAATTCATTAGGTTTTACTTATGTAATCTGTTTATTTGAAATAATGAAATTGCAAGCATCGGTTTAGTTAATTAATGAAAAAGAGGTTTGAATGCGTTGATATGTTTGTTTACTTGGGGACAGAAATCTACATAAAAAACGACATGCCACAGGATATTCAAAGGAAAATCAATGCTGCTAAAACCTAAGGAAGCAGTTTATGAGCAAGTTCCTCTCAAAGGAGACGAAATTTATGCTCTATAAAATATTCATTCAGTCAGTGTTCATATAGGCCTCAGAGGCCTGGGTTATAACAAAGGCTGATGAAAAAAAGACTCATGATATTTGAAAAGACAATCCTATGGAAGATCTTCGGACCCATAAAAGTAGGTGAAGTATGGAGAAGACACAGTATGTGGGAAATGTATAACCTCTTCAATAGCTCAGATGTTGTTAAGGCAGCAAAGCTGGGGCAGTCACGATGTGCAGGCCATGTAGCAAGACTGAAGAATATGCTGATACCCTAGAAGATCCTGATATAGGAAATCCGTAGAACAAGAAGAGTGGAGAGACCGAGTGTGGGGTGGGTGAAGGCTGTTACAGAAGATGCAAGAGCCCTACTCGGTGTTCGCTGCATAGGATAGAGGCTACTGGAGGCGGCATACTCGGTGACGATTTGTTGTGCCAGATGATAAACCTCTGATAAATGAGAATAAACCTCCCTATCTATCTATTTAAATAATATAGGTCATATGAAACAAATTATAAATATAATTACTACTATTGTAAAAACTAAGAAAAATAAATAAAAGCAGCAGGCTTTAAAAAATAATTTTATTGGGTTCTCTTACTGTTATTACAGCTTATATTCAATGTTGTATTGACCTTATAAGGTGCTGTATAATCATAAATTTCTGAGGAATAATTTCCTCATAAATCATAATTCCCTAAATAGTTATTGTAGCCAAATCTATTTGTATGGGGCATACTCCGAAAGCAAATAGAATATTCATTCATTCATATTCTTCCATCAGAATAACCCTTAAGTCTTAAAGCTATTGTAAAGAGGGGCATTTTTTTTTTTTCAAAATACCTACTTTAAACATCAGATTGAAAAGGTGACCATTTTTATTTTTGCCTCTGTGTAAAAACCATAATTTTATAGAGCTCAGTTAAACTTCAAGCAAAAAAGTTATGTATAAGCGTAAAGAAAGGAATTTGTTATTAAAACAAATACTTATTTACTTTGTTTCAACTTCAGCTATTTATCAACTAATAACAGACTATTGAAGTTGATAATCAGAAGATCAAAACAGTCAATCAAAAATAAGGCAATAAATTTGTATACTGAATTTTTATGTCCACCCGTTTATGCATTTAGGTATTTTAAATTTAAATATCTTATGTATGGATTGTTTAAAATATATAATTTTTATTTAATTGAATAGATTAGCTGAAAAAACAAGGCACTAAAGTTTTCTTTACCTTCTTGGCTCAAAAGACTCCCTTAAATTGCATTAGAAATTTAAAAATAAAAGAATTTAACTTTAAGAACCAAATGTTTGCACCACATATCGTCCATAATTTGAGGAACTGAGAACAATGGGTTTCAATTATGGTTGCAGACATAAGGTAGCTAATTTATAAATTAAATTGTTCGTATTTTGTATCCTTACTTATTGATGCCACATATTCAGTTGGTATTGTGAAGGGAATAGAAAACCAGGTGTTAAAATGTAACATAACCCCCTGATTTGCAAACACACCACTTTGGCATTGCATCGACAATATCATAGTTTGTTGTTTTGGGAGTTTTCAATGCAAAATGATTCAAATATTTGAAGTATTTTGTCTTTGTAGAAGCAGCATAATATATATCAGTTTTGTCAACTTTCCAGAAGAATAAAAAAAACTATACTAAATTTCTATGTATAACTGTGTAAAATATATATATTTTTTAAATTAATTTAAATTTTGTTAAACTAGTATTTCAGAGAGCTTCAGTGGGAAATTCTGATTAAACGGTATGTGTAGCTTAAATTCATTAAAAATTGAGAAAATTTTGTTGCTTCTACAATGATTTTTTTTTTTTTAAATAAATACCATGCTTGCTTGTTTTTTTCTATAACTATTACTGGTATTTTGGTCTCAAGCTCAATTTAATCTGTCAATATACTTTTTGTTATTAATAATATTGTAGTTATTAACAAAGAAACATTTGTGGTATCTTCAAAATTTGAAAAATGTTTCATGCCTTGTATTAATGTAAGTGACAGATATAATATTTAGATTTAAATATTATAGCTTATATACTGTGGAATTAAATACATAGTGCTCAAGTTTTTGTATGAAAAACTTAAAAGTTCTTTAGAATTTTTGAGTTGTTTTTCTAACAGGCAAATGTCAATGCCACTGAAGTACGAGTTTCCATCAAACGATTCTATAATTTATATCTTTTTAACTTCCTGTCAGCATCAGGCTATGATCACATGGATAGGATTTTCATTTTGTATTTAGCAGCTCCAAATACAACAAAGGGTATGAGTAAATTATGTACCCTTCTTGGTATATTTTCTTTAATATTAATTGTATGAATTCAATTCCTAAATGTAGGACAAATCAACTTAATGTTGGAATTCTTCTTTGCTGTTACAAAAATTTTCCTTCATCTGAGTCACTTTTGTCATTATGTTATTCAGAATTGGTATTACTGATTAAATTTTTGAAATAATTTAAATATTGTCAGTCTTCAAAACTACAAAAAAAAAAAGGCAAGGAACGTGGGTGATTATCTTCACTCAAAAACAACTGAATTAACTAACCTAAAGATGAAAGCAGTGTCGTAGAATTTTAACTGATTTCTAGTTCCAAAAAGAAAGGTACTAAGGCTTTCAGCTGAAAAATTTAATTAATAAATTCATAGTTTATTGGTGGCAGTACATAGAAATAAAATTGTTTTAATCAATAAAAAAACTGGATTTTCTATAATATAAGTAACAATAAAAATACAAAACATGTTCCTGTGACCATAGCTTTTGCTTGATTACATGCAGTAATAGTGTTATAATAGTCCATGCGACTGTAGCCTTATTGGAAATTCGTGTACTCTTTATACTTTGTTCTACTGCTGGCGGTAGGGAAATTATTCAGAGGCACTGCTGTGCATAAGTCCTAGAAAGTGGTATCGTTCATTTGACAGAAAAATAGGGATTAAAAAATAGGCTCATTGTATTTTTAGATTTTGTTGATTTTCTGTATATTACAGAACTAATAACTTGAATATTGGAGTATTTTTCTCCTGTATATTGTATTATATCTTTGTTATTCTTGCAAAAGTTTGAGGAAAACAGTTTGTCTCGAGCAGAACAAAAATTTAATTTTGTTAAAATGAATTATATGGTCTTATATAACAATCTAAGTATTTTTAAATAGTCCAGTTCTGTTTTGAAGGTGCTCTGTTTTTCTTTTTTGTTTTTATTTTAAGTTATAACATTCCATTAATTTTATTTATGTGTTACTTATTATATTATGAATCTACTTGTATTTATTATTGTTGTTATGTTTTATCTTGTTGTATAAACGTTTTTTTTTTTTTAAGTTTTATTGTTATAATGTACTATCTCCTTTATCAGGTCTTCAGATGTGATTATAAATTCTAAAAACTATTAACCTGTAGAGTTTATATCATGCTTTGTATATTTTATAATCAAAATCAAATTAAAAAAAAATAATAGATGTTTTATTTGTACCATCTTTGTGTGATTTTTTTTCAAATTTAATTGAATTTTCTTTCCTTTGTCTCTACTGACCTGCATATTTTTTTTTTACCATATAAGCCACGAGTATAAAGTGGAATTCATTTTCACTTATAATTCAAGAGGAATATCTAAAGATATGCAACATTTTATTTTAAAAGTAATATTTATACATAAATGCATATACATATGTAGATATGTATTCACCCGATCAAATTGTGCTAGTTTTGTTCAATTTTTATTTTATCGTTCTATACAGCACAACTCAATCTTATATTTTTCTTTAATAAACGGGTTGTAGTGGTACAAGTTTTATATGTTTTAAATGGTTGGGTTAATGGAGTTTAATTTAAATTCTGATATGCTATAAAATATTTTATTATTCAAAATAAAATAGTTTATAAATAATAGGAATATCATAATATAAATTTTAAATGTTGAAAATTGTATAAATTAATCTCTCAATTTTTTTTTATCAAATTTTTTTTTCTTCAGTATAACTTTCTCTAAAAGTTTTGTGATCGGTGTATACAAGTTGTAAAAAAGACTGGAGAAATTCGCAAGTCATAAACTAATGTCAATTTCAATCACTATAATCATATAATATAGGCACTAGAGAGAGTATTGATAGATACAGTCTTCATAATACAGAAAAAATAAATATATTCCAATACAATACATAACGGTATCCAATAATAAAATAACGGTTTCATCTAATAGAAACAAAGTACTGAGTATATTTATTCTATTTAGGTCTTCTGCTGGCTAAGATATGCTTTAAATTTCCCACAAGACCATGGTACCGTAGTTTTCTTTATTCTCTGATATTTTAATATTTCTGTTCAATGTTCCCTCTAGAGGAAGCCTGAAAAGCTAGAAGATGGCAGTGGTTCTGCCAATTACACACTTCAAGCCCGAAGGAGACCAGTTTCGGGAAGACCGCCGTATAATGGAAGACACCTGGTACCGGACAGTTGAAATAAAGAAGAGCAAGCTGTGTACACAGCAAATGTTATTATTGTATTATGTTTTACAAACAAAAGTGTGTTGTTAGGCAGCCATGCATAACATCACTCTACTGCAGATATCTATATTGCCCTAGAAGCAAGAGAGGGTGGAGATTAAGAAAAAATTAAATAGGAAATAACATATACCATCTCTGCGATCCTCTAACGATAGTGCTGATACTGACAGAGTACAAACTAGACAAGCAGGCCTTATGGATTTTAGTAACTCGAAATAGTCGTCCAGATGTTCCCATCCTTTTTTCACCAGAGTAAGAATGTGAAGATTTGTTTCATAGAACTTATATTCAATAAATATTAACTAGTCCAGGTTGGAATCAAACCCAACTACTTTGAACAAATCCTTATAAACAAAGCAACTCCACCTTCGAAGCTGCCTTTCTCTTTTCCTCTAAACTCTCTCTTATTCTGGCTGATTAAGTCTCCAGCGAAGGTAACTTTACTCATCTTGTCTTGGCTATTTCTGGTTTACACCTTAAATGTTATCTTAAACTCATATGAAGCAGTCTCTTCTCCTTTTTGTACATTTAACTCCTTAAAAAAGAATTTCAATACTTCGGTATGTTTCAAGATAATTTATACATATTAATAAGTTATTTATATTGGTTAATATCTACATAATAGGAACTTATATTCTTTTTGTTATAATTAGTTATGTTACAATACCTATTTCATGAAAAAAAAAATGGTTATTTAAAAACATATATTAATTACAATTTAATTTTGGAATTAACGTCATTCTGTCAGGAACCCTAAAAAAAATAAATAATAAAATTATAAAAAACAAATGTTATTTAAAAAAAAATATCTGATGTGTACACCCCATGACTTCCTTGTACGCCTATTAAAATATAAATCGGTGGCTCAAAAAATGACTCTGAATTTGGTTACTAGTTTCCAAACATAGCAGTATCTCAAAAACGACACTCGGCGTCGCAACATCCATCTATTGACACATACAAACACACACACACAAGCTCTTGTTTCTTGAGGTCTTATCCCGTTATTATGTCATTTTTTTTCAGTTGGTAAAAATTTCCCAAGAGATTTCTTTTTGTTCTTTGACAACATGATCTAGTTAACAAGATGGGACGAATGCAAATAAAATTAGACTAAAAAAAGTAGGCGAGAGCGTTAATGGTTGGTATAAGGGGTAGGTTGGCCAATTGCATTTTATTCTCACCACCAGGGGCTCTGGAATGCCACCTTCTCACCATTTGACATCCTGTTTCTCTTCATTCACCCTTATATTTGGTTTGCCGGTAGTTTATTTTTCAGCATATCGTATTAGTAAAACATGGTTAAATGACCATCTTTTAATCGTTTTCATGCTGAATAAAATGGAACCACTCTCAATTCGCTAGCTCTACTTTTAAGGAAGTTATAGAGTTTTGAGTTTTATTTCAAGCAGAAAAAATAATGCTAAAAATAAGAGTTATTTTTAATTTGTGTTGTCATTCAACAATAATTATTATGAAGTTGATTTTTAATCTGTTGTCAAATGAATCAAAGTTGTCTTGACAAAAATAAAAACGCTGCAAATCATTACATAATGGTTTATTATTTTCAAATAGTTATATTTAAAAAATATCTGGCATGTCCATTCACACGACTTTCCTTATAGCAAGTAGGCTAAGATACGCAGGTGTGGTCAGAATAGAAGTTTAAACGGTAAAGAGGAAAATGATGAAAACAAGTCGCACTTTATTATATTATTTAGGCGCATTTCATTATATTTTTAGTAGATTAAAAAATCTAGAGTTGATATTACGCTTTGTATATTTTATATTCAAAATCAAATTTAAAAAATAAATAAATGTTTTATTTGTACCATCTTTGTGTGATTTTATTTTTTTGTTTAACTTAATTAAATAAACTACATTTTCTACCCTAAAGGTTTTTTGGAGTATGAAAGACAGACCACAGGGAATGTATGGTATGGGCAGAAGAGAGAAAATTGCAACACTGAAAGAATGAGGCAAATATGGAGGAAGAGGAAGGAAATAAGAAGGAATGTATGGTCCTTAGTTATGGGCAGTCAGCAAGGAAAAAAAAAAGTCTACATTGTTTCTGCTGACCTGCTTACTTTTATGTAATATGTAAGACTTTAATATAAAATAGAATTAATTTTTACATATAATTTTACTGAAAATGTACATTTTATTTTAAAAGTAACATTTATACATGCATATATAGATATATTACCAATCGATCAAATTTTGGTGTTTCTGTTAGTTAAATTTTTGTTTTATCACATTTAGCATAACAACCTTTATTTTCTTTTAATGTATGTTTTAAATGGTTGAGGGAATAATTTAAATTTTGATATACTTAAAATATTTTATTACTTAAATTGAAATAGGATGTGTCATAATATAAATTTAAAACGTTTAACATTGTACAAATTAATCATTCTAATTTTTTTTTTTTTTTTTTTTATATCTTAGTTATAATTTTTTTAAAAAGTTTTGTGATCAGTGCATAAAATTTGTACAAAAAAAACTTATAGGAACCTTACAATGAAATAAAAAGCTAAGTTATAAATTAATATAAATTTTAATCCCAATGTTGAAGATTAATGTTCATATAAATAAGCTAATATTTAATCACTAGAATATTGAGATACAGCCTTCATAATACAGAAAAATAAATATATTCCAAAATACTTAACAATAAAATTAAATAAATGCTTCATTTAATTAATACAATGACCCTGTATTCTAAATTGATTTCAATTGTTCTGAAATAATGTACCCTGTATTCTATGTACGTCTTCCGTTGTCTAAGATGTGGTTTTAACTTCCCCCACAAGACCATGGTAATATACTTTTTTTTTATCCTTTGATATTTTTATCTCTTGAGACAATCTGTATCTCCTCAGCTGCCCTTTAACGAGCGTACTGATACTGGAGGGATACAAACCAGGCAAGCAGGCCTTATGGTTTTTAGTAAGCTCAACTGGTCATCTAGAGGTTCCCACCCTTTTTTAACCTGAATAACAATGTGAAGATTCATTTCGCAGAACTTCTATTAAATAAATATTAACTAGTCCAGGTGGGAATCAAACCAAACCACCCAAACACATCCTTATAAAGAGAGTAACTCCGCCTTTGAAGCTACCTTTCTCTCTTCCTCTAAACTCTATTCGATCTATTCTGACTGCTTATGTCTCCACTGCAGGTCACTTTTCTCATCAATTGTCTGGCCAATGTATATTTTGCACCATGGACTCCATCACTAAACTTCTTGGACTCTTGTGAACTTTTTTAGTTCTGAAGCAGTCACTTTTCCTTTTTGTACATTTAACTCCTTAATAGAGAATTTTAATACTTCAATATTTTACAAAATAATTTATACTTATTAAAAAATTATTTACAATTGGTATTACTTACAGATAGATAGATAGATCTCTATACCTTTCTATCTACTTACAGAATAAGAACATAATGTTTTCTTTCTATTGTTAGTTGCACTTCGATATTTGATAAAGGAAAATGATTATTTAAAATAAGAAATTAATTACAATTTAATTTTGATTCAACTTCATTCTGTCAGCAACCCTAAAAAAAAAAATAATAATAATATAATTATAAGAAATACCAAATAATGTTATTTTAAAAAATACAAAGCTAAGCACATGAATATAATGCCAGCCACCATAACAAAACATTTAGTCCAACTCCACTCAACTCTGATTTTTAAAATCCATACAGAAGGGAACTCTTTATTTTTCACACCCATTACATTTCAACTAAAATATCATCTAACATCAGCTAATAGGAAATAACAGTTAGAAAATAACAGATTTCTAATTAGCAACCCATGCGCTGATTGTTGTTCTGAATGCAATGCATTCCAACTAATCTCTAGTGCTTTTTATATGATTATCTGACAAAATGAATTGTAATTATTAAATATTAAAATTTCTATTGTCACACTTTAAGTCAGCTCTTGATTCACCAGTAGGTCTTTACTGACATAGAAGCCTAATCCATTTCCATGAGTAAATTATAAAGTGAAAAACTTATATATTAAGAAGACCACACAATTTTTATATTCCTAATCATTTTGACAGAGAGAAACCCAACCACGTCCCGGAAGTGCTGGGTATAACCAGGAAGCTGATCCAGCTAGTTAAAATGACCGAGATAAACATGCAATGCCTTATGCAAATAGACCTAGAAATTCCTCAGGAGTTCGAGATGGATGCTGGCGTAAGACAGGGGGGATGCACTGGCTTGCCTATATGCCAGAAAAAATGGCCAGATGATGAGATCATCTTCAATCGACTAATTGAACTACTGGAATATCCTGATGAAATTACATAATTGCTGGATTCAAGCATTCCTAACAAGAAGCCTTTATAAACTTTGAGAAGGCAGCCAGAAGATTTGGTCTAATGGTAAACGAAACCAAACTTAATACAGTAAAACTTTGTTGTAGGAGAGCATTGAAACGAAGTTTTACTGTGCATATAAACATGGTGGTGGAGGAGACCTGGCTGAATACTTCAAGACTGGAGAATGCAGGTTTCAAAGAGTGGAGAGTTTTGTCTACATAGGATCTGAAATTAATTCAAGATCGAAGATTAATTCACAATTGTGAATGACCATTCACAAGCAAATGGTTGTTACTTTGGCATCTCCTGGCACATGAGAAACTGGTTTATGTCCTATCACACCAAACTAAGGCTATAAAACACTCTCATCCACCCTTCCCTTACATATGGAGCAGAAACTTAGTCCACAATGAAAGCAGATGGGAAGAAACAAACGGCTCCGTAAATTTGAAAGCAGAATATTGAGGAGGATTCACGTTCCTATTCCTACCACAATGCTACAACCCAAGGACTGTTTCTAGGCCAACAGTTATGAAAAATATTAAGAAATAAAAATATAATAGTTATATTAATATATAATTAATCCTGAGTAAATTATGGTAGAGTAAGAAAAATCTATATTAATCCTATCATTTACATATCAGTAGCAGGTTTTATGTACCTGCTATACATGCTGAGGTAAATGTTGTAATGCAACCAGAAATGAAGGCTCTGAACGCAACTTTGTTTATTTGTTCACTTTGACTTTTTTCTAGTGATGTCAAGGTAGCAATGCTACTGCCCAAGGCACTAGGATTTGAGAAGGCGCAAAGAGCGAATGTCGCTATAGCTTCTGATCTTCCCTGAAAGAAAATGAACCTATAATCTTAAGTCGCTAAGAATGTTAAATAAATGACTTATATTGTAGCACAACATACTGATAGTTTTCCGGCTTTTTTAAGTACACCCAGTCGCTGATAAGCAATGAATTCGTTGGCCATAGTTTTGATACCAATAAGGCTACCGACAGTTTGGCATTCTTCAGGATCAACTCCCATCAGCCAGGCTATCGGAACAAATAGCATTCCGACAAGGTACTGGAACAAATAAATAAAATCCTTTGTAACAATTAATATCTTCTACAAGTTACTTCCTGAGGCAAAAGAAGTAAGAAACTAGTCAATTTTTTTTTTTTTTGTTGAGAATTAATTTAAATGTATTAGGGTTTCCTGTGCCCAAGCTAATGTGACAAAGGAACTCCAAGAAGTTCTTGTATCAAATTTGCTTGCTCCAGCTGATTTAGCTCTGAAGACGGCCAACTAAGTTTTTGGCTGAAACAATGGCCAGAATAATAAAAAAGAGATTGGATTTCCTTGGAAATAGCAGATGTAGAATACTCAATTACAAAAATACATATTCCGTATAAAAAAAATACTCATATATATATATATATATATATATATATATATATATATATATATATACACACACACATATATATTATAAATGGGAGCAAACCCAAAAAGAAAAGGACACCAATTTTTTTGTTTCATTAAACAAGCATAGGTACCAAATCGGCCGAGCCTTTCTAATCTGCAGATGAATCCATCTCCCATATGGAAGACATCTCATTAACTACTAAGGGATCATTAATAAGCCACTAAAAACATGAATACTAAGTTATTTTGAAGTTGGCCATGTAATTCTTGTTGATGGACAGCCCCTCCTCCTATTACTAAGTGCTTACAGTTCAATTTACTTTAATAGTACTTTTCATTGACCGATGAGGAACATTATGCCTATTTTCATCCGACACTAGTTTTATCTTTGCACTTAAATTAAACCATTACCCTTCTTTTTTTAAAAAGTTTTTCCAATTTTCTCCCAATAAATATATTCTACATTAATAAAAATACATAATTTTTTTTTTATAAATTGGCCTCAACTGATATACAACAAAATATATTCATTTACCATCACAGTCAACTTTCAATTACTTCTAATCTTATATTGTTCAATGTCTGAAAAATTCTTAGAAAATGAAAAGAGATCCATTTTAACTCTAACAAGGGTAAACACTTTACCTCTAAAGTTATCCCATCGTATCCAACTAATGTTCCTAGCCATGAAAAAACTGCATTAAAAAATGAAATTAATGCAATACAGGCGATTACACTTGCAATTATTCCCTGGACCATCCCAATGGCTGATAAAGATCCATTGCTGGCAGCTTGTAGAAGGCTTGTGTCTTTACTGTAACATAAAGTAATTTTCGAAACATGGAATCATCAAATATAATAATTATTCAAATTTACATTAAGCTATTACTAAATCTGACCTGTTTAGAATTGTTATTTCTTTAGAACTTGTCTTTGACTGGATAGTTTCAGGGTAGAGAAGCTTCGCAAAACAGAGAGATGCAGGGGCTGCCATTATTGAAGCTGTTACGACATATCTTGGATCGACACCCAAACTTGTATACGCAGCAAGCAATGTTCCTTAAAAACCAAAATATTTATATAATAAAATGTTTCTATGACATAAAATACGTGTTAATCTTGGTTATGTAAAGACAATTAGACCCTTTTTCTTAATAAAGTGCAAGTGGAAAGGTTCGTTTTTAGAGGTTACAGGTTAGTTGACATCCGCATGATAGTATAGAAGGATCAATCTAATTAGGGATTGATAAATTATTTGCCAATTCTATAATTACTCACCGGAATTACTGAGAAAACTCCGACCCCTAAACCGTACCATTTACCAACAAATACCTCACCTTTCTTCCATACTAGTAAAGTGAGAGAACAAATCAATCTTTTCTGTTTGATATAATCTACTTAAACCTTGGTGAGTATCAACATGTTTTTGATCTCTTGTCTTAATTAAATTCATAAATGTTTTATAATACTAATTAATATTACATTTAATTTAATATGTATAATGATACCATACTGTATTTTAAATTGCTTAAATTATAGAAGTGGCAAATAATTTATTAATCTCTAGTTACAGGTTACTTATTGTCATTAAATAATAATTTTATTATTTTTTTTAATTTACTCTTTTTTTATTTAACTATTTTAAATGTTATCGTGTTACAACATTCCACAGTATGTTATAGGCATAGCAGGCAATAGGTCGACTTGTACCTATACTTAATTATAAAACAGTGGATGCCAAGTGGTTCTATGCTTTACTATTTCTATGACACATTGTGAAATATTGAAACACGATAACTTTTAAAATAGTTATATTAAAAAATTGTAAATAAAAAAAAATTGAATAAAACATTTATTATCTAATGACAATAAGTAACTTGTAACCTTTATAACCAGAACCTTTCCACTTGTACCTTTCCCATTTGTACTTAATTATGGAATAGTTACCCGATGTATCTTAAAGCTATTTCCATCACTCATATGCATCAATATCAAATAAATATTATGGCAATTAATTTAGTTGTATTCTGATTAATATTAAATCCATAGCTCCATAATCCATAGCATTAAAGCTTATTAAGAATTGTACTTGAAATTGTTTTAATAACTAAATAACATGAACAGATCTTAATATATATCAGAAAACAACTACACAAATTTGCTTAGATTTTCAAATATATATTACTTTATTTATAGTATACTTTAGGCCAGATAGTTACTACTATTTTTTTATTTAATCTATAGAATTATAATTACCTGCAACTGTGGAAAACCCCGAAGTCATTATTGCGTGCAATTCTGAAGATGATAGATCTACCAAATAAACTGAATACAAAAGTGGAGCTTCTGACTGAAAAATTATAAATATCACTTAAATTGATAAACATCTTGAATGTTTAATTAAAGTCATATTAGCATTGTTATTATTACTCTACTAAGTATTGAAAAATTGATTATTTTTTTTAATTTAATTCTTTATTATTTGGTGGGAATTAAAAATTAAGAGTTGTATAGTTAAGTATAGAAATTTAATCACATGTTTAGTATCAACTGAAAGAAAAAGTAAAATAAAAAATTGTTCATATCAATATTTTTATGTGATTCAACTATCTCCATTTTCTCCCTCTCTCTTTCTCTATCTCTTTCCTCCTCTCCCCCTCCCGAAAATAATTAGTAAGAATAATATTGCTACATACTATTATTTCTTAAAATGACAGTATATAATTAATTATATATGTGTGTTTGATGAAAACAACATTTTAAGTACAAAAACTATTCTTAGAACATTTTTATAAATATTCTATGTTTCTATTTTCTACTTTTAAAGGCAAAGATTTAAAAAAAAAATTGTTTTCATAAAATTACTTTTAATTTATTGAGTGGTTGAAGGGCTGAATTTCGTTAGCTTGGAGCACTGTAATTGTCATAATTGGTACACTAACCACTATAGTTCAGTTTGCCATTGTTATCCTAACCAAGATTGTAATTAAAATATTCACCAAAAAATCAAATTTTGGGGCTAAAAATTACTTTTGATTAGGGTGATATGGCTTTTCAATGCAAGGCCAGATGTACAAATATATATATATATATATATATATATATATATATATATATATATATATATATATATATATATATATATATATTTTATTCTGATTTTTTATAACATAAAAATATTCAATAAACAAACTCTGAAAATAGTTTTAGAACCACTCATAAATACAATCATACAAATAAATATATAATTTTTAAAAATGCAGTCCTGATTCTCATGCCAATTAGTTTTCAATTAAGAAAAAAAAAACACACTTCTTTTAAGCAAATTGTTAATAAAAAATTAATTATCTTTTTTTATCAAATAATGGTAATTTTTACTTTATCAAATAAAAACATCTAATGATTTACTAATGTATTTACCATTCCCAAAAATATTATTGTTACAGCGTTGACACTTTCGATGACTGTGGTCCCGAGAAACATTTCGATAAAACTTCCAATCTTAAAGCAAAATATTTGCAACCATCCAAGGTAGAATAAAATTCTAGCAAACATAGCTAAGAAGTATAGTGTAGATAATGCCTGAAAAAAAAAAAAAATTCTTATGTCATATGTTATCACAATCTAATAGATTTAATGAATAACTAAGCATTGCAAGTTTTGGACTGTAAAGTACTAAAAGGCTTTGCTACAAGGTTGGGACACATATAACTATACCATGCCCGAGCTGCACGTAGACATCTCGATTCATTCTCAACGAAATCAAATTTGGCCATAGCTCATCCGTGTTCTGGGTAATAGCACAAACTCCACTCCTTTATAGCTTAAAGTTGTTCTTGATTTTGACACTCAAGGTTAAATAAAAAAATGTTTAACAAGTTTCATAATAGTGATTAAGGAAGCATAGTGCTCATGTAAAAGGATGAAGATGATAGTCAGAGAAAAAATCGGTCAAGGTGGAAAAGTGGATTCACAGTAATTGGAAGACGAAGCCTTTTGAGGGAGAATTTTTCACATAATAACCTGATCTGATGGATGATGAAAACATGAATATTTTATAAAGTCACAATTCGTGGATATGATCTTTGATAAAAAGCAAATTTTTTAATATAATCCTTGGTAAAAAGCAAATTTGTGAATATAATCCTCCAAATTTCTTCTCTATGATAAAAAACAAACTATATTTTTCATTCCGATTTCCTCGAGAAGGTTTTTCAATTTCGATCTTATAGGCAATCTAATACTGCACCGGCACTGAAAAAGTAACCTAATCGGACTCGGCTGGCCATCGGTGTAGTGATGTTCAAATTGTTCTTTATGAAGCAATACCCCAGCTTGTATTGGCCAGCACTTGAACGACATGCGGCTTGGACCCATTGCGTCATGTGTGTTCCAGCCTACAGAACTGAGTTGGTTAAAAGTATGATAGACTATTGATAATTCTATACTGATGAGACTGTTATCATACCCAGATTTTTGAAAATTCTGAATCATCTCCAAAAAAATTAGTAAAATGGGCTATATTAAAATTTATAAATTAAAAAGATTTGATTTCTGTTATACTATATTCAGTGTGAATGGCAAATGAAATTAACATAAATTAAAATTTAATTTTTTATAAATTATATTTTTTACCTGAAAAGCGAAAACCATTTCCTTGACTATTAATGTATCTCCATACACAAAAGTAGCACCGTCCAAACCGAAATTCAAGAAGTTGACTACATTATCTCCAAAGCACTTCAATATGTTTCTGCCAGGTTCCCAACGTATTGTACAGAGGCCAAATAATATCTGCAATGTAATACCAGAAAAAACGGTGTCCCATCTGATCTAACAAAAATAGAAGAAAAAAAATTAAAATTTATTCTATAATGATATAAATATTTCATAAAATATTCAAAAATAGAACTCACATATTCAGGATCCTTCGAAAAAATAAAAGAAATGAACAAGAAAAATATAACACCTAATAATGGAATGAGTCTTCTCCTATTATTAGTTGTGTCATAAATAATGAAAACAATAAATGCAATCACAAGTGCTGAACAAATAAGATATTTCATATGCCTAAAAAAAAATCAGTCGCTTAAACATTCTTTTTTTAAAATTAAAAATACATCAGTTTAAATTTATATTTTTAATTTATAATATATAACAAGCAGACGCTAGTGAAGAAAGCATTCTGTTGGTTGGAAAATGAAACACAGAAAATGGAGCTCTATGTCAATGAAGAAAGAGTAAGTTGGGTTAGAATAAATCCAAGACTACATTAACCCTTGGTGCAGAAACCAATTAATTATGTAAAAGTACATTAAAAAATAACAAATGAATAAAAAAATTTACTTTAAATATGAAAATTCTAAACGGGCTGTATAGGACTTCAATGGAAGCCTTAAGCCAAAACAAAAATTCCAAACTTAAATTTAACATCAGGTTCATTAAATAGCTCATTAACTTCTTCCGAATTCTTCAGGCCAGTCCTTCCTTCACAAGTCTAAACATTCTTCAGAGGATTTTTCTTTCAAAGACAAACAGATCTTTTTCGTCATTTTTGGTTAATGTCCATGTTTGGTTAGCTTAAGTAAGAATTGGACGGATAGGGGTTTTATAAAGTTGGAGCTTGGTACGTCTACTAATTAGTTAGCTTCTAATATGTTTAAGTGGACCAAAATAGCATCGATGGCAACTGCTATTCTCCTCTTTATTTCAAGTGTTGTTCCATTCCTGATGGTAACTTGAGATCCCAGATACAAGAATTGCTTGACACTCTCAAACGTGTAAGGACCGATAGATATGGTTTGGTTTTGGGGATTCACTTCTTCGTCTGTATACATGTATTTCGTTTTGGCTTCATTTATAAGGAGTCTCACCTTTGCTGCTGCTCTCTGTAGTTTCAGAAAGGTGGTCTCGAGAGCTGTAAAGGAACGTACAACAATATCCATGTCATCAACATAGCCTAGCAGTTGGACCAGATTTGTAAATACCATGCCCCTAGTCTGAATCTCTGAGTCCCTCACCACTTTCTCCAGTACCAAGTTAAACGTGCCAGGCATCACCTTCTCTCAGGCCCTCATTGGTGGAAAATTCCGAGGAGCATTCCGACTGAATGCGTATGATGCACTGCAAGTCTTGCATTGTCATCTTTACCAGGCAAATTAGTTTGGAGGAGACATTCAGTTCTTCCCTTGTTTCATACAGCTTATTTCTTCTAATGATATCATAGGTGCTCTTAAAATCAATGAACAAATGGTGAGTGGGAATTTTATATTCATGGTTTCTCTCCAGAATCGTACGGAGGCTGAATATTTGATCAGTAGTTGATCTGCCCTTTCGAAAACCAGATTGGTATTTTCCAGTCTATATTGGTATTATATTCCAGTAGTAATTGGAATTACCGGCTAGTCTGTAATAGAGGATGTTTGAGAGTATTTTATATGCGCACTTAAATAGTGCGATTCCTCGGTAGTTGGCACAATCCAATTGTTCTGCTTTCTTATGTACAGGGCATATAATCGCATATATCCATTGAAGAGGCATTCTTTCCTGTGTCCAGATGGAGACTATTATATCATAAATGGTCTTATGTAGTTCTTCGTCACCATATTTAACTAATTCAGGCGGTATTCCATTACATCCTGGTGCTTTATGATTCTTCATCTGGGCAATCGCATGATGGATCTCTTCGAGTTAATGAGGTTCTATTTCTCTATCATCTAGAAGAGGTCCTATTTCTATATTATGGTGCCTAATGTTGGGGTTCCCATAATCTTCCTCAGGATCAGCTACACTCTCATTCGGCAGGCCTTTAAAATATCTTGCCCATCTTTCAAGTACATCGTTCTTATTAGTGAGAAGTGAGCCATCCTCCTTTCTGCAAGAGAGGTGTCTGAAAAGAAGGTCGCGGGACCTCCTAACATAGAAGTCATTGAAGTGCTACCAATGGACAGTTACTTCTCATGCCAGTATCAAGAGTTATGTACTTATTCTCATATTTACTTATTGTATATGCTTATATAGTTGTAAATTTCTGTAAATAAAAACAGATTTTCTGCTTCACAACAGGTTTTTACTTGAACATCGGATAAGTTTTATTTATTTATATTTTTAGCTTGACATTTGAGGGTTACTAGCGACTCTGAAAGGAGTTCTAAAAAAAAAATCTCAAAATTATGATTTTGAGTTAACCTTCAATCATTGAGTCTTCCGCATGAAAACAATTTACTTCTGGAATCTAGGTGCTTCTCCGATAAGTATTTTTATTTAGTTTCATAGATTCTTTGTTAGTGTTAACAGGTTTGTTTTCTCTTAATAATTGAGAAACTAGACTCTAGACGACTAAGTCTTTTAATGAAATAGAATTCGAGTAATCGATTTTTGACTATAGCTTATTGCCTAAAAAAACTGAAAATATGTTTGGGTGAGAGACATATTATTTGTACTCACCTTATATATTTCGCAGGAAATGCACCCTTGGTGAAGTTTTTAAAGATGGGGTAAAAAAAAGGTTTTAACCACTTATAATAAGTGATACACCATAAAATAAAAGCAATACAGATAAATGCTTTACCATAGCCATAACACCAGTCTAGATTGCTCCCTGAAAATAAAATTATTTTATAGTAACAAATCATTGATTCATAAATTAATAATTAGTTAATAAATAAAAAAAAATTAAATGGCTACAGAACCTGGCTGTAGCAAGATTTTTTTTGTCCATTCAGCTATAAGATCTGATGGGGAAAACAACTATTACTACAACTAACAAAAAAAACAACAAGGAAGCACAACATTTTGGGGGGGAAGGGGGGGTAAGAGAGAGAGGAAAGGAAATGGAGCACAACAGAACACCAATTAGCATAAATGTAACTTAAGATATTAAAGCATTCTAGATAAGTATTGTAATAAACTGGCACACATGTTCACTATGGATGGTAGAAATAAAATTAATGTTGTATCTTGCGTATGAATATATCATCGCTATGAGAAAATATCCTATGTGCTATAACCTAACTGCTTTACAAAGCCAATCAAAATTGTTGAGTGGATTTCAAAATTTTGTTTCTAAAAGAAATGCCTGAACTTCATTTCAGAGCTCGAAAAATCTCTCAACAACCTTTCCTCGGGAGCTCTATCGAATCTCAGTATATAATAAGAGCTGAATTAGATGTCCTTGCATAAGGCTTGAAACAGTCTGGATTGTATGAGATGTGGTTTATTTGGTTTATTATTTTAACAACTTCCTCATCAAAAGTATTATAAACTTCACTGGCATATTTTTCCCACCTGAGTCTCCTTGTCAATACAACTATGTATCCTCTCTGTATATGGTGCGACAGCATTCAACATAAATAATAATTCCGTTTTATAGCCTGACCATCACTTGCCACTCGTAACACATTTATACCAATTTATACTAGGTTATGAAACAGGGCCGGAACTATGTTTTCCCTCCCCCACAATAAAAGTCACTATAGGTGATATTATTATAGGCATTATAGGTGATATTATTTCTAAATAAATATAATCATCTCAAAAATCAAAGAGCAGAAGCAAGTATTTATAACTTGACCTAAAAATAAAGTTTAGTTTGAAATTTGCCGCCCTTTAAATTCTGCCACCCGGGGTGATCCCTTTGCCCCTTCTTCTCTAGATCCGGTCCTTTCTGAAAGAAACTGATCAATGTCATCGAAAAAATGTCTTCACATTTTATATGCATCAGCTTATGAATTTTGTTCACCATATTGTTATATACCGATTTTATTTAAACATATAAAATTTGTTTCTACTAATTTTCTCCTAATTATTGCATTAATAAGTCCCGTGGCAATTTATATTAAAAAATAAATATATTTACTCTATCACGCCTGGACTAATATAAGATAGGCAAAAAAGATATTTTCCAATAGGCATATAGGATATTTTTCATGACAATTCTTTAAGATATTTTCCAATAGGCATATAGGATATTTTTCATGACAATTCTTTAACGCCCCGCTGGTGACGAATCAAATTGAGCTTAGTGATTTGATTCGACTTTAATAGATGCTAGTAGTGCCAATGAATAATATAGAGCCAAAATATAAAAATCACCGAAATGGCACATAGGATATTTTCTCGTGACGACGATATGATTATTAAATTTGAAGAGAAATAATACATTTGGAAAACAAGCTGAGTAAATATCTTCTTCTTTTTTTTTTCAACTAATTTACTTATATTAAAAAAGGCAACCATTCATGTCTGTTGTCTATGGTAATAATGAATGAACGAACTAAATTTAAATCGTATAAGATCTATATAAAAAAATAACAATAAATATCAATAATAATGATTTTTTAATTTACCTGTATTTATAAAATTGTTTATCAGAAAACCAATGTAAACTGCAATTAGAACTAAAGCCAATAATGTAAGGAAATTGAAATATAGATTTGAATGCTCTTTTATTCTGTCTTTAATGGATTTTCTAACATCACTGAGGATTCGTCCCAATGGACCTCCACACTATAAAAAAAAATTGCATATTTATAGCACATTAAAAATTAATGTGAGTTCATAGAAAGGATAGATTTAATACAGTTGAACTTTTGTTAATTGAAAATGTCTATATATCAAATTTATTTTTTAGAAACTTCATCAAAATATTTTACATTTTTATTTATAAAACCTTTCTGTAAGTATACTGAATAAAATTCCAGCAAAAATTTCTGTAATTTTAAAATTATATATTTATGTAAACAATATATATATATATATATATATATATATATATATATATATATATATATATATATATATATATATATATATATATATCTACTAATAATGTTTGTAGATGTTGAGCATGTGAGAGCAAAAGTGGCCTAACCCTCAAAATCATAAAAACTCCAATATTGATTTTTTTGGGTTCATACAGTGCACTCTGTAGATGTGTGTAGGTGTTTGATACCTTTGCAAACCTATTTTTTAAATATACCTGAAGATGTAAGCACTTGGCCTACCCAAATAATTCTTTTTTTAATCTAAATAAAATGAAAAAGTGGCCTAACCTAAATGTGGCTTATGCCACTTATGCTCCCATAGCCTTATGTAGTATATGCATACAAAAAAAACAACAACAATTTTTAATTTTTATTTAAAAATAAATAACATTCAAAATCTTTTACAGTTTCAACTATTAAAATTTTTCCATTTATATAATAAATTTGTAGGTTTATCTGACTGGGAATTTAATTTTTCTTTGTTGATAGTTATATTATTATTAAATTTTGTTTACTTGCTAAATTAACTCACTTAAAGGATTTTTAATTTAAGGAATTTGCATGTTTTGTATGTATGTATATTTTCAATATAATCCTCATAATAACGAATTAAGAAAATTAATAAATTAATTAAAGAATTATGAAAATTAATCTTTACCTCTCCTGTTCCTATTCATATTGAATAATTTCAGTTTAATATTAAGATAAAGCCTTAACAAATATTAATGATCAGAAATTACAATATCTTCAAATTCCTAAATTTGAATTTTTTTTTTAAATGAACTTTCAAGTCTATTAAATAGAAATTTGATTGTATTTAACCATCTGGTCCCGAACCAGAGTGGATGGATTCCAGTTTATATTTTTCTGTAGCAATCCATAAATATTTAATTATTTTAATACTTATTGAAGTGAAACCCAAGGATTGTGGAGCAAATAAAGAACCCTCGTTGAAGACAAACTTGGAAAAGGGACAATTCCAATGGTTTGGACATGCTTCTTGCAAAAAAATAATAGAAGGTCGACCCATAGGTAAAAGATCATGTAGCTGTCCATAGGTCTCCTACCAGGAAAATGTACAGAGGATTGATTGGAATAGAGGCAAAACCCTTGTGAAAATTTAGTAGCCGAGCACTTTCTGAAAAGACCAGTAGCATTGAATCGAGGAAACTTAAGGCTGATAATGGCTTGAAGGGAAAGAGGAAATAGAATACAAAAAAATGGCTGGAGGGTTCATAAAAATATTGGAATAGGCCAAAAGCTGAAATAATGCCTTTCTCTAAAAAAGTATTATTTTTTAAAAATATTTGTATTTATAAAAAAATAATATCAAGCCATAGAAAAGTGCAATATTTAAATCCAATGCTGTATAACAAATAATTCAAAGTGTCAAGATATGGACTGAAGGTGCCATGACATTCTCAAGAAACCCTGTTGTGACTAATCCTAACAAATGGTTAACTCCGTGGCACTATAGATCGATATGGTTCTTGGACTCCTTAATAAACAAACCTTCACTAGATAGCTCTATATTGTGCGGTCACTCGCCAGTCAAGGGTATTCTGCAGGTATCAAGCATTCTGGATGACAGTATCTGAACTATGGTTTGCCTCTTCCTCTTGTCCAGTAGAGCCTTCTGTCAAGCAACTTTCTTGGAATCCCTTCTTCCGGCATTTTGGCAATGTGCCAAGTACAACAAAGTCTTCAAAGTTTGATGTGCCTCATCATTTCTGTATTCCCATACAGATCATGGATCACCCAGCAAAATGCCTTTAAGGAACATATTTCTTTTCAAATGATTTGATTTTTTATGAACCAGGAATAAATATTTATTAGTTAAAATAATTTGATTGATGGCAAAGAGAATATTTTGTTAAATATTTAAAGAAATAATGCAGCATAATTATTAAGTAATCAAACATTTTAATTATTAGATAATCAGACATATGCTAAGAAGAATCTAATCTTTAGATTACAATTAATGTTTTATAATCATTAACTGAAAAATTACTTACCAAGTGTTACAACCAGATAAATCTCAATTTGTAAAAAAATGGAAAACAATTAATTTAAGGTCACCAATTAAGAAAAAAAAAACCCTACACATTCAAGTGGAAAATATTTCATACACGCAACACAACCACTTGAAAACAAGGAAAAGTGATAAATCTGTCATAAATGTCATTAAACACTTTAAAAAATACTCTATAAGTGTCATAAGACACTTTAGAGAGTTTTTCAGATATTTTGATTAATGTTTTATTCTACAGTCCTATATAATTAAACAAAGGTTTAAATAATAATTAAATATGAATAAATGTCTGCATTTAAATCAATAAAGTACAAATTTAGTATTCTGATATTTAAATGCTTACAGGTTTAATGGATAATTTCTCTTGTTTTGGATCTGGATGGACGATATCTACCGTCTCTAAATTGTTCAGGGGTGCAACAGGGATTATCTGCAATAAATTATAATTACATTCATTAATATCTCACTCAGAATTTTATTATAAAAATACTTTGGGTACACTAAACAAAATGTCTGCATACCAAACAAAAGCTTTATAATTTTGAAAATAAATATTCGCGTATGTTTGTAATTGTATAATTAAGAAATAACTAATGCTATTTCTTAATAATAGGCATGTGTAGTATGCATTTTTTTTTCTTTTCAAAACCTTAATACATGTACCAAAATAAATTATAAAATTATTTATAAATTATGAATTAAAATGATTAAAAATGAAATAAATGGATAAGTCAATAAGAAATGATAGAAGAAAATTAAACTAAAGTAAAACAGAACAGAAATTATGATATTTTTTGTGAATAGTGACTGAGCTTGGATGGTTTTGATGAAATACGAAAGTTAAATGAGATAAAGTACCAAAGGAATCTTTAGTGCATTTTCAAGTTCCACAATCCAAAAAATTAATCATAATAATTAATTACAGTAGCAATCAAAGTTACCAGATTATCACTTAAAATTAAAATAAAGTTTATTAATAAAGTAAATTATTACAGTTGCTCAAATTAATCTTTGTTTTATTATACATATAATTGCTTATTAATGGCATACTGGATCAAGGATGAAAAAATAAAATAATTAGTTTAATTTTTAATTAATCAAAATCCGATATAATATTGATTCCTAATTTCTTAACTTAGTTAAATAATTAAGTTTAATTTTAAAAAAATGATATAATAAGATATAATAAAGTTTTACACTCAAGTAACAATTTTAATTATAAATACCTCATAATTTCCAGACATTATTGCTGACGATTAATAGTCTTAAAAAATAATTAGTAATCCAATGATATTACTTGTTTTAGAATATTTCAAAGTTATAGAAGAGCAACTGAAATAGTATATATATATATATGCTAATACACTAAGATCGGACGCCAGTCAAGACAGCTAGAAGTGAGGCGAGGTGAGTCCCACGGGGATTTTGTGAAACACAGAAATGAATGCATTACTTCGCTAATTCAACTTCCACTAATCCAATTTTCCCACTAAGCACTTTTTGAATTCCTGGAACCACCATCAACCTAGCGGGCGAGTTTATAAGGCAAATATCCCTGAAAATGTTAATTCGACTGAAATCTTCTCCTATCCTTTCAGTAAGAACTTTAGAGATTGCCATTAAAATATGTAGAAGAATACGAAGGATGTACAGTCCTGGAATTAGGATTACGTATAAAAAAAAAAAAAAAAAAAAAAACCGAGTTAAAAAAAAATAATTTTCACTTTTTTTAAATGAATCGTTGAGTTGAGAAATCCCTTAAGTCACTTTTTGGAAATATTTAAAATGTGACGGATTTTAACTCTGTTGAGTTAGATACGTATTTTGAGAGTCCATAAGTCCGGCGCATTTTCGCTGTTTTTTTTTTAATGATGACTAGTTACTATTTAGTTGAGAAAGCCCTCAAGTCAGAGAAATTAAGTCCGATATGTTTAAGGTATGAAGAATCAGATTGTGACTAATTTAGTCTGAATGTACTTTTCTTTACAATTTGATCATAAATAAACATTTTTACATATTTATTGATAATTGTTGATCCGTTAAGCTGATTGGTTTAAGAAATCCCATAACTCGAGCGAATTTAGATTTAAACAACACAATGACTCTGAATTTCTCAATTGTAATACAATAACTTCAGATGCAATCGCATTTTAATTATCAGTCGTATTAGGTTGCCTTGAATTATTACGTTTTGGCCTGGACTGTTTTTAGTTGTTTTCCAATAATTTGGTATTAATGAGCATGAACGTACACAGGAGAAAGCGGGGGAGGGGCCGCGCCCCCTCCCCCTAAAAGTTATTGAAACAAATAAAAATAAAAGAGGAAAAAAATAATTTAAGTTTAAGAGAAAAAGGTGTGGTTAGGAACTATTTTTACTTCCCAGCACATACTTAATTAAATGATATATTTACTTTTTATTAGTTTTTAGTTTACCGACATTAATCTGTTGCAGTAATTTCTATGTCACTGGCAATCATATGACTATTTTGTCAATGAAGTGACGTATACGATACGACTACGGCAGCGATGAAAGACATTAAGCTACTTTGTTAATAGGTAACTACCACACATTTTGGATCCTTATGGGTGTCTGACAATATCTAACAATAGTAGAAGCGTCAAGCCATAGAAGGTGGCTACCCCCACCCCTGTAGGTTACAGACTGTAACTCCTTTCCCAGAGTTTTGTTACAGTTAATATAGGCATAAAACAGGACCCGACATTGCAAAAGATCAAGTAGTTCTAATTTTTATGTTGTTTGGATCTAAGCCAGAAGCAAAAAAACAAATTTGCTACTTTAAAAGACCTATGCGAGCTGCGTAGCAGCCAAAAAACACCTAAATTTTGGCACTATTTTCAGTTATACATCTATGTTACATTATCATCAGCTACTCATCAAAATCTAATTTGGTAGCACGTCTCGTTTGTTTTCTATGGTTATCCATAGGATGCCGTTAATAAGAGCACCGAAAGTGCGAACGACTCTGACCCTGTGCTTCTCACTTCTAGTATGATATCATTTTCGAGGAATCCACCATCATCGAACTACCTCAGGAAAAATTATTGGCCAATGGGAACAACTCACCACACACCTTTACGATTCCTTTGAGAAGAGGCGGCATTCAAGTGAAAGTTGGCGAAGGAGAGTAGCCAGAGGTGAAGTGTAGCCACTTACAGAAGAGTAGCCAGAGGTGAAGCCGACAATTGCCATTGCTCAAACTCCTCTTTCATTTACCCCCTCAAAACTCACCATGGATTGCGTTTTTAATTCTTGCGTTCAGCGGGTATAACACTAATGCGGCTGCTTTTGGCCATGATAAAACCAATTTGACTAGCATATTAAAGGAAAATTCCCAACCGGTGGAATTGATTGAACTTTTCCTGTTACCAGACACAAGTAAGAAAGCCATAGCAAATGTTGAGAAGTGTTTTCTCGCTTTGTACGGGGGTGATTTCTTAACATCCACCTTGAATAGCCTCCGCTACCAGCTGCTCGTTAAATCTGCAGATAACTCCGATATTAATCTTGCTCGCTTGTCCAAGTGGTTGGACCAATTCAAAAGTGGTTGGGAGTTGCAAAAAAGCCTACATCTTTTGTGTGGAAGCTCGATGATCAGAGGATTGCCTCCATAACTATCACCTTGGATCCTGCTCCTCAGATCTTATTGCGGATGGTTTCCTACAAGTGCAAAAAAGGTTGCAGCGGCATTTTGCAACTGCCGAAAGGCTGGGCTAAAATGCTCATACTTCTATCGATTCAGTGCCGAAAAATTATGTCAAAACGTCCGATCTCTTCAAATAGAGAATTTTGTTGATGGTGAAGACATCTCCACCCCTACATTAATCGAGCACAGCAGTATGCTCGTCTTGAGAATTCCTCCGAAGAGCTTGAATCTTCTTCAGAGGAACATTTCTTGAAGCATAGGCCGTTAAAATGAACGAAATTACAATGAATTTTTACTTTTTTGTACGCAGTAAAGGGAGTATCGCGAAAATTTTCGGTTTTCAGATTTAACGGAAATGTCCATTTTGACCACTCTTGAATCCATTTTGGCTAGTTTCGTCGTGACGTCTGTACGTAAGGGATTGTTGTAAAATCTATTTGTGTACCTCCCATTATGGTCACTACATGATCAACGGAAGTAATACTTTATTTGAAGGTCATAATAGATTTTCATCAAAAATGATATCAAAATATGATGCAAAACTTTTCAAATTTGGTAAATAAGACTTTTATACCAATATAAATAATATGCTAAATTTTGGTTGAAATTGGTGAGTAGGAAGTGATACTACTTTACTTGAAGATCATAATAAACTTTCGTCAAAAATGATATTAAAATATAATGTAAAACATCTCAAATTTGGTGAATAAGACTTTTATATCAATATAAATAATATACTAGATTTTGGTTGAAATTGGTGAGAAGGAAGTGGTATTTTACTTGAAGGTCATTATATTAAAATTATAATTATATAATTAAAAATTATATTAAAATTTAATACAGAGATCATCATTCGATGATTAAGGTTACAAACGCGATTTTTTCCACTCTAATTTTTTTTTAATAAATAAAAATTCTAATTATTTCTATAAACGATGTCGTCAGCTGTTTTCATTGATTGTTTCCTAATTACATTTTTCAAGGTTTTCAGTTAAATGCTAATTCTGAATATAGCATTGAATTTTGATGTGTACGTCAAAGCTCAAATAAATATTCATCAAGTTCATTCCTGATTACTTTTCTCATGGGATGAGTATTTTCCACGATACCTATCACACAAATTTAGAGAACAAAATAAAGATTTTTCACTTTTTGGAAAAAAATATTCAATATTTGAAGACCTATATCTCAGAAACTACTTAACGTACTGATTTGGCTCAGGTCTCAAATTGTGATTAATTTAATCTAGTTTAAAAAAAGGCAACTTTAAATTTTTCCGTGATTCGCTCAGGTCTTTCGAAGTACAAAATTTTGATTTTACCTCCTTGTACGAAGTAAAGGAAGTATTGTAATCGCGAAAATTTTCGGTTTTCAGATTTCGACGGAAATATCCATTTTGACCATCCCTGAATCCATTTTGACTAGTTTCATCGTGGCGTCTGTTCGTATCTCGCATAACTCAAAAATGGTTAGCTGTATAATGTTGTCATTTTGTATTTAGGATTGTCGTAAAATTTAGTTGTGAACCTTTCTCTTTGGTCACTGCTTGATTACCGGAAGTGGTACTTTACTTGAAGGTCATAATAGATTTCCATCAAAAATTATATTAAAATACTATACAAAACTTCTCAAATTTAGTATTTATAATTTATATATTGATTTAAATAACATACTAGATTTTGGTCTAAATTGGAAAACCGGAAGGGATTCTTTACTGGAAGGTCATATTAGACTTTTATAAAAAATTATATTAAAATGCAATGTAAATTATCTAAAATTTGGTAAATAGGACTTTTATATCGATATGAATGTATTTACTATATTTTGGTTAAAATTGGTGGGCCGAAAAGGATACTTTACTTGAAGGTCATAATTGATTTCCATCAAAAATTATATTAAAATACTATACAAAACTTCTCAAATTTAATATTTATAACTTATATATTGATTTAAATAACATAACAGATTTTGGTCTAAATTGGAAAACCGGAAGCGGTACTTTACTTGAAGGTCATAATAGATTTTCATCAAAAATTATATTAAAATATAATGTAAAACATCTCAAATTTGGTAAATACGTCTTTTATATCGATATGAATGTATTTACTATATTTTGGTTCAAATTGGTGAGCCGAAAAGGATACTTTACTTGAAGATCATAATAAGCTTACATCAAAAATTATATTTAAATTAAATACATAAATCATATGTTTCGGTAATAAAGGTTACAAACGCGATTTGTTTTCCAATCCAACTAAACATTTTTATTACTTGTTTTAAGTGTTAAAATTGAGTTTAAAATATTGGTTTTTCTCCCCATTTGTGAACTGCAGCATGAGAATAAGATGTTAGTTAAGTGGGTTTTTCCGCTTAAAATGTCGAAACTGTCGATTTCCAATGCTTTATCCAGTGATATTGACAGTTTTATTGTTGTCACGGAACATGGAGAAATATCTTGTAAACTAGTTACCTACTGAAGGAAAAAGACATGTAATAGCGGAATGAGGCCTCCAGTAACAAGAGTGTGTGTCAATAGATGAATGTCGGGACGCCGAGTGTCGTTTTTACTGTAATCTTCGGAAACTGGTAACCAAATGCAGTATCATTTTTTGAGCTACGGATTTATAATTTAATAGGCGTACAAGGAAGTCATGTGTTGTCCACATCAGATATTTTACTACTGGCTTTGGCCCAAACAAAATAAAAAAAAAAAAATATGACTACACTTGACCTTTTGCAAGTCCGGATGTAAAATTTGACCGGACTGTATCCCTAAGTGTGATACCCGTACGCCCAAAGGTACAAGAAGTGCTGCAGGAAGGGCTGCATCCGCCTTTGCACATAGAAAAAATATTTAAAAAAACTTCGTTACTTGTCAGTATTGTGTATTTGTGGTTTTATATGTATATGTTGACTTACTTTTTTAGTATTCGTAGATTTCAAGTCGCTGAAAGAAAGAAACAACCTTTTGGATATGGAACCGCATCTCAGATTAAAATTAACAACCAATGAACTAAACTATGATGATATGTCGTCTCAACATAAACAATTATATCCTTCTCACTGATCCTAAAAAAAAATAATTATAATATAACTCAAGAGCATAAGCAGGAGAGGGACCTTACCATCCAACCTAAAAATTAATAGAAAAATTATTTGATTGTGAGATGGACAACAAAAGGTTAAACTTAATTTTTAAAATTGATCAATCTAATGATTTTCTGTCGATCGATAATAATAGTTTTAGGATCATTTGATTGCCATTTGTAAACTTCGAGTTATAATGGAAGCCTTAGCTTCAACTGAAACAGACCAATTGCATCGTAAAGAAATAAACACATTTAACTAATAGGAATATGCGCTAAATGAAATTTTTAGTCCGGCAGACACCGGTGAGATATCCTCAGGGAACCAAACAGCTGTTACAGGAACTTCTAAAACATTGGCAAACATGTGATGAGATCGCGATAACGAAATATGTAAAACTTGTAATTAATATGACACCAAAACATTCGAATTCGAGCCGGATTTTTAAACCATTTCTTGAAAAGGGATAAATTATATCGAGCTAAACTTTACTCTTGAAAGATTCAAAACCTTGGCAATTCGCTTCCGATTATGAAAAATATAACGATCTGAATTCTGCACCAGAAATCCTCTAAACACCCAAATTTTCACCCAATTTTTTTTAATTTTCTTGAAACGGGCGACATTAGAGCTAAATATTATGCTCAAGAAATCTCCATTACTCATCAGCTCCATTAGAACCAGCTCATGTATAAGCCAGATTAATAGGGTTTATAATTGTTCTTTGCAGTAATCCATCTAGGATTAGCTAGCATCTATCTATAGCTAGGGTTAACGAACATCCAAATAATGCAAAAAAAAAAATATATATATATATATATATATAAAGTATGAAATATATTATTAATGTATACAAAATAATTGTATTTCGTCGCTTAACCTGTGATATTTAAATCCGAAAAAATAAAAAATTCGATCGTGTATTACCTCTAATACAAAAAAAATCAGCCTATCATTTTATAGACCTCATGTAAGTCAAAAAATAATATATATCCTGCAAAACGATGGTTGCAAAGAGAAAATAAATCAATATACAGAAATTAAATTTTTAAAACGTTTTTTCCTTCTCTTATAAAATTGTTTTGTTTTTACTTCCTTGTACGAAGTAAAGGAAGTATTGTAATCGCGAAAATTTTCCGTTTTCAGATTTCAACGGAAATATCCATTTTGACCATCCCTGAATCCATTTTGACTAGTTTTGTCGTGGCGTGTGTTCGTATCTCGCATAACTCAAAAACAGTTAGCCGTAGAAAGTTGAAATTTTGTATTTAGGATTCTTGTAAAATCTAGTTGTGAACCTCCCTTTTTGGTTACAGCTTGATCACCGGAAGTAGTACTTTACTTGAAGGTCATAATTGATTTCCATCAAAAATTATATTAAAATACTATGCAAAACTTCTCAAATTTAATATTTATAACTTATATATTGATTTAAATAACATAACAGATTTTGGTCTAAATTGGAAAACCGGAAGCGGTACTTTACTTGAAGGTCATAATAGATTTTCATCAAAAATTATATTAAAATATAATGTAAAACATCTCAAATTTGGTAAATAGGTCTTTTATATCGATATGAATGTATTTACTATATTTTGGTTCAAATTGGTGAGCCGAAAAGAATACTTTACTTGAAGATCATAATAAGCTTACATCAAAAATTATATTTAAATTAAATACATAAATCATATGTTTCGGTAATAAAGGTTACAAACGCAATTTGGTTTCCAATCCAACTAAACATTTTTATTACTTGTTTTAAGTGTTAAAATTGAGTCTACAAAACTGGTTTTACTCCCCATTTGTTTATGTGTGTGTGTCAATAGATGGATGTCGCGACGCCTAGTGTCGTTTTTGATATACTGCAATCTTCGGAAACTAGTAACCAAATTCAGAATAATTTTTTGAGGCACCGATTTATAGTTTCATAGGCGTACAAGGAAGTCATGTGTTGTCCACATCAGATATTTTTAGTTGAGGATGGTCACAGCGACGATCTGTTTTATATATCTAATTATGTAAACTACTATCTAATAAATTGTATGCATTACTTTTTTAAATTATAAATGTAATATATGTAGTGAGGGGAAAAAATAAATATGTAAAGCACGTATTTTCTTTCGTATCTGGTTAATCCGACGTTTTAGCCGCTCCTACCAAAGTTCTGGTCCAATCGAGGTCGGATCAGCGAGATTCTACTGTACAACAGCGAATGTTCGCACCAGACTGGAACTATGATTTTTGCTAGGAGGGAAAGTTCAATTTTCCCGCCCTTTCTCCTTCCCTCACTCCCAATTAAGTCAACAATTTTATAACAGTATTTTAGGTAATGTATGTCGAAATAAATATTATCATCTCTTTTTTTTTTTTTTTTTTTTTTTCCGGCTTAAGACTTCCATTGAAGTCCTATACTGCCCATTTTCATCTCTTAACATCGACTAATTTTATTGACTGCATAATAACTGATGTCAGTTATCGTCTAGGGAAATCCGGTGTGCAAGAAATGGCCAGGTAAGGGAAAAAATAAGTTCTCACCTTGGAAAGAGTCCTATGGCGTATTATTATTATTTCAGAATTTCGCAATCCTGTCTTTGCTGGGAATATTCACCTACCGAATATTACCGGACTCATTGAGTCAAGAATTAGGCTCTGGTTATGTTATAGCTGTTCTAACAGTTCTAGCTGTACCCAAAAGTACTGCTTGCTGAATCCCTACTAGTATTTTCATCGGAAGCTCCAGTCTCTGGATAGAGTCTAGCGTGCTTTTCGGGATCAAGCCATTGCACGAAACTATAATGGGGAAAATCCCACAGCTCTCCAATCCATAAAGTTGCTTATTATTATTTTTTTTTGTGTATTCATCTCAGGTAGCGGGGTAGCTCAGTGGGTAAGGTACTGCGCTACTAATCTCAAGGTCCCGGGTTCGCGACCGGCTGAGGCAGATAATTATTTATTCTGTATTCAGCCGTGGATCAACCCTGTGGGATCGGGAGACCCTCCCGGGGCTCACCCAGCCTCTATAAAGTGGGTACCCTTAATTGGGGGAAAAACCTGGCGGTTGAGCGTGAACTTGGCCGAATCACCTCCTTGCACAACCGTTGGCCTAGAAACAGTATGGTCCTTACCAAGTACTGAACCAAAGACCCTTATCGGGTTGTAGTGGTACAGGTTTTTATTCATCTCAGTGTCCTGGATTAACATCTTCTTCCCGGAAAACACTTCAAGGGAATGTAGATGATATAATGCAATTTATTTGTTTAAAAATTTTCTTACAATCCTGCAAGTATCAAACAGGACTGCTTTTTGAGCTACTTTCAAGCTCTGAAGATCAAAGACAAGTTCTTCTGTACCCTCTCTAGTGCTTTTTAATATGAGATCATTTGAGGATATAATTATTGGAGTTATTATTACTTTATCTAAGTGATAAAGTGTTTTTAGTTCTAAGGCAAGCTCCTGGTACTTTCTTATTTTTTCAGCCCTTGTAGTGAGTAAGTTGGAGTCATTTGGGATGGCTATGTCTATTATTCTGGCCATTTTATCTTTTTTGTGTATAATCAGAATATCTGGTCGGTTATGTATTGCTCAGTGGTCCGTAATAATTTGCTCATCCCAGTAAACTTTTATATATGCATTTTCAACTAGTTTATCTGGAGTATAGCAATAGTATGGGACCACATCATTGTCCAATAACCCCAATTTTCTGCAGATGCTTTGGTGAAATATTTTTGCCACGTTATTGTGTCTCATCAAATAGTCTGTCCCATTATTATATGTATTATTAATATATGGCGTAGTCCAAGAGCCAAGGCGAAATTTGGTGACTTATTTGAAGAAAACTTTTAGTCATATATCCATCCTCAGTATTCAATTTACACTTGTCTGCCAACTCAAAGCGGTCGGGTTTCAAAACGGTACCCAAAAAAACTCGACATGTTAGGACTTATTTTGGTTTTTCACCTAAAATTCATAAACAAAAAAACATGATTTCGTCCAAAACACAGACATAATATATATTAGTCTGGAGCTTGATAATAAATACTCTGAGAGAAAAACTCATATAAAAAAAGATGTAGAGCATCAAATTCTGCGTACATTTGAATTCGATCAAGTACACATCTCGAAATAGGCAATAGCCCCATCTCTGGCAATTGTTTTTTTAGCCAAATAGAGATACCATTTAGGTTATGTTAGGTATGTACGTATAAAAGGTATGTTTTATGTATTGGCCCTCTTGTGATGAGTTTTTCTCTTAGAGTATTCATTTCCAAGCTAGAGACTCATAGTACTCTCCCTCTGTTTTTACAAAGTTGGAAAAAAAATCGTCGTTTTTTAATCATGGCTTTTGGCCACATCACTTAACCAAATCATTATGTCGTGGCATTCATTAAACGCAAAATTTAATGCTCTTTAATTTATTATACCGTAACTTTTATGACAGAATGCACCGTTTAGGAATTATTAGTGAAAAACCAAAGCCTAAAATTTCCAGTTTTTTTGGCCGCCATTTTGAAACCCGCTTTGCGTTGGCAGACCAGTGCAATTTGAATACTGACGATTAGTGGCGTAAGCAGGAAGGATTGGATAGATATATCTCGCTTCCCCCCGAAATGTACGAACAAAAATAATGTTTGTATTTTAAGTAATATTTTTGGTAATTTTTGACAATAATTTTTTATCCAATTTTCAAGTTTATCCTTTAAAACTTACTCCCAATTTGGCGATTATACACATTTAGGCGATTAGTTGCCTTCTTCTTATTTAATCCTCCAGAAAAAAAAAAATGTTGCTTGTGCCACTAAGGGAGGGATTGGGGAGACATACTCCCTCTCCCCGAAATGTATGAAAAAATATAAGGTTTGTATTTTAAATAATATTTTTGTATCCTTAAAACTTACCCCCAATAGGTGATTATAGAAATTTAGGTGATTACTTATCTTCTTTTATATAAATCCCTTCTCCCTCAAAAAAAATTCTGCGTACTCCTGCTGAAGATTGAAATTATGTGGATATATGACTAAAAGTTTTCTTCAAATAAGTCACCAATGTCTTGTAATTATTAACAATGTCTATGAGTAAAGAAAAAAAATATGCATACACTTTTTTCACAAGTAATTTTCATTTTCATTATTAAATTTTATAATTGAAAAGACAGTTTCTGGGGTAAACAGAAAGATTTTCTTCAATGGATCGTTTCCAAAGGGGCTGTGTTGAAGTTACACTGCATCATAGGGATTAATGATTAGCTACATGAATATAAAAATAAACTTCTGCTTTTTATAAACTCCTATTTTTTATAGTCATTAAATAATTTATTCATAAATAACAAATTGTATATTTTAGTAATTCAATAAGGAAAATAAAATGTAACGAAATGTAAGGCCCACTATTAGATGGCATTCTGAGGGAGAAATTATGTGGCACTATGTTAAAACTACGTTATTTTTCCTTCGAATTTTATTTACATAATGTTTACTAACACATGCATATATTACAAGATGGTATTATTATCTTGTAATATACATATACATTAGTAAAACAAAATAAATAAATTCCGACATTAAAGAAAAAAGTACCACACGAGTTCACCCTCAGATTGCCATCTAACTGTGAGCGAGCTATAATTAAGATAATGCTATATAATAAATTACTTACTTCTCCATTTATTTCTTTTTTCTCCGTCATGATTTTCAGTATTTATTTTGGTAGCCTTATGGAAAAAAAAAGAAGAAATTAGTAAACTACAATCAGAATTTTCTATTTTAAAATGTAATACTAATTTTATTGCCATCTCCACCACTTTATGGAATTCCCTCCCTCTTAAAATCTAGTATGCCCCCTCCATATGTACATTCAAAACACTCCTATTCCAGGTCTGACACCGACCAATCATGTATTTACTATGTTATAAGAATGTGGTTCCAATAATCACATTTTTTTAAATATAAGCATATATTTCATATCACTCTTCATACATATTGTTTTTTTCTATTTGTCATATGAATTCTAAAATAATTTCTTACATTTTTATGTTAATTTGTTTTTCTGTTTTTTCATCTACAAATTCATTTTTATAAAGCTATAATGAAATCTATGTTTTTTTCCCATCTATGGTTTTGTATACAGATTTTTATATTTTTCCTTTTTCTTTTTGCTACACGATTAGGTATATATATCTATTTAGTTATTTTATATTGCAAATGAAGATATTTTTTTTATTTTCTATGGTCGTTTTGAAATATATAGTAAGGAAATATACAGTATTGTGATCCTGAACATTTTCGAATTTGAGTTTTCAACGAAAAAACACGTTTTAAGGTCCTTTGAGTCCAAATAACCAAGTATCACAAAAGGGTCTGTGTGTCTATGTGTATGTGAACAGCTTAGCTCAAAAACGAAAAATTATATACTGAAATTACGTATTTAAGGCATGTGATATTACAGTAACTTTTTCATCAAAATCGACTAACCGGAAGTGCCACTTTAAATAATCGATTTTACACTTTTTTACAATTTCCTCGAAAACAGCTCTAATGATTTTGATGAAACTTGCCTAAGCTATTCTTCATAAAGCCCTTTAACTTTTCATACATGCAGTACATCACTAAGGAAATGCAGGAGAAAAAATTATGATGAAATGAATATTTTATTTGTGCATAACTTAAAAAGTATGCATTCGATGGGAAATTAGGTATAGAATTCTATGAAAGGTAATTAATTATCTAAAAAAAAAAGAAGAATCATCAAAATCGGACCAGTATTAACAAAGATACAACACATCGGACTAACAGGAAGTGGCAATTATATCATGGATTTAACAATTTTTTTACAATTTCCTCGTAAATGGCTCTAACGACTTTGATGAAACTTGTCTTGTCCTTATAGCCCTTTAACTTTTCATGTATGTAGTTTATCAACGAGAAAATGCAGGAGGAAAACTTATTGCGATTTCTAAATAACTCAAAAAGTAAATATTTTATGGTAAATCATGTATGAAATCATATGAAGGAATCATCAAAATCGGACCGGAATTAACAAAGATCATATAAGTATCTTATGAGAACTACAAGACCCTAGATGGATAACCGAGCGAATCTGAAAGGAGACAGATACAACCGAACCTCCTCCCACCAATCCCCCAATCTGTTATCAACAATACGCTCTGTAATGATGTAATGTATGAATACAAAAGTAGAAATTAACATAATAATTTCTACTTTTATATTATTTAATGGAAACAAAATGATTCCATGGAAACTAACTTGACAAACTTAACATATATAGCTAATGTACAGAATTGTTTTACTAAAATAGTTTAAAAAACTGTTTTATTGAACTTATTTGGGAGAAGATGTAAAGAAGTGAATGTTGCTGAGTTTATTTCAAATATTGTTTATCTGAACTCTTAAAAATTATGTTAAAAAGATAATTATTATAGGAGGGTAAGGGAAAGTTGTGTGATGCGCACACCGCGTCATATTTTTTTGTTTAGTTATTAGATTAAATTATTTTTTTAACTTTTCATATAATAATTTCTTTTTTGTATATACTTATATATTTTATTTATTTATTATATGACAGGTCTTATGGCCAGAAATAATCATTAATTTTTGTTCATCTTTGTAATTCTCAAAGAAGTTTGCTCCAGAATAAATTTTTTTCTATTTCTATTCCTAATTTTCGATCAGTTTTTAATGTGGGGTAACACAAGCTCTATTTATCATTTAGTACTAATATAAATAAATCGAGATTAATAATTCAAATTAAAATTCCTAAATACAATTAATTAAAACTGTTTACTTGATCACTAATGCTCAGACTCCTTACATGACTAGGGTCTGAAATTCGGCCCAGGTATTACTCATTAGAAAAAGAAAATGCATTTCCAATCTGATGATTTGTTATTAAGGAAGACAAATATCCTCAACTGACTATTTGCTTAAATTATTTCTCATTTTAGTTTAATTTTTTTTTTTTGATTTTCAACCAATATATAAAGATTTCCAAAAAAACAAAATAATTTTGCCTGGAAGATCAATAAAAATCATTACTAAGTTTTATTATATTTAATTTTTTCTACAAATTGTTTATAATTTCATTATCCCTGTTTTGTTTTAAATGAATTTTCATCCAGAAGGTTAATAGTAAAGTATTTGTTTTTTTTGTAGCCAATCTAAACTTGAGAAATGATTGGATCTTAGTTTAGTTACATAAGGTATGATTCCGTTCTATTTCAGACTGCCAATATATCTGTACTGAAAGATTTTTTGGCAAAAGTCTTTTATGTTTTCCATGACTGAATTATATATTTCATTTGAAAAATTTCAAATTTTCCAACTTTACCTGACTCTTTTCCAATGACGGCCCTTTTTTAAAAATCTAATTATTCTCGCCTAATGGGCTTTATCTGCAAAAGTGGAACTGATCTTTTATTGCTACAGTATCTGGAAGATAAACTAGTGCTTAGCGATTAGAAATTTGATTTACTGCTGATATCTCTAATTTTTGTAGTCCTCAGACTCCCTAATACTGGTTCTGTAAATTATAATTACATGATTTTATCCTGTACAATCCATATTATTATTTTATTCATAATTCATTCAGGAAGGAAAAACAAATTATTTTTGATTGATTAATAGCTAATTTATTGTTTAAGAATTATGCATTTCATGAAGAATTATCATATTGTCCCTAGCATATTCAACTATCGAATATGAAAAAATACAGCTTTCATAAATGTCACTTTGAAAGGAAATAGTTCAGGTACGCATTGTGATTAAGGCTTGAATTCCTAACAATCTAGTTTTGACTCCTTGTGTCTTTAAGGGCTTGGGCATTCCAGACTTTGTCCGCAATACGTCTCTCACCTAGCGCGTTTCAAAGTGATAAGGATGAAAATTGAATTTTTTCACATTCGATACATTGATATGGTAGGGACTAACCACCCCAGAGGGTGAATAAAACCCTAACTCTAGGGGAAAAAAACCCAATCTAGCAATACTGGGCTTCTCATGGAATCATAAACTATTTTTCCACATTAAACATTCCATTAAAGAATATAAAGTTAAAACGAGGTACATCCACTTGTTTTGGGAAGCTGTTAATGAATTTCACCTTTAAGTTTGGTTTTCTTTTTGTCTAAGCCCAGCAATAAATAAAAATTGCATCTTGGTTTTTCTTCTTAGGTTGTGAGGCTATTCGATTAAAATATCAGAATTCATTTTTTTGCATATTCCTAATTTAAAAGTTAAATATTTCTTTAATCTAGCTATTAGTAAATAGCATAGATATAAAAAATAAATACAAATTGACCAAAAAGGATTATTGTAAAAATGAAACAGAAACTTTTTCTTTGGAAAAAAATTTAACTAACAAAAATAATCTCTTGCACTTCGCAAACATTATTTTTTTATACTATGTATCTTAAACACTAAGTTTTTGCAATTTTTACAAAAAATGTTAACTTTTATAAGAAACATTTCTGAAAATTAATTAGCTATTTTTACTTATAGATCCTTGTGATAAATCATTTTATTTTGGTTATTGATGGTTAAATGATAATATAAAATTAAGCAATAATAATGTCATCTTGAAAAATTATTGTTTGATGTAATATTGCCCAGACACTTTGTGTACTTCTTCGGTAAAAACCTCCTCAGATACATTAGAAATAATTTTAAGAACTAAATTTAAACTCACTCTAAGCAAGTAAAGTAATTTCTAAGGAGTTGTGAAGTATATTCTTTTTTTTTGGTTATTTACATAATTAAAAAGACACAAATTTTTCAATACATTTAGAAATTTTATCTGATATACAGAAAGTTTTTTCTAACAACAATTTAAGGTTCCAGAAAGAAATTGATATATAGAGTTTACCAATACATAGAATTTCAATTAGATGTAATAGATTTTTTTTCATTGAACTATGAAAAAATAAATTAATGAATCTAATTGAAATTCTTTACTTATAATTATATTTCCGTTTGCACATAAAATAATAATAAAAAATGAAGGATGTTTTTTACCAGTGGCTGAATTACTGTAGATATAAAAACAGTATAAATATAAAACACTAATATACAAACAAAATACTGTCAAAATGATTTTTCAATATTCATTTTTATATATACTGGAAATGTAACTATACTAAGTATAAATAAGTAATTATTAACTGGGAGTCAATATCAAAGCAGTCAACTTAATTAAAAGTAATTGAACTATTTAAGCCTTTAATTTTCTACTGTGAATCACATTAAACTCTCTATTTTTTATTTACTTTTTTTTAATTAGGGATTAAAAAGCCACTTTTTTTTTTTAATAATTTTACAAATACACACAATTTTCAAAATACACAATATATTAATTAATTTTAAGTTAATTTTTTTTTTTAGAGTGAAATTTTTTTCATTTGTAAAATTATAAAAAAAAATATATATATGCATGTGTGTGTGTATATATGTATATATCTAATAAAAAATAGAAATATATATTTCTATACCATTTAAATATATTAATAAATTAAATTAAAGCTTTTTGATTTTAGTAGAACATTTTGATTAAGTAGTGAAGAAATAAAGAATTTTTGACTAATTAAATCTCTCATATTAATAATCAGAACGATCTTTCTGAGAAGAAATATCTCTAAACTAGTAAAAGTCATTGATGAGAATTTATTTTTCTCATCAATATTTAATTTTTATGAAATCCCTGGGAATAAGAGTAATGTGGTTATAAAAGTCACGAGATTTTCTGTTGATTTGATTTGACCATAAAAATTAATTTTGTGGCCCAATACCTACTTGTATAAAAATAATTATCTATTTCGACCGTAGATACAATGTTGCTTACATAAAACAATACAATTAATATTAAATACTACTATATAATATTAAAATGAAATTTGTAATCTTTTAGTTATTAGTCACTAGATTTTGTCTCTGCATTCACATAGCTAAATTTAATTAGTAACAAAAAATGTATATTTACCGAAGTATTTATAGCTTACAGCATCACTGTCAATATGAAATATAAACCTTGAAGAGAAGCACAGAAGAATACAAGGGCCGATTACAGATGTTTAATTAGGTATTTTATTAGTCGTCTAAGATAGTGTCACAGCTCAACTGAAGGATGAAGACAAAAGACACCAAGGTTTATAACACGAGAGGAGAAGGGATGAAGTCGAAACCTGAAGATAGTAATAGAGAAAAAATCTATTAAACCACACTTGTGATAACTGAACAAAGGTTTCCTTTTTTTTTTACATCACATAT
Organism: Rhaphigaster nebulosa; assembly: GCA_948150685.1. Taxonomy (NCBI): domain Eukaryota; kingdom Metazoa; phylum Arthropoda; class Insecta; order Hemiptera; family Pentatomidae; genus Rhaphigaster; species Rhaphigaster nebulosa. Next base: position 41,262,675 of record OX411312.1, on the reverse strand, counting down.
CAAATTTCATTAAAAATATTACATGATATCTACAATTAAACAAATTTATCTAAGATGAAGTCTGTCTAGTTAGATCAAGATAAAATATTGTTACACCACAAGGTTGTATTATCAGATGAAATTTGTAATAATAACAATATAGTATAATTGTCTACAGCTATTTCATAACAATAGTTAACATGTATATATAATGGAGATTAATTAAGGTAAATTGACGACAGAGATAATCCAGTTATATAGAAATAAACAATATTTTAAAATTTCAGCATTTTTCATGGTGTTTCTAGCTATGCTTAGTTCAAGAAATTAGAGGTTGCTTACTTATTATTATTCTTATTTTATTCTATTTTGTTAATAACATAATATTTTTATGATCTAATTTTGTCAGTTTATTGTTTTTTTATGATTAGTAATTTATACTTGAAGAAACTGTTTAGCTATAGATAGTTTTTGGTGAGTTGTAACACAGTTCCATTCAGTTAGTTACATTATAGATATTATTACTTTATTCTCTTAGTATTTTTTGAAATTTATAATCTTTTTATCGTTAGTTGTATTATTATTAATATTTTGTATTGTATTAATATTTTCTTTACTTTTGTAGACTTAGATTTTTCTATTTTCATTTTTTTTTCTTATTTTGAACTTACTTTTTTTTTGTTATCTTACTTATAAGATAGGCCAACTACCTCAGTATGTCACTGACTATAACAGTTGTAAATTAATAAATAAAATAAAATAAATATTGATTTACACGTTTTATTATATTATTCATTAATTTTTTTAATAAATTAAGTTCCTTTTTATTTCAGCATCACTTATAATACTGTCAAATTGATAACTATAAAAATAACAATAATATTTCAAATACAAAATTTGTATAGCATAATATTTGATTAATTTTTTTCTCACATTATTTATAAAATCTGTAATGGTGAGAGTATGGTTGATCGTGGAAAATGTATGTAGGATAATCTTGGTTGGGGGAGGGGGTAGTCAATAAATAAACATACAAATTAGGAAAAACTTATAATAATGTGGGCCGACGTTTCGGCCTAAGTTTTAGACCATCATCAGGGCTCAGAAAAAACAAGATAACAATAGATGTAACAAGTGGCAGTACCAGTAATAATACAAATGTTTACAAACAGTAAGATGAAAAAAATATTAAGGATAAAGAAAAATATGCTGATTATAATATGCTAATATTAATGTGAAAAATAAGAAATATAGGAGAATATGTTAATAAAGTATAAAGAAATATATGCTAATCATAATGGGAATAATAATAATAATAATAAATAATAAGGAATAAAAAAAAATATGTTAATAGACAATGACAAAAAAGGTACTAAGATTATTGTGCAAATTTAGAAAGAAAGATAACGAACGAAAAGAAAGATAACGAACAAAAATAAAGATACAGTAAAATACATGAAAAATACTAATTAAAATAATTACTAGAATGAAGATTTAGGATCCACAAACAACATTATCTTACATAAAAAAATCTGTGCCGGTCAACTCACAATAGCTACAAGAAGTTTCACATTTTGCCGCTAAAGTGTAAATAATTAAGATCTTCATCTTTAAAAACAATTAGAAATCACTTAAACTATAAAAAATTGGTTCTAAATAATGATTATTGGGGATTAGTTAGGTAAAAATATAATAAAAACAATAAAAAAAATGTTCTTGTATTATATTAGCCAATGTTTTGGCCAAAATTGATATGCCATTTCAGGATTGAGCAGCTTGAAAATTTAGACAGATCTAGAAGAACTATCTAGATATCTAAAGAGATCTTCAAGAGAATTATTAGATATCTAAAAGGTCAAACTCCAAAGATGGCCCAACAAATTTTTGAAATATTGGCTGGTATAATAAATAAATAAAAAATATCTTATGTGGACAACACATGACTTCCTTGTACGCCTATTAACCTATAAATCGGTGGCTCAAAAAGTGATCCTCAATTTGGTTACTAGTTTTCGAAGATTGCAGTATCTCAAAAACGACACACGGCGTCGCGACATCCATCTATTGACACACACACACACACACAAATGGGGAGGAAAACTAGTATTTTACACTCAATTTTAACAAGTTATAAAAATGTTTAATCGGATTGGAAACCAAATTGCATTTGTAACCTTTATTACCGAAACATATGATTTATGTATTTAATTTAAATATAATTTTTGATGTAAGCTTATTATGACCTTCAAGTAAATTACCCTTTTTGGCTCACCAATTTTAACCAAAATATAGTAAATGCATTCATATCGATATAAAAGTCCTATTTACCAAATTTTAGATAATTTACATTATATTTTAATGTAATTTTCGATTAAAGTCTAATATGACCTTCAAGTAAAGTACCGCTTCCGATTTTCCAATTTAGACCAAAATCTAGTATGTTATTTAAATCAATATATAAGTTATAAATACTAAATTTGAGAAGTTTTTCATAGTATTTTAATAAAAATTTTAATGGAAATCAATTATGACCTTCAGGTAAAGTACCACTTCCGGTGATCAAGCAGTGACCAAAAAGGGAGGTTCACAACTAGATTTTACAACAATCCTAAATACAAAATTTCAACTCTCTACGGCTAACTGTTTTTGAGTTATGCGAAATCCGAACGTACGTACGAAGGTACATGCGTACAGACGCCACGACGAAACTAGTCAAAATGGATATTTACGTCGAAATCTGAAAACCGAAAATTTTCGTGATTACAATACTTCCTTTACTTCGTACAAGGAAGTAAAAATAATAAAATAGGCTGATGGAATGGTACAAAAATAAATATGATAGTAATGATAAAAGAAAATATTTTTGAATAATTTCCATTTACCTATATTAATATATTTAAAAAAAAAATTATTATTATTTTTATTTATTTCTTTCTCTCAAATTTCAGGAGTAACATCTACACCGCGGAAAAACAATCAAGGGAATGTAGAACTATTTTATTTATTAACGATTCAAGAACGATTATACTTATTCGAAAATTTTATAGGAATCTTGCACACATCAAGCAGAACTGCTTTCTCTGCTAATTTTAAGTTTCCCAGGTCAAAGTCAAGGCCAATTATTATTTTATTAATATTTTTATCATTTTAATCTCATATCTTATTGTAGTTCTTAAGAAGGCCTACAAAATTTGTCTGAAACTTTGTTTGGTATAATAAAAAAAATATATAATATAAGTGAAAAATAAATATAATTTATCCTACTAAACCTTCTTAAAATCTTTATCTAATTAAAAATGATTTATAATATGGATTACTCGTTGATTGATCATATAAATACTCACCACTTATATAGTTAGATATTAAAGGTTAGGTAATGGAATCGATTATATTGATATAATGAATAATATTATACAATTATTTTTATATTTTAATTCTTGTTATTCATTTGCACCGTTTGATTTGGTCATGGACTATATTTTAAATATTTATTGAAACAATATGCTTTATTTGGATACATTTTTACTTCTTAACGTTATATTTCGATTAAGTTATATTCTTATTGATTATTTGGTTCAATAATTTTTGTACTTTATGGAATTTTATTTTAATGTTTTTTTCAGCTTCTTGTGTGCATGCTATGCATGTATAAATGTACATTGATTTTTTTCCTTTATTCACATAATGAAATTTACATTAGTTTCAAAGTCAATTATGTTTCTGGAGGTTAATGTTCTTGCTAACGTCATTAAACCACACAATGTTCCCAAATAACTTTATTCACATACTGAAATTTACATTAGTTTCAAAGTCAATTATGTTTTTGGAGGTTAATGTTCTTGCTAACATCATTAAACCACACAATGTTCCCAAATAACTTAGGCGAAGTATATACCATGGCACACAATCATCTGATCAGGATCCACAGCATCAGAATCCACAGATATCTTGAACAAATATACAGTGGAACTTCCCATAACGAGTTTAATTTGTTCTAGAATCTAACTCGTAATGCAAAACAATCGTTGAGCGAAAAAAAATTCCCAATTTACAAAAATTAATGTAAAACACGATATAATCACAAATGACAATTAAATATTAGTGCAATGAGTACTAAACACAGGCGAATGTAGCACTGGCGAGGAAATATTAAGCGCACGAGCACAAGCAAGTGACTTGAAGAGGGGCCTTCTCCTTTCTGTGTCACTTGATATGCAATATGCCACTCATTAAAGGATCCATTTTTTTTTTTCAGTTTATTTGCTCATTATGAAAGGTACTCATTAAGTGAAGTTACACTATAGACAGAGAATGGTAATTGCAAATAAAAATATAAACTTCGATTACAAAAGAGTAGATGCTCAAGTAATATTATTGCTAAGCTGATATCAGGATGCAATGAAAGAAATGGAATGAATTTTGGAAAACATCATCCATTATTATTAGCTTACATTGATGCATAACTGGCATTACTTACAAATAACACACGAGCATACAAAGCACAGATATCGGGGTAACACAAGTCCTTATTGCTACACTCAGAGCTGTAGTTTGGGTGGTTATTCCTCTAAGTAATGACTTCCAGGATGTTCAAGAGATGTGGATGGAGGAATAAAGTTGAGAGAAAATCACTCTTTAAATTGGCAGTTTCAAGAAAAAGAGAAAAATAAAAACAACTCTGTTTAGCATTTTCTACTATAATTTCTAATTTTAAACAAATTTCCATCAACACATATTAACTAAAGTTGTACTGCATAGACGTGCCTTATATCCAACTAATCAATATAATTTTTATACCTATCAATACAAAATACAGTAAAGCATAAAGTATAAAATACAACAGATTAAATAGCCCAAAACTATAGACATGTGCTCAACTATAAAAACTATTTGACATTCACGAGCTCATCTGATATGAAAAATCACGATAATACAATCACTTTGCACAAAAGAAACATAATATTTTTTAATAATAAATAAGTAATAAATGGAAGCCTACATGTCCATAATTTGGTATATTAAATGTTAAAAATCAACTTAAAATAAGACCTGTGAATATGTGCATATACATATATATATATATATATATATATATATATATATATAAATGAATATTATATATAAAACTATATTCAATCGATTTTTTGATTAAAATGATATATAAATTTGTAAGTTGATATATAGGCTAATGAATGAGCTAGAAAAAATAAAATGCAAGCCAAATAAGAAGTTGTATACGTCACACTTTTTTTAGTGAGTCAAAATATCCAACAAATTTAGGTAAGGCAGTTCAAATTAAAATTAAAATTATTTAATAAATTTTGTCTCAGACCATTATCATTATTTAATAAGTAAACTTTTTATTACCTACATTACCATAGTACATGTTTGAGATCTTAAACTTATCAGTCTTCATCATATATGCCTTTCTGCGGAATGTTGACAATTTTAGGATACTAAGTTGACAATTTTAAAGTTGACAATTTTAGAACTACTAAGTTGCGTTACTCTGTAAACATTTCTGTTTATTTGTCTGCGTTTGGGTTGTGTAAACTCGGGTAGCTGGTGGAGGTCACTCGAATCTGCTCCTACCTTACTACTAAATCAAATGGAAAGTCTTGTTTAAAATAGAATAGGGCAAAAAATAACTGCAACATCTTTGGCTGTATATATGGTACAAAGTATATAGCATATACATGCCAATCATATAGACATGTAGTAAACAAAATTTTAAAACAATTTTTTAATAAAATCAATTATTACTATATAATTTTCAAATTAAAAAGTACCTATTATTTTTAGTTTACCTTACTTACCTATATTTCTTACTCACTAATATTTTAGTAATTGGTGTTATACATATTGATCTACCTAATATTTTTATAATTATGGTACTTGTAAACAAATAATTATAAATCGGTAAATGGACTAAGATAACTTACCTATGCTAAGCTGTTAGATTTTCCAAATCACCTGCCTTAGTTCAATAGCTCTCCAACAGAGGGCATTTGATCAAGTGTAAAGAAGAGATTAATTTAAGCCGCCAAAAAGTTTATATTGGAAATGTCGAAGAAAACCCTAACGTAAATACCGGTTTATAGCTTCTAATACTTTTCGGAATGTGGATTGCTTGTAAAGAACAATAGTGTTCAGAAAAAGTACGACAACATTAAATTATCGGACACGTCTGATTCGTTAAGGAAACTTGTTTTCGTTGATAAAACTGATTTGAGCGAAAACTTTGAAATAGCTCCTTTCATTTTCTTGAGCAATTCGCAGTTTATGAACTGTAATATTGAGATTTTGTGATAGTTCAAAGCCAGTAGATCACAGAGAGGAAGGTAGATATCAACTGACTGAAAATGTGACTACATCGCGAAAGATAAAACTATCATCTACAAAGATTATAATAGTGCGATGAGAAAAGTCATGGGCGTATGAAGGGAGAGTCAGGAGAGGTCCTTATCCTACTTCCATAAATATCAAAAGAAAAATTATTAAATTGTGGGAGGGAGAAAAAATAAATACGAAAATTAAGTTGGAGAAAAAAAGATATAGGGAGACTATTTTTACTTCAAAACACTTAATTTTTAAAATTGATCAATTAATAATGGCTTACAGTTGATATCATTAGTAGATATTTAGGATCTTGCTATGCCTTTTGAAAATCTCAACTAACTTCGAGTAATAGCGGAAGCCATAACTTCAACTATAACAGACCAATTGCATCATTAAGAAATCAACAATTTTAATAAACAGGAAAATTATACGTTACATGAAATTTTTATTTCCCCAGGGAAGCAAACAGGAACATCATTCTACATCATTGGCGAACATGTGCTGATTGTGAGACCACGATAACGAAAAGTGTAGCTTGTTCTGCTTCTGAAAGGTTCAAAACCTTGGAAATTCGCATCGGGTTAAAAAAAGTGTAATGAGCTGAATTTCTGTCCCATAAATCGTCAAAACACTTTAAAATATTTCCCTGGAGCTAAGATTAGAGCTAAATATTCTACTCTAGAAATCTTCAGAACATGACAATCGGCGAAATTACAACCAGCCGAATTATGCTCTAATAAGTAAAAAAATTTCTCCGATTTTGAATATTTTTCTTGAAACGCTGAATTCTGCTCCAGAAATCATTCAAAACGAATTCTCATCCGATTTTAAAGTTTTTTTTTATTGAAATTGGTAAAATTATAATGAGTGAAATTCTGCTCTAAAAAGCTGAAACACCCTCAATTTTGCGTTCGATCAGTGGCGCGCCTAGGTTTTCGTGCGTCCGGGGCTTTCTCTCTTTCACTTCTCTTACACCCCCTTTTCACTTCATTTCCCAGCCCTAACTAAAAATGGGAATAGATATTTTAAATCTCTTGTAACAGTGAATTTATGGTAAAGCAATATTTTCATATTACATTTTAACTTCTTTTTTTTAAATTATTTATTCTTTTAAATTTAACTTCATTGTATTCTTTTGAATTTAACTTGATTGTATTCTAAAAATTAGAATACAACGGTGTAGTTCATCAGCTTTTTGTCGATTTCAAAAAGGTTTATGATTCCATTGACCGCCAGAGGCTGTAATATTTTGATTAAGCAGGGAATACCGGAGAAGTTAATAAATCTAGTAGGGATGTGCATGACCGAAACATTCATTAAAGTTAGAATTGGTAATTATTTTTCAGAGAAGTTTGAGGTTCGCTCTTGTTTAAAACAAGGTGATTCCCTTTCACCTGTCCTATTTAATATAGCACAATAGTATGTCATTAGAAAGGGGTTTAGATCTGGGTGGTAAAATATCCGTGCTTGGGTTTGCGGATGATTTGGTTTTGTTAAATGAGGACGCGGAAAATATAAAGCTAAATACAGCAATGTTGATGAAAGCCGGATGGAAGTCAGCTGGAGGTTGGCCTCGAAAAGAATACGGATAAGACGAAATATATGGTTAGCAACAGAAACGGAGGCGATTTTGACGATATAGATGTAGGAGGGAATAGGATCGAACAAGTTGAGAAACTTAAGTATTTGGGGTCAATGATAACTAGGAAAAAAAAAGAAATTCAAGAGGAAATCAAGGCTCGGTTAAAGGCGGGAAATGCTCGTTATTTTTCCGTATCAACATTAATTGGGTCGCGCGTTTTGTCTATAAACTTAAAAGTTAGAATTTATGAAACTATTATCCTTCCCAATATTCTGTACAGGTGTGAAACCTTGAAGAAACCAGGGCGCTAACCTTGAAGGAAGAATAACGCCCTAATTTCTTCAAGAATAAGGTATTGCGTAAAATATTTGGTTCAAATAAGGATGAGTCCACAGGAGCATTTAGGAGAACTTGTACGAAGCATACTATGTTAATATAATCGAGGTGATATTTGAAATGGGCTAGTAAAGTTGTCGGACTCAGTAACGAACGAACTCCTAAAAAGATAATAAACCCCGATCCGATTGGTAAACATCCGAGGGGTAGACCGAATCGTAGGTGGGAGGATTGCAAGAAAGAGGGGCAACGAAAGGGCTAATAAAAGGGGACTGAGAAAAAGAAAAAATGAGATTTCAAACGTGAAATAATATTACATTCTTGCTCACTAAGCAGATTACCCACCTTGAGTCCGATAAAAATACCATTTTCAGTTTTATCATAGACTGCAAACATAAATGTGATGGTAAATACTCATGAACGGTAATGTAAGATAGTGAAGTAAAATCAAATTTATCGATTTTATATTCTATAATACCAAGTGATTTTGATAATATGAAGAAAATGTTGGAAGACCCAAGTCTTGAAGATGACCCTATGGCTTACCTGAATCTATTATGAGGGACAGAACCATTCCTTTGATACCTAAAATTTCTGTTTCCGATGGAACCGTTGTTTGTATTTGAAAACTGGAAAATAAATAGGATTAAAAAAAAAAAAATCATCTACGCCGTTGCTCAATCAAACTTTTTTAAAATTTTCAAAATTTTAAATTCAAATTTCAACAAATATTTGTTTTAAAATTTTCAAATCTATTTTCCGCCATTCCCCTCGTTATAATGAATCTCCCCTCCCCCCGCATATTTTGGAATAAAATAAATCGGATTATTTTTTTCTCTAAGAAATGGGGAGAAAATAAAACCGCCCGAAAGTGCTGGTATCTCTTGTCCTAGAAACAAAGCAACGTGTCGTCCCCTTTCGCTTTAAGGATGATCTTACGGATTTGGATTTGGACGGTAGTCGGTGGACCGAGGAGGAGACAGTGATTGGCGGTATCGGTTCCCTAAGCGTTTTATTATTATTAATATTTAAATTTAACATTAGAAATTTCAATATACATTATAAATAAGAGCAGCCTACTTCTTAAAATAATACATCATGAGATCTTATCAAGATCAAAAAATATTATTCATAAATCACAAAAATAATGTTTAATATAAACATAAAATTTTAGTCCTCCTCTCGCTCCCGAGATATATTTTATTCTTTTGAGAGCACCTCAGAAGTTGTTTTTTTAAAATCTTTTATTATTAAGTAATGTACTTAAAATTTCAGAAATCCAAATATTGCAAAAATATTGCTAGCATTGCAAATAAATAGCTCAATAAATATTTATATTCATTTTTAATTTTCATCCAAAAGAACATCACATATATATAAACATATTTATTCATAAACATTTTATATACTTATGGAGAGAGTTTGTTAATATATTATAGAACGCAAATGGACCCTGGTCAAGAAAATCATAAACGATTAAAAGCGACTCTGTCCATAGTATATCAATAAAAAAAAATAATATTATTGCTCGTAGTAAATATAAAAGATTATATCGGATATTTTACCTATATTGAAGTAGCAGAAAGTTTCACCTATGTATATAATTGATCTATTTGTATATAAACTCTCAAAAAATATTGGATAAAATAATTAGTCGAATGTCGTCGAAATTGTACATGTTCTAAAAGTTTTTTTATAAGAATAAAAATTTGACCAAATTGACTAAATAGTAACCAGACAAAATTTATTTTATCGATTCTGTTTTTTTTATTTTTTATCGAAATTTATTTTAAATTAAATAATTAAAATTTATATTAAATTTATTTTATCGAAGTTTAAAAAAAAAAAAAATACTGCAATTTTTAATTTTATTTTGCATAAGTGGTGTCCAATATAACAGAAATAATATCACCGTGGATAATGAAATTGGCGTGTAAGAAATTGGATAGGTCAAACGTGTTCTAAAACTTTTAAAGATTTTTTTCAATAAAATTGAATTCAACGAAAATTCGTGGTGTTTTTCAATAAAATAAAAATATCAAAACCACAAAAATGCATAAAAAGAAATATTAACATTGGAAATTGATAATTTATTTGTGTGTATATATATATATATATATATATATATATATATATATATATATATATATATATTGCCATTATATTTTATTTGTCAATCAATTTCCTCAAATTTTCAAAAACAACCAAATCTGCTTTTTGAGGATAATTATTATTAGATAGTGCTTAATATATATATATATATATATATATATATATATATATATATATATATATATATATATATATATATATATATATATATACATATATATATATTAAGCACTATCTAATAATAATTATCCTCAAAAAGCAGATTTGATTGTTTTTGAAAATTTGAGGAAATTGATTGACAAATAAAATATAATGGCAATAAAAGAATAGATAATAATAAAAATTAATGTTCATTTGAGGAAAAACATATTATTATTTATATTTTTTTTTTTTATATTCCCTCGAGATTAAAACATTTGCAATGAACATTTCTAAAATAAGTGAACACGAACTGTATCCCCCCTCCCCTCTCTTTCCAGCTCGTTCCATGGATTCCACATTAATAATCTTGGTGGTTTTTCAAACTTTGCCATCATAGTTTATACCGCTTACAATGATCGAGATCGGAAAAACTTGGAAATGAAAAAAAAAAAAACCTAATATATAATCGAAGAATGCCTGTCCATTTTTTAAAATATTTTTTTCTTATTTAGCTTTACCATAGAGGAACTTCTACCATTTTGATATCAGAAAGACAATGCCATTTCATTATATTGTGTAAGGAAAAATAATTTTTTTGTATTTCCCGAGAAGGTTTTTGGCAGGTGTATTCTGAAAAGGAGACATAAGAGAAGGGAATTCCCATAATTATCATGTCAAGAATGGCTTTCACATGTAAATTTCACAACACATTTTAATTCTTTAAAAAAATCACAACCTTAATCCAACCATAAAGTTGCATAATTCAGTTCATTTTGAAATACATTAATGGTGATTCAGTGTTAATAAAAATATTTATACCTACAAATTTAAAGAAACCGTATCAAAAGTTAAAAGAAGGCAACCACAGGAAAAACATAAAATTTACGATCAATAATAAAAGGAAACATGAAAAAAATTGCAATAAAATTAAAAAATAGATCATTAATAATATAAAACATATATATTTTTTAAATCTGCATATTTGACTGAATTCATGAAAAATAGGTAATTTATTTATCTACAAATTATAACACTGATATGTAGTTCTTAGTTTAATCTTATTATTATAATTTTTTTTGGTTTTAATATTTTCTTTATCAGTATATTTTGAATTAAACCATAATTGTTTATTTCGAATTATAATTTTAGATTTCAATTATGATGGTCTATGTATTTGGCTTCACTGTAATATAAATACAGAAATATCCAGCAAAACAGAAATAGCCAACAGAATTATTTGGAATTTAATGGCCAACAATTAAAAAAATAATTTCTATATTTAATGAAATGTAATTAATATCGTTTATTAAATGTATTATTCTAAATATTGTAATAGCTTTAGGTCGATTTCGACAAAAAGCAACCCTTATGCCAAAATTTCAACCAGCAGTGTAAATTTATTCAATTAATTAATGTGAAATGGTAAAATTATTCAGAACTCTAGCAGAATGATTTCTTAAAGAATATATATCTCTAATATACAAAATGTTAAAAATCTTTCATAATATTAAACAGTCCTATTTAATATAGCACAATAGTATGTCATTAGAAAGGGGTTTAGATCTGGGTGGTAAAATATCCGTGCTTGGGTTTGCGGATGATTTGGTTTTGTTAAATGAGGACGCGGAAAATATAAAGCTAAATACAGCAATGTTGATGAAAGCCGGATGGAAGTCAGCTGGAGGTTGGCCTCGAAAAGAATACGGATAAGACGAAATATATGGTTAGCAACAGAAACGGAGGCGATTTTGACGATATAGATGTAGGAGGGAATAGGATCGAACAAGTTGAGAAACTTAAGTATTTGGGGTCAATGATAACTAGGAAAAAAAAAGAAATTCAAGAGGAAATCAAGGCTCGGTTAAAGGCGGGAAATGCTCGTTATTTTTCCGTATCAACATTAATTGGGTCGCGCGTTTTGTCTATAAACTTAAAAGTTAGAATTTATGAAACTATTATCCTTCCCAATATTCTGTACAGGTGTGAAACCTTGAAGAAACCAGGGCGCTAACCTTGAAGGAAGAATAACGCCCTAATTTCTTCAAGAATAAGGTATTGCGTAAAATATTTGGTTCAAATAAGGATGAGTCCACAGGAGCATTTAGGAGAACTTGTACGAAGCATACTATGTTAATATAATCGAGGTGATATTTGAAATGGGCTAGTAAAGTTGTCGGACTCAGTAACGAACGAACTCCTAAAAAGATAATAAACCCCGATCCGATTGGTAAACATCCGAGGGGTAGACCGAATCGTAGGTGGGAGGATTGCAAGAAAGAGGGGCAACGAAAGGGCTAATAAAAGGGGACTGAGAAAAAGAAAAAATGAGATTTCAAACGTGAAATAATATTACATTCTTGCTCACTAAGCAGATTACCCACCTTGAGTCCGATAAAAATACCATTTTCAGTTTTATCATAGACTGCAAACATAAATGTGATGGTAAATACTCATGAACGGTAATGTAAGATAGTGAAGTAAAATCAAATTTATCGATTTTATATTCTATAATACCAAGTGATTTTGATAATATGAAGAAAATGTTGGAAGACCCAAGTCTTGAAGATGACCCTATGGCTTACCTGAATCTATTATGAGGGACAGAACCATTCCTTTGATACCTAAAATTTCTGTTTCCGATGGAACCGTTGTTTGTATTTGAAAACTGGAAAATAAATAGGATTAAAAAAAAAAAAATCATCTACGCCGTTGCTCAATCAAACTTTTTTAAAATTTTCAAAATTTTAAATTCAAATTTCAACAAATATTTGTTTTAAAATTTTCAAATCTATTTTCCGCCATTCCCCTCGTTATAATGAATCTCCCCTCCCCCCGCATATTTTGGAATAAAATAAATCGGATTATTTTTTTCTCTAAGAAATGGGGAGAAAATAAAACCGCCCGAAAGTGCTGGTATCTCTTGTCCTAGAAACAAAGCAACGTGTCGTCCCCTTTCGCTTTAAGGATGATCTTACGGATTTGGATTTGGACGGTAGTCGGTGGACCGAGGAGGAGACAGTGATTGGCGGTATCGGTTCCCTAAGCGTTTTATTATTATTAATATTTAAATTTAACATTAGAAATTTCAATATACATTATAAATAAGAGCAGCCTACTTCTTAAAATAATACATCATGAGATCTTATCAAGATCAAAAAATATTATTCATAAATCACAAAAATAATGTTTAATATAAACATAAAATTTTAGTCCTCCTCTCGCTCCCGAGATATATTTTATTCTTTTGAGAGCACCTCAGAAGTTGTTTTTTTAAAATCTTTTATTATTAAGTAATGTACTTAAAATTTCAGAAATCCAAATAAACTCAACTAGAAAATTTTTAAAAGATAGCTAGCATTGCAAAAATTTTTGAACAAACTATAAAATTCCCAACAAAAATATTATGCAAGTTTCAGTGTTCTGTAATAAATTATTTTCTGTAATAAGACCAATAAATTATGTGATTTATTAATTAAGATTATAAGAATTAAAGCATTACTATCTCGATTACTAAAGGCTTTACGTATAAGGGTAGTCAAATAATTTATAAGAGATTATTTGCTTTCAATCATAGATAAGCTAACTGTAAAATATACGGTTTTATAGCTTTCAGGAAATTTCAATTAATAATTTTTTTAGATCAATATCATATATTTAAATACTTTCTGAAATCCTAAGGATTAAGTTCATCCTTGCTTTCAAATAGATGATATTAATCTAAAAGGATTATTAATTGAAATTTCTTTAAATCTATAAAACTATAAGAAGATAAATCACACTTTTGAAAATTCGTAAAGATAATTAATATAATGTAATATAAACTAATATAGCATAAGTGTAACCCGTATCACATTGTAGTCATTTTTACTTCCTTTCAAATTTTCAGTTTTCAACGGAAATATCCATTTTGATCATCCCTGAATCCATTTTGACTAGTTTCGTCGTGACGTCTGTACATACGTCCGTTATGTTCGTACGTTCGTACGTTCATACGTATCTCACATAACACAAAAACGGTTAGTCGTAGAAAATTAAAATTTTGTATTTAGGATTACTGTATAATCTAGTTGTGAATCTCCGTTTTTGGTAATTGTATGATTACCGGAAGTGGTACCTCACTTGAAGGTCATTACGGATTTTCATCAAAAATTATATTTAAATATAATCCAAAACTTCTCAAATTTAGTATTTATAACTTATATATTGATTTAAATAATATAATAAATTTTGGTTAACACTGGCAGACCGGAAGTGGTACTTTACTTGAAGGTCATATTAGACTTTCATAAAAAATTATATTAAAATATAATGTAAAACATCTCAAATTTGGTAAATAGGACTTTTATATAGATATGAATGTTTTTAATAGATTTTTGTTAAAATTGGTGAGCCGAAATGGGTACTTTACTTGAAGGTCATAATAAACTTACATAAAAAATTATATTAAAATTAAATACATAAATCATATGTTTCGGTAATAAAGGTTCCGCTTACGGCAAACAACGATACAGGTATACAGCAAAACTAGAAAGATAAGACTTTATCAACAGGCTGGAACTAATATCTTTACAACTTGTTATACTTCACGTCAGCGAATTTTCGTGACTTATTTCTGATATATCAGTGTTTAGGCATCATGCTCCGTTAAGTGCAGCTCTTACTAGTTGAAGGTTTAGATTTAACAAGACAATTATATTATATTAGCTATGATATCAAGAGCGTACTATAAATGAATAGCCTAAATATTCACTTTTTAGTTTGATTCAATGTATAGTTCCTGTATAAATTGTAAAATAAATTATGATAATAAAATGTTTTTTATTGAATTTAAGAAAGATTTACTAGAGTGTCACAGGACGTTAACATCGATTAACCCACTTAGCTATAAATAGTTTTTGTCGTAATAAACGATACGTCTGCTTATATAAGGTTTTTTTTTTTCTTATTACCCAAACTTATCTGCATTGCCTTTGGTTCGGATAAACGAGGTTTTACTGTATACTGGAAACTGTCTTAAGTGATGTACTGTCTGTATTTGGTCAGTTAGTTACTGGTATTTGAGAGACTTAAGGATTTATTTTAGAATATTTCAATAATATCTCAACTGCAATTTTTGGCATTTTTTTTTTTTTGATTTTTCTTTCATTAATTGTTTAACATTATTTTAAAAAATAATAATAAAATAAAAAAAGTTAATTAGACGAATAATCACCTTTGAACCTTGTTGCCATTCCCAAAAGAAACACCACCAATGGCACACCTTGTCGGAAACTGGTGAAAGGTTTTAGTTGGAATGGTTTCCTGCTCGAGGCAAGGTCTGGAAATGGGAGGCCGAAGGTAACACAGCTTGTCATGTCCAGCAAAATATAACAAGCTGGAGAAAAATGATACACGATCCATAAAAACAAAGATGTAGATCTAAATTATATAAGCAGAGGTTGAATTAGAGAATTAATATTTTGGTCAAATCAAAATATAACATTTGTTTTTATTAAAAAAAAAATGGCCCATGATTTTTAAATAAAAGTTAAAATTAATCGGTAGTATTATTAATATTTGACTTAAAATGAAATCAAACGTCATTAAGTGATTATTTATTTTCAGTTTAAAAATAACTATCACTTTTAAAGAAATTTTTTTTAAGGTCACAAACAACTCTTATTTTTGAGCATTATTTTTGTTTACTCAAAATAAAACTCAAAACAATATAACTTGCTTAAAATTTGAGCCAGCGAATTGAGAGTGGCTCCATTTTATTCAGGGTGAAGAAAAACTATTATAAAAACGGTCGTATAATATCTTTTTTACTAATACAATATGCTGAAAAAAAATTTAAGTAACAGATTAAAACAGCACTTGACAAATGTAAAAAATTCTGAAAATATAAAGCTACTGCGTTAGTGAAACAAAGTATTATGAATAATCACAGTTTTGACTTCAATCGTGTTAAAATCTTGAATAGTGCAAAAAATTATGAAATACGAAAATTCATTGAATCAATTTACATAACCAAAAATGTAGATAAATGCATCAATTTTAACCAGATACAAAAAAATATAGGACAACATTATAAAAAAAAAAAATAAAATCGTTAAATAAACAAGTAACCAGCTAAAATATTTCAGGTTGAATTAAAACTTCATAGATAAACAAATAGAAAGAGCAGAATCCGGTCATGAACAAGAAAGGGTTAAGAAAAATATTTTAACAATGTGACTTATTTCATATTAAAAACTTTTTCATTTTAATAATTTTGAATTAAATTATTTTTAAAACTACCACAATTTAATAAAAATTTAGCTTAGAAATCGCAAATGAATAATATAACTGTGAAAACTATTAAAAGGCATGACGAAAAAATCCCAATGGATTTTTTATTATATTAATTATTTGAATAATGGGGACTGACAAGACTAGGTAATTATAAAATAATTATAATTGATTTAGTAATATCTTTACTCTTTTGTGTGAATGTATTTTTTTTTTTCATAATTTCATAAGATAATAAAATTTTGAACAAATATATACATTTTTTAGCATAAGTTATTTATCTTAAAAATTCAATTATATTTGTAGAAATGGAACCTGATGATGAGTCAACTTGAGTTCGAAACGTTATACAATAATAAAACATTTTTGAATATATGAAGGGCTTATTAGTTCATTGAGAAATAAGAAAAAAAAATAAGAAAAAAAAAGATACGGTACAATTTTAATAGATATCTCTATCATTACAAACATCTAAGATAATTTCAAACAAAGAAAATATTTTTGATCTTGCGATAAAACGTTTCCTGGGAATAAAGCAGGCGTTTTAGGTATACCATGCCGCATGACAGACTACCCCAGACAAAAGTTTACGCAGAACGGACTATAACTCGAAGTGTGGGTAATATTTCCAAAATTTTTGGATTTATGGGAATGGATTCTGAAAATATATATTGGCTTGATGGAGCCTCAAAGATACCTAATTGGTATGGTTATATTCATGTAGATCGTGTTTTATTAATTATTATATAATATAAATAATAAACTTCTTATATAGAATAATTAAATTACTATTTTATTGAATCATTCAAACTTTTTCTCCCATTTTTTATCTCATTGTTTTTCTTTGTGATTTACCGTCATCTGTCTTAAATTCAAGTTTTTTGATACTTAACGACGTCCCTTTAAGGATGTTGTCTTTTTTTGGCTTCATCTCCAGGGAGAAGGGAGGGGGGCAATTTTTTTATCTGATATTTCGTCATCTATTCGTGGAAATTTCTTCAGAGTCCGACATTACGAGCAGAGCTTTGGTGCTCTACGAAACCATCAAATTTCTCCATTATTCAACCCTTACGATCCAAAATCCTTCGGATTTTTTTTTCTTTATCACAAAAAAAAATTATCGACAAAGATCTTAATATCCCACGTGTCGTAGTTGCTCGAAACAAATACACATCTTTCCATAATAAACTCCTTAACCCATCAGTGAGCAATCATGCTTCCTATACATTCTCGACATTCTTCCCAAACGTCCGAAAAG